>CM067220.1:17876472-18277519 GCA_034190945.1 Octodonta nipae | reverse complement strand
TTTGCAACAGCGTCGTGTCGTTCTTGTATGCAGCTGCAGCGAATTCTTGACTACCTCCTGTGATATATGGATCGTTTCGATCTTTGGGAATCATATCACCATTTGTCGCTAACGATTGAACGTTTTTAAGGATGCTTACTTCAGATAGTTCTTATTGGATTTACTTCATCTTGGATTGCCAATATAAAGCCTATGTCCAGAGATTAACAAACTAACTAGTAGTTCGACGCTGAACTGTGGACATAATCTTGAGACGACATTTATCTGTTTCCATAGTTTCTGTAGTTGCAGTGGTGTAGTGTCATTAGTCTGGCAAATAACCTTGTTTCGATAAAAAAATTCTGCGAGTTTCTGGAATTGGTTTAGTACTTTGCTTAAATCTGCCAGTTCTCATCCTACTTCATGCCGTGGCAAAGTTGTACATTCGACAGAGCTTTTTGTATGGTGATTTTGAGCTTTTTTTAATAGAACTCGAACATTCCGTTGTAATTGTTCAAAGAGTAACTGAGCACTGAACTCGCGTAGATGTTAGTAGCCTGAAAAAGATTTTTACTGTTAAGTTTGGTTTTCAACAGTCGTCTTAACCGTTGTTAGGTCAATTTTCATGGTGGAGTAATCATTACGTTAAGTCTGCTTTATTTCAATGCATTTATAAGTATGACCTTCCGCCATAGATTCAATTGAGATGCCATCCCCATTTCGTAGTGCCCCTGCTATATTTGGCCTCAAACTACATTAATAATTCGGCATTTGTCTAGAACCCTTCTACATTTTAAACATATCATGCAGCTTTTGTTTTGTAGCTTCCATCAACTTTAAGTCGTCCATGTATAACAAATGGTTTATTTTAATGCTTGTACGTTGTTGTGTTTGAGACTGAACCCAAAGTTAGTCAAACTCAGTTTGTGTGAACGAGGGTTCATGGCAAGGCAGAACCACAGCGGGCTAAGAGAATCTCCCTGAAATATACTCCTTCTGATTGGAATGGGGTCAGTTTGTATCGAACAGTCGGCTTCACTCAGAAATATTTCGTTTTGCAGATGGACATGACATATTCTAAAAAGTTTGCAATACAATTATTTACAATATAGAGTTTCAGTTCCTGTATGAGTGAATGAGCCAATCAGGTAGAACTGAATCAAAAGCATTTTTGTAGTCCACATATGCCATTTAGATATTTCGAAGAACTAAAAGTAAGGAAACTAGGCATCTTGTGTGGATGGATAATAATGTAATGTATAAGGAACGTTAATTTTTCGTGGGTGGCATACAGTTTTTGTTTACAGTAAGTTTTTACACGCCATCTGGGCGTGGTGCTTTCCAGTTATCTCGCCCTGCTCAACCAAACTAACCCAACCGCCCCACCAAATCAGGTCTTATCTTGGACATATTGTAAAGTGTCAGATTTACATGCTTCACAGATAAGAATACTAGCCTCACGACCAAGATCATGAATTCAGATGATGTTGAATAAATTGCCTAACAGTTCATAATTCTTAATTTGAAATAGATCCCCAGATTTCTGACTATTTTCCACATACCCGAAAGTGTCAGGTTGATTTTCAATAACTCAAATATAATAGTATAATGCAGAGAAACAACATACCTATATTTATTACTTCCAGAGCATTTTCTTTCACTATTTCATTACTATTTTTCGAATATTAAGGAAAATTAATTTAATACACTCTTTTGGTTTTAAGAGTTCTATTATTGAAAACTCCAAATAAATGTTTAATATGAGTTTGTGCCCGGTAGTTTGAAGTTAACTACAAAAAAAGTGTTTTTATTTAACTGCTCCACATTTTGTTTATCTTTTGTTATTTTATCGGATCAGGAAACTTTGAAATACTACCCTGCCCATTTCCATTTGTGAACCTCATCTGCTAAAGTAGTGCTCTTTCCTCACGATCTTCCGTTTTCCCTTTGAGGCATACCTCGGAAAAGAATATCAATTTGTACCCATCAAATTGTACATTACAATAAAAGATTTCGATGTACAATAATGTATCGAAGAAATGATCCATATATTTTAAATGATTCCTTCAGGAAAAGACAATTTATTTTTAGCAAACAAATTTGATGCTACACTTGGCAACCACGACCGCTCTTATCGATTGCACTAAACAATCCCGATATTACAATTTAAGAGTATGTTATTGAACCGGCTAGTGTTATATCACAACATCATTATTAAAGGGGATAATCTGCTAAAGTATGAAATCATTGTGCGTCAATATTATTATTTGCTTTTTCAATTATAATATCTAATAATAAACAGCCAGGTTGAAAATTGATGTTATAAAATTTATTAATGTTGTTATTGAAAATTGTGTTTAGTTATCAGTTCAGAATAAATTAGTAGGGATCATGTTTTGCGGACTGTACGATTTTGTCTATGTATTCGTGATTAAAGGTGTATCTATACTATTATAAAATTCTAAGTCTGTCTGTTTGTTTGTTTGTTTGTTTGTTTGTTCGGGCATCACATAAGAACTGCTCAACTGATTTGCTGAATCTTTTTTTGTCACAAAGCCTACAGTTTGACTTAAAATCTGGTATACATTTTATCTCCCTTCATTGTCAGAAACGGTAGATATAGTGAAAAAACTTCTACCATGTTGTTAACACAAATAGGATATTTGTTCCACCGCAAGCACCAAATATTAGATACTTGAATCAGCTTAGCTTTTATTCAAAATTCGGAATATGCCAATTGTAACATGTTTCGATAGAGAAAAAATCAATTGATATATCAACTGTAATTTTACAGGGTGTTCTATATATATGGGAAACTTAGTGCGGAATAGAATGATATGGATTTAAAAAAACTAAAAAAAAAATATAAGAGGTGTACCATAAGCAGCTGCATATATACAATGTAGTTGAAATAAGGGGTAAACTGTGTTACGTTATATTTTTGCCGTAGTTACTCAGTAGAGATGAACGCGTTTAGGACCGGTCAAAATGTTACTTTTATTCGTCTGTTCCGTTAGCGATCGATAACCTACCGTTTACGCGCTGATTTTGCCGTATTTATTGATTTATTTTTGAAGGATGTTTGAATTTGACCTATTGAGACGAATTGATTTATCGAATATTTTTGTGGTTAGCATTTGTGTGTTTCTTGACAGTTGTAATTGTCGTCGACAAAGCGGGAAGTATGTGTGTGGAGAAAATTGTGTGAGGTTAACTGGAGAGATCGTGCAGTTGTTTTAAAGGATTTTTCCACTGGTATAATGGCTTTTGATAAGCCATCCGAGTTCGGGAATTATATGTAATTCCCTACATTGTGTTCCAATGTATTATAGTACTGTTGATTAGTTGCTGGGATGCTTCTCTCTTTGAGGGTTTGAAAACTTCTGTTGTTGCGTAATTCTTCGGAGTGGTCATGGTATTTGGGGCCACCCTCAAAATGAAACCTTTGGTATAAGAACCCCTTTGGTTGATAGGGTAAGTGATTTTTGTTTGTACACTAGCCGATATCTCGTATTGTCAGACTATTGATAGATATTTTCTTTTTTTAGGGTTCTTTCTTCTTTCCTGTTACTTCTGTCGTATTTCTTCCTTTTGTTTTTTGTTTCTACGTGCTGCGTTCCTGTTTTTGTTCTCAGTCCAGTGGGATTGTGGATATATTTTACTGTTCTGTTGATTAGCATGCAGATGAACTAATTGATGGTGCATACATGAACACTATATTATAGCTAGCTGGTATTTCTATCATCAGAGTTCCAGTGGTGGACTCTAACTTCAGCTTCAGCTGGGGTTTCAGATAAATGACAAATTGTGTATCTGGTTACTGTTTTATTATCAGGTATTTAGGTATTTAGTATTTGATTTGAAATTAGTAAAATGGAATTTGTTAACCGAATGTAAAGACCATTAGCCTACTATCGGGTTTATTATTATTATTCTGATCGATTGCACTTACCCTCGAGCTCGAGTGTAGTATAGGTGAGACACCAACGCCGGAATTCTGAATTTTATTGAATGATAAATATCAGGTAATTATTATTGAAGAATTATTGTATTAGAGGAATGTTTAAATATTTGTATCCTCGTTATTCAGGATCTCACATGTTTATATGTACAGTTTGAATCTCTGTCCATAAGTGTATATTTCTTTAATTTTTTTTTCTTATGTATATTTAGCTTTAACATTCTAAGACTGCTTGCATTAATAGAGTGCCCTATGGCATATTTTTAGCGCCTTGTACTAGATTATTCGCGCAAATTCATTATATTTTGGAACTGTTGTATGTTTATTCTTTTTTTACAACATATCTTATTTATATTTAAATACGCTATATTTAGTAAATTTTAGCACCCCAACTTTACTGCAGCAGATATTTTGGGTCGGGTAGGTGTCCTGATTATCTGTATTTAGAAGGTATAGGGGAATCTACCTGGCGCTCTTATTTTCTCTCTTTATTGATATCGGCCAAGCAAAATCTGGCATATACGTTCAAATAAAACCAGCCCCCCCCTCCCCCTCCGTCTTCACCGAGACTACCGGAAATACCTTCTTGCTACTCTTAGCACAAGTAGGTGGGGTAGAAATTTTAGCACCCCGTAGCAACTGATATATCAACCGTAGTTTTACAGGGTGTTCCATATATAGGAAACTTATTGCGGAGTAGAATGACATGGATTTAAAAAATCTAAAAAAAGATATATTAGGTGTACCATAAGCGACAGCATTTATCCAATAAAGGGAAAACTGATATATCAATGGTAATTTTACAGGTTGTTCTATATATATGTAACTTAGTGGGGAGTAGAATTACATGGATTTAAGAAATGTAAAAAAATATATAATAAGTGTATCATAAGCAGCTGTGTATATAGAATGGTTGAGATAAGGGGGAGTGGAATAAGTATATGGGGTGGTTCAAAAAAGTTATATTGAGTGAGCAATAAATAGTTGCATATACAAGGTGGTTCATAAACGGGCAGAGTAGAATTATATTTACATAGGGTAGATAACAAAATGATATTTGTTTGACACATAAGTAGTTGCATATTCAATATGGCTGAAGTAAGTATAGAATATTTATATAAAGTTGATAAAATTTACAAAAAAATTGTTATGTTAGCAGTTAGGATCTTTGAATTATGTTCTTGAGTCCCCTTATAGTTATGAATTGGGTTGGAAAAATGTTAGAAGAAGTTGTTTATACAGCGTGGTTGAAATGTGAGTTCGAGTAGAATTATAGTTTATATAGTGGTTAAAAAATTATTTTATTTCCACAAGTAATTGCATATACAGGATGGTTGAAATATGTAGCGTAGTATATTTACAGCAATACAGGTGAGTTTAAAAACTATTATTAAGAAATGTTATGATCTACAAGCTGTTCCATTTACCGGACGGATGAAATATAGGGTTGAGTAGAATTTTAAGGATATAAGGTGGTGCAAAAATTTTATATTTGGTGGCAAATAAGTAGTTGCATATACAAGGTTGTTGAAATATAGGGTAGAGTAGAATTGTAATACTACAAGGGTAATAACTGGTAGAAAAATTTTGGTATGTAGCAGTTGCATATATGGAGTACCTGAAATACAGTAAAGTTATTGTTACATAATGTGATTCAAACTAGGTTAGAAAAAGTTGCAAATGAACGGTGATTTAAATGAAGTGTGGAGAGAAATTATACTTTATAATGTGGTTAAAGAAATATGACGAAAAATCGTGAAATAGCGTGGCTCATAATCAGTTGCACATATACTATAGTTGAAATATAAAGCGGAGAAGTGTTATAGGTAACTCTTTAAAAAATGTTATATTGGTTGACCAATAAGCAGCAGCGTATACTGGGTAGTTGTAATGCATACAAGCTGATTCAAAAAAATGTTGTACAAAATTGTTATATGGTGTGCCCCATAAACAGTTGCATTTTTGGTAAAATATATTGGGCATTGATGCATTTATAGTTATACAAAGAAATACAGAAAATGTTATAATGGGTGACCGATAATTACTTGCATATACAAGGTGGTTGATATAGAGGGTGGAGTAGAATTATAGTTAAACAAGTTGAATAAAAAAAATTGTAGGATAGAACATGAGCTGATGCATATATGCAATATCTGAAACGTGAATGGAAGTAAAATTGTGGTTATAGTGTAATTAAAGCAATGTTAGAAAAATTGCATATACGGGTTTTTGAAATATAAGGCGGACACAAATTATACCTTCCAGGGTGGTTAAAAAATGGTTATATAGTAGTCCATAAGCAGTTGCGTAGATAAGATAGTCAGTGGAGCAGAGTTATAGTTAAGTGTTAAAAAAATGTTATATTCTGGTCCCCTAAGCAGATGAACATACAGGGTGGTTGAAATATTTTTTAGAGTAAAATAATAGTTATACAGGATAGTTCAAAAATAAGTTATAATGTTTGACTGATTGGCAGCAGTATATACAGGATGGTTTTAATCTACATGGAAGTAGAATTATAGTTATACAAGGCGAATAAAAAAAATCAAAATTGTTATAAAGTGTAGCCAAAAAGCAGTTGCAGTTTGGGTGAGTATTTAAATATATGTTTGGTGTTAGGGTGCCAAACTGTGTTTTTACATTTGTGACACACCAATGCTTCCACAGGCATTTCCATTAGGGTGGATCGAAATGTTTAAAAAAATTGTTATATTACACATCAACAGTGGCATCGTACTATATGGAATACCTGAAACGTGGAGCGAAGCAGAGTGTGATTAACAAAAAGTTAGAAAAAGTTTTATATAAAGAGTGATTAAAATATAGTGTGGAGGGAAATTGTACTTTACAAGGTGGCTCAAAAAATATCAGAAATAATGCTTATATAGTTTAGACCTTAGAACATAAATAGTTGCATAGCTGAAATATAGGGTGGAGTAGAGTTATAAGCAGGTGTTAAAAAAAGTTATAGTGGGTGACAAATGAACAGCAGCGTATACAGGCTGGTTGCACTAGAAGGTACAGAAGAGTTAGTTATACATTACATTATGAAATTCTTATATAGGGCGCCCATCAGCACTTGAAGTTTGGGTGAAATATATTCGGGATTGGCGAATTTATAGTTAAGTAGGGTGTTTCAAAAAATTTGGAAGATTTGTTCTCTAGCATAACCGATATATTTCATAAGTAATTTCTTTTTGCAAAGATTTGTACATTCCGTACGCGGGTGAAACCGCGGGTAATGACTAGTATATAATAAATGTGCATTCTGGTATATAACCCTCTGGACTAATTCTTTATATGTATGGTATGGTACATATTTCGTGATACTTCTTTTGAAAATCGAAAGGTAAGATGGCGGGTCATCCCCATGTGTGTGTGTGTCTTAGGGTCGGAATTCCACAGTAAATTTGATAGTTATTCAAAAATTCATTTGCTTTTAATCCAGGTCATTACTCTTATTGCCTAAAGTGGCTTATAAAGTGATATAGAGGATGTAATTAGTTTGCGTTAGTATTAGTGATAAAGCCGGAGATCCTGGGCTGTCCTGCGCTGTAAATAGCGCTTTGTACATAAAATATAAAATCAGTTTGTAAGGAATGATGCTGTATTTATATATTTCATTGTAAAAAGTTTCAACTGCATGTGCACATCAATGGATAAACTTTTTAGAGCAGGGCTGAAGCCTTTGGAAATAGTGAAAAGTAAAAAAATATATAGCAGGATAAACCCATTGGAGAAGGAAAAGAATACAGCGAAAATTAAAGGAAAATCGATCTGCGGTCGGGAAGGAGAAGGGGTTGAGTTTTTAAGGTTAAAAACCGGCTTATCTCGATTTCCGGCAAACCTACTAGTCCTATGGAAAAAAAGTTAAATAGAAAAGTTGTAAGTAATAAAAAGATCTGAACTTTTTCACATAACCTTGAGATTTATGTGAAAAATTCAAAAAACAAAAAATTGTTTTGTCACGAAATTTGGAGAAAACTAACCTTTTTATGTTCCAAATACAGTGTAAAATTTTTTTATTTAAATATTTATTTTTTCACATATTCTGAGTTAATATGGAAAAAGTACCCTAATTTTCAATCGACAATTCTCACGTCAAAATATTTCCTTTTCTACAAAAGTCGGAGGGCTGTTTGTTCGTTGAGGTTTCTCTTTCTTATGGTGTACAAAAATATATAGATTACTTTGGTAAATGTTTTCATTACATAACATAAAATAATCACCATAAAATTACACCACAGTTATCTCTTCAGATTAATTAAATGAAATACTTACACTAATATAATTTTAAGTACCGCAGCCGTTTATGTCCATGAATCTATATATAAATAGGCAAAGAGATCACAGTTTAGTGCCATTTTCTCCTCCGTACCTCAACCGATTTTCTTAATGTTTTTTTTTTAGTAGCTACCGACGAACTCTTCAGTGCAGAATGCTAAATTTTATTTATAATATTGGTTCATTTATTAAATAAAATAAAATAAAAAATCATTATTTATTTTCACACTGTCTATGCTAATCAGGTAATAGTAAGAGTGCCGCCAGATTGTTTTGACAGAACTTCGTAAAGGTAAATTGTCTCAAAATGTGATCGACAATCTAAATTAAAAGTGAAACTAACAAATTTAAGCAGTTCCCTAAAGTTTTTAACATTGTCATTCTATTAAAATAGAACCCACAGAAAATAATATTACATAATGATCCCGGTTTATTGGTCTCTCGCTAGTTTTCAACTTAGGTACATTGCATTGTAAATATCGTTTGTCAACTAAAATCAGAATAATGTTTCTCCTTATCAATTTATGACGATACTTTGCATTTATATTCTTTTTATTTTTGCCGGATAAGATTCTTATAATTTGACCAAAGTTACAAGAATATTGAAATTATGCACAAATCGTGATTTGCGATAAATACATCAAGTACATCTGGCAGCCCTGGTGAATTACATTTACATTTTGGCATTTAATACCGTTAGAAAAGTTTTTAATGCATTTTCAAGATTTCTATTACAGTTCACTAAAAAAATCGTAAAAATAGGTTTATGTACCTAATAGTAATTAACAGTAGGTGGTTCGTATTTCTTTATATTTTTGATACAAAGCAGAAATCATCATTAGTTACTAGGTAACTATATTAAACTCATATTAATGGAAATATTCTGAATCTTAAGTTATATTGTAGGTTAAGGTTTATCAATATCTACTTATGTATTTTAATTAACCGACTTCCAAAAAGGAGGAGGTTATCAATTCGTCGTGTATTTTTTCGCTTTTTTTTTGTATGTATGTTACCTGATTTCTTCTCCTGTGGTGCACCGTTTTAAATGAATATGGTCTTGTTTAAAAGAGTATATATCCGGATTGGTGAAACTTCAAATTTTAGAAAAGAATTCTATTGGTAAAGTGATAAAATTTGTGAATGAACACATGCGTGCATGGAAATCGACCAATATCCCTAATATTTTAGTCGATTTTTCGATAACTCCTTATGGATGTGTATAGTTTTTTAACGTTTAATCTATTAAGGAAGATCCTTAAGTGATCTCATATACTTTTCTGCGTGCAACTTGCAGTTTTGCAGAAAATCGCCGAAAATTCCAAAATTCTTATCAAAAATTTCATCGAAATGACATAACAGACATTTCCTCATAAAAATTTTAATTCCAACGTAATAGTGCGGTAATTTTAGGCACTGAAAGTTTTAATTGCGAATTTGAAAATTTTCTTTGTACATTTCAACCATATAGGTAGTAAAGCATAGTATTTTCGGCTCCTTAAATCAATGAGTACCAAACTCGTTTTGTTTGTATACCAGGCAAATACCTATTTAAATGCAAATTTTTCCATTTTGCGAAGACAGTACTTTTTGTTGTCTCATTCTCCCGGCCTAATAGAAAATTCAGTGACAACACATGTCAAACTTTAAACTGGTACTTGGTGGCCTATAGACAGGGTGTTTAGTTATAGCAAACAAAATCACAAAGTAAAGTGGCAGAAGGAGTTGCATTTATATGAAAATTAAAATATAGGACGGACTAGAATGATAGTGGTCCGTAGGCAGCCGTATATACAGGATGGTTGGAATAT
This sequence comes from Octodonta nipae, assembly GCA_034190945.1. NCBI lineage: Eukaryota > Metazoa > Arthropoda > Insecta > Coleoptera > Chrysomelidae > Octodonta > Octodonta nipae. The sequence goes on along the minus strand of CM067220.1, from coordinate 18,267,484 downwards.
AGGGTGGACTGGACGTTTGGTGGTATAAAAATGTTGAAAAAAATGTGAAATTAAAATTATAGAGGGTGATTAAAAAACTGTTACATGATGTGGACATAAGCAAATCATATACAGGATGGTTGAAATATATGCTGGAGTTGAATTATATTTATAAAGTGTGATTAAAAAATTATTTCTTTTATAGCCTATAAGAAATTGCATAAAGTGTGGAGAGGAATTAATATTACACAGGGCGATAACATAAAATGTTAAAATTAAATAATTTATGGGGTAGCCCACAAGGAATTATATACTATGGTTGAAATATAGGACGGATTTGACTCCGTAAATATAGGATGGATTCTACTCTGTCCTATACTTTACAGAAGACAGCTAACAAATTTATGCTTGTCCGTGGGCAGTCGTATGTACAGGATGGTTGGTACATAGGTTGGAGTGGAATTATCTATAGTTATACAGGGTTGTCAAAAAATTTGAAGAAAAGTTACATGGCGTAGTCCATAAGGTATAAATATATTTTGGGCTTATTAAGTCAACGCGTACAGGTACATTTTGTTCGTAAAGATTTACCTGTCAATTTAAATGATAAATTATCACTGTGTAATGTTGAAGCTTTCGATGTTACCTGGTTCTGTCTATTAAGGTTATACATACAAAATAAAGAATGAAAACTACCTGAATTCAAAAAAACTAAAAAGTTGAAAATAAAACATTTTTTTAAAAAAATATAACCGACTTCTACCTATAACTAAAAAGCTAAAAATAATTATATCAAAATACAACTCTAGCAAATAAATAACACATTCAATGTTGTAAGGTACCTACCCAGGAAGTAACAAATGTAAACATTAAAAGGTGCTCATTCTGTACAAATTAATTACCTACCAATCTAGTATATTTTTGAAGTCGGTGCCAAGCAACAATCAAGTTTGATGAATTAGTAGATAAGTACGCAATGAAGCATTTTAGATTTGCTTGGCACAGACTTCAAAAATATACTAGATTGGTAGGTAATTAATTTGTACAGATTGAGCACCTTTTAATGTTTACATTTTTTCTTTCCTGGGTAGGTACCTTACAACATTGAATGTGTTATTTATTTGCTAGAGTTGTATTTTGATATAATTATTTTTAGCTTTTTAGTTATAGGTAGAAGTCGGTTATATATTTTTTTAAAAATGTTTTATTATTATTTGTAATGTAATTGTACTCCACACTCACTTACGAGTTGAAATCATAACTGTAAAATGTCTGAATAAATATTCTAATTTCGTTCTATTATATTCACTTAAATACACATTAAGACTACCTACTGGAATTTTTATTTTAAAATCAAAAATATTATTCAATATAGTGTTATCATTTTAAAATGAATTTGAAATTTTTTATATAGAAAATTATACTAAAAATTATAACTACCTATGTAAATATATTTAATGCATGTCTTTCGTCAAAAGTTAGGATCGGGTAGATTCGTTATTTTAAAACATTCATTTTTGGGTACATAAGTCAGTTACTAATTTCTGACAATATGGGTACCCTATAGTTAATTTACTTATGTGTTTAAAATATAAAGAAATTCAATGCACCCTACTTATTTATTAGTAAAATATATGTTTATTAGACATATTATTTTTTTGAAATCTTACAAAGCTGGCCTTAATGTTGGTAACTTAACAGTGTTTCAAAATTTTAAAATTCAAATCGCTCTATCACGATAACATTCTGTAGTCAAACCACGAGTACAGACTGTTATCGTCTATGCTAGATTGGTTCCCAAATAACAACACATGACAGTTACTGGTTAACTCTCCTTCAAATCATCAGATGATGTCTACATTGAGTTCAATAGGAAAATAGGCAGTCTTGTAGATCAGTATTGATTTTTCAGATAAGTTGTAGTAACTTTCGTATAAATTGTCTTTTGTAAATTTTTGTTACGATTATAATTGTCATTAGCATAAAATTATTATCACCATAGTCCTAAAGTGTTTTGTAACAAATCATAAATCAGAAGATAATAGAAAAGACATTATAGATTAGACTATTTATTGGGTTGTTTGTCATCTCTATTTATGAAATCGTTTGATCTGTATATGCCGGAAACTTTTAGGTTACGAAGAATCGAGCTCGTTGTACAGACCCTATTACATTGGTAATGTACAGGACATATTTATATAAAAATAAGGCTCTCATAATATACATAAATAAAACATAATTTCATCATTATGATTGTTGAAAAACTTAAAAAAATTTAAACACCCCCCCTTATCCCCGAAACTATAAAACGTAAAGTTATGAAAAAAAATAGATTTATAGGTTCTGACCTGAAGTTTACTGGAAAATAAGAAGAAACTTCTAATTTTAATTTTGGGGGGCCAATTACAGAATTAAATTGAAAATATAAAATTAAAATTGTTTCTAACCCATCATGTTATATATCAAATAAAAGGGCTCATGATGAAGAAAACAAATATATTTTTTCCATATTTATAAAATAAATTAATTAAAAAATTTTTTTTATAGGAAAAATATGAAAAAATCCCTGATTTTATTATTTGACCTCCAAATAATAGAGTTAAACGGAAAATAAATTATTAGACAACCCCCACAGTAATTTTAGGAACAAATTATTAAATTAAATGGAAAATAAAGATTCAATTTTCAAACGCATCATGTAATATATCAGATAAAAGGCTTATTATGTGAATTACAAATATATTATATTTTTAAATCATTTGTATAAAAGATATTAACAAAAATATTAAACATCGACTTAATTCCCACTTTAGAAACTACACTATTTAAAATTTGAAAAATATATTTTATTTATTTTTTAAATAATTTGAATAACAGATTTTATAATTTATAATTTAAACTTTGACCTATTTTGCCGTTTTTCTTCCAATCTACAGTGCCTCAAAACTCAGACAGTAGATTATAAAAGGCATCTCTGAAAGTTTATTAGTAAAATAAAACTCTAATGTTACTTTTTGGGGACCAAATTAGAAAATTAAATACATATGTATTGTGATAAAAATCAAGCGAGTCCTAAAGCATATAAAATAAGAAGTCTATGTGTGGAAAATCAAAGTATATATTTTTTATAAATTTAAACCGCTTCCTTTAAAAGATATAAGGGTAAATATAAGAAAATGCACTCATTCCCTGCTTGTCTGAAAGTGGAATATTGGAATCTTGAAGGTGGTACGGAACCCTAAGTATGTGAGTCCAACTCGCACTTGACCAAATTATTTTATGTTTATTTATTAAATAAATAAATAAATTGGTGATATAAAACAAAGTAATTCGTTTTTTTACAATCATAATGATAGTATATCACAAAGTAATGGCTTCCACCATCAACTATAATTCCATCAATTATTTCTATAAATTTAAGCCAAATGAAGTAGTAACGAAAGTAAATGAATCTCCTACTTTTTTAATATCGCTCAAGTTTATTTGGGCATATTAATCCATTTAAGGTTTCTTTTCGGTTTTCTTTGGTAACAGGTGAGCCTGAATGTTGGGTAAGACACCACCCTGTGCAATTATTACCCCAGATAGCAATTTATTCAATTCTTCGTCGTTTCTGATAGCGAGTTGTAAATGTCTCGGAATAATACGGGTCTTCTTGTTATCACGTGCAGCATTACCGGCCAACTTCAAAACTTCAGCAGCCAAATACTCCATATCTGCTGCTAAATATACTGGTACACCTTAATAAACGATGAATACGGCCTACCGGAAACTGTAAACCGGCACGGCTGAATCACGAATTTGCCTTTCCTTTAACTTAACCACCTTTTCCACCGCCAAACATATTGCTTGGTTAAGAATTAGACAAAAAAAAACTAGACAATGCGATAATCAAGACAACTCACTGCTTCGAGTGTGCGATTCGATATGAGCCAAATAAATAATAAGTATAGATATATACTCTTTGAGAAAAGAACCTCACTAATGTTCAAAGTTCTAACTTAAAATTTAATGAATTATGGTCGAATTAAGACCACTTGACTACAACTAGTATAATTAATTATGTTAATCAACTTTTACCAATAATTTACATCACATTACTATAGTTCACGCTGCGAATGTGCCCATTTTGCAACTTGATATTTTTATGTAGAAATGTACGTCGTTAATCAAATAAATTTGTTTAAAGTTCCAAGTTAAATCTCATTTATCATCATTAACTTCAAACTGAAATTTAACGTTACAGGGTGAAATTATTGTAATTTTCTAAAGTTTGGAATACGAGGCAAACAGTTCATAAGTATTATACCATTATTAATGTTCAGATTCTGATTTAGTACTTCGAGCTACAAGGCAAACATTTGACCATTCTGTTGTAAAGGATTATGTGAGGTGGTAAGAATAATGTTGATTTACAACCACAAGAGCTTATTTAAACTAAACGCAGGTATTTTTATAGGGATTTCCCATCTGAAATATTCCTTGAAATTTTTGCATTTCGACACAATGATATTTTTTAATGCTTATTATATCCACAAAAAAAATTCAGTATATCTTTAGAACTCCCATAATTTAAGCCGCAGTTTGACTACATCCGTCATTCTACGCCCTAAAGAGAAAATTTAGATGAAGCGAGATCATGAAAAGAGTCCATTATAACCGAAGGGGAAACATTCTATTATATTACATAAAAAAGTATCAGAAGATGACTGACAAAAATGAAAACTGAAGGAAAGTATTAAGCCTTCGGCAAAAAAATCCTGTGGAGTAACGAAAAGAATTTTTAATTTATTGCTATGTGTTGGAGATGTTAAATATTAGTTCGTTGATATTGTGCTCTAGAAGATTACTGATTATTGTTTTTGGTATAAGCGAAATAAATAAGGATGAACAGCAATAGAAACAAGACTGAGATATATAGAGTGTGCTAAAAAAATAATGAATTAGCTTCTTGGAAAACATAGGAATTATACTGTTGGTTAATTACAACCGAATGTTTAAAGGCAAATAAAACTGAGCTAAATGTGCTACTGAACTGAACTAACGCTTCGCCTCGGATAACCTATTTGCTGAGAGTTTGTACTTCTGAAGGTAACCTGCCATGGACAAATATCGTCCCAAGACTAAAAGAGAGGCCAATAGAGAGAACAAGATGCTATTTCACTCGATTGGGAGCTGCCTCCAATGAAATACGTCCGACGTATATTCCATTGGCTGCTTCCACCCACCTCTCTATTTAGTCTTGGCACGACATTTGTGTATTGGACTACCTCCAGTAGTATGTGCTCGGATCCTCTTTATATATATTTGACGTTGAAGTATGGAGGGTTAAGTATAGGACGATACACACTGTGTAAGAAAAAGTGTCCACAAAACACTTTAAATTTTAGGGCGCCATTGGGACGACTGGTATTTGAATACAATAGACCTTTACATAATCGAAAATGTTTTATGCGCATGCGTTACTGTCCGCAATGTTTACGGGACTTTATACTTGTTTACAACGTAAATACGATAATTTCAATGCAGATTATTAGTTTGCTATCAGTAATAAGGTTTTAATAGTTATAAACTTAAAGTGAAATATCAGTCTAACGATTTTAATTAACATGAATAACATTTCATCAATAAGCAATGGAGCAAAAGCATTCATGTCGTGAATATGTGGGAACTATACGTGCAGTACTGCTTTGTACGTACAGTAAAGCATTTTTGAAGAAGTTATTTGCCTTTATTAGTTTTTCAAAGTCTTGTATCGAATCTCGTCGAAAGTTTATTAAACGTAAAGAAAAAATAGTTAACGTTTGTCTAAAATGTGCTAAATGTGGGTTATGAGTTACCGATGCCCGAGATGTGAACTAAGTGGTGGTGGATTAATTGATTATGTAAATAATAAAAGATAAAACATTAAATGAAACGAGTGACCTTTTCAAAATCAGTTGTAATGTACTCGTGACCAGACATATGGATGAAAATTGAGTTTAATTAAATATTCATATACTGAATTTTATATTTCATTTGTAACAACTGTACAGCCTTCAATAATATTTCATACAATTTTTGTTCAGATTTCTTAAAAATCTTCTAAATTAACTTTCTTATATCTATCAAAAAATCATGAAGTTTTTAAAAATCAAAACTGGGCCATACACTTATTAATTTATATCACAATTAACACACTATAGAATCATCACTTGCAGAGATTACACATGCGACACATAGAATACAATCGTTCGCAAAGAGAAGTTTACATACACTTGCGCCATTGTGACCATTTCTTGAACCAGATTGCTTCATGTCACTACCCTTAGAAGTCAGTAGATTTTTTCCGAAACATCATTTATCATTTACTGACAGTGGCATCAGGTTTGTATCTATAGGGCCTTTCCTTGGGCGCTTTCTCTTACAATATGAACAATTCATTATTTGTTTACAGTCACTTAGAATAAGGCTGGGATCTTCATATTTTAGTAAGAAATACTTTATTATTTACTAAAATAATTTGTCCTGCAAACTCTTTCTTGTCTAATCTTATCAGTTTATTTATCAGCTTCAGGAACCCTTTACGATTTTTATGTAAACTTTGTCCTTTGGCAAATTTTATAAAGAATTTGATGCGCAAAATCTCGATTTGTGGTATCCTTAATAGAAAGAACGTGAGATATGTGCTTGCTGTAAAGTTAGCAATAGTTCTCAAGACTATCAGTTACCTCATAATGAAAAAGTAGAATGTCGAGGACCACAGAAGGAAAAAGGCAAAACTGAAAAATATTTGGTTTTTACAGAAGACTTTGTTTTGATGACACTTACATAAAGAAATATTAGTTTATGCTTAAGAACAAAGACCCAGTAAAAAAATAAACAACGAAGTCAACACTTTTAAATTAAATCAAGATCTAAAGGAATTTATAAAGAGAATAGAATGCTTTTACACGTGGACAAATCAACAACAGCTATTTAGGGATTAATGAGTGCTTTTCACCATAGAGTAGAAAAATCTTGATGAAAAAAAAATTAATATACAGGAAAAAGGAAGTAACTAGCACGATGATTAATAATACTGAAGTTCGAGCTCCATCTACATATGTGGATCTGGATACTTTTTGGAAACAGCTATGGCTAGTAAAGAAAAAATTCTCAATATTAAAATGTAAAATCCAACTGTCACTGTCAAATTGCAAACATAAAAATTGTTCTTCTCAGGGAACATCCAAAAATAAACTCATATCATAATCTTCCTAGGTAGATCCTAAACTAAAATATTTCGTGTTCTGAATATTTAAACAAGCGTATAAAGACTCCTCAATTTGCTCCACATGTAAAATAAATTGAGATTGAATATCTCTAAAAGCATTATCATAAGAGGGTTAACCTTTACACACATTTTATCTTGTTAAGGCCGTAAAAAAGACCGGGGAAAAGCGAAAAGAAAATTTGCATTTCTGTTATATTCTAGAACATTACAGACCCGAAATATCACGGAAATATCGATTCCTTCGCAGCAGAATGCCGTGAATAATATGTTTATATTCACTAGTCATTCATTCAAGAAGGTGAAAACGTATTAGATTATGGAACAAATAGTATAGTCGCAGTGGATCTCAATAATGTCTTTTTTAACCGACTTCCAAAAAGGAGGAGGTTATCAATTCGTCGCGTTTTTTTTCACTTTTTTTTTTATGTGTGTTACCTGATTTCTTCTCCTGTGGTACACCGTTTTGAATGAATATGGTCTTGTTTAATAGAGTATACATCCGGATTGGTGAAACTTCAAATTTTGGAAAAGAATTCTATTAGTAAAGTGGTAAAATTTGTGAATGAACACATGCGTGTATGGAAATCGACCAATATCCCTAATATTTTAGTCGATTTTTCGGTACCTCCTTATGAATATCTATAGTTTTTTAACGTTTAATCTATTAAGAAAGACCCTTAGGTGATCTCATATACTTTTCATGACGTGCAACTTGCAGTTTTGCAGAAAATCACCGAAAATCCCAAAATTCTTATCAAAAATTCCATCGAAATGACATAACGGACGTTTCGTCATAAATATTTTAATTCCAACGTAATAGTGAGGGAATTTTAGGCACTGGAAGTTTTGATTGAGAATTTGAAAAGTTTCTATGTACATCTCAAGCATATAGGTAGTAAAGCATAGTATATTCGGCTCCTTAAATTAATGAGTCCCAAGCTCGTTTTGTTTCTATACCAAGCAAATATCTATTTAAATGAAAATTTTCCATTTTGCGAAGACGATGCTTTTGGTGGTCACATTCTCCCGCCTAATAGAAAATTTAGTGCCAATACATGTCGAACTTTAACCTGCTATTTGGGGCTTTTAGGGTGTTTAGTTATAGCAAACAAAATCACAAAGTAAAGTAACAGAAGGAGTTGCATTTATATGAAGATTGAAATATAGGACGGACTAGTATGATAGTGGTCCGTAGGCAGCTGTATATACAGGCTGGTTGGAATATAGGGTGGACTGGACGTTTGGTGGTATAAAAATGTTGCAAAAAATGTGAAATTAAAATTATATAGGGTGATTAAAAAACTGTTATATGATGTGGACATAAGCAAATCATATACAGGATGGTTTAAATATATGCTGGAGTTGAATTATATTTATACAGTGTGATTAAAAAATTATTTCTTTAAAGACCCTAAAGAAGTTGCATAAAGTGTGGAGAGGAATTAATGTTACACAGGGCGATAATATAAAATGTTAAAAATGAAATAATTTATGGGGTAGCCCACAAGTAGTTATATACTATGGTTGAAATATAGGACGGATTTGACTCCGTAAATATGGGATGGATTTTACTCAGTCCTATAGATTACAGAAGGCAGCTAATAAATGTTTGCTTGTCCGTGGGCAGTCGTATGTACAGGATGGTTGGTACATAGGGTGGAGTGGAATTATCTATAGTTATACAGGGTTGTCAAAAAAATTGAAAAAAGGTTACATGGCGTAGTCCATAAGGTATAAATATATTTTGGGCTTATTAAGTCAACGCGTACTAGTACATTTTGTTCGTAAAGATTTACCTGTCAATTTAAATGAGAAAGTATCATTGTGTAATGTTGAGGCTTTCGATGTTACCTGGTTCTGTCTATAAAGGTTATACATACAAATAAAAAATAAAGAATGAAAACCACCTGAGTTCAAAAAAATAAAACATTTAAAAAAATATATAACCGACTTCTACCTATAACTAAAAAGCTAAACATAGTTATAACAAAATACAACTCTAGCAAATAAATAACACATTCAATGTTGTTAGGTGCCTACCCAGGAAGTTAAAAATGGAAACGTTATAAGGTGCTCATTCTGTACAAATTAATTACATACCAATCTAGTATATTTTTGAAGTCGGTGCCAAGCAACAATCAAGTTTGATGGCACCGACTTCAAAAATATACTAGATTAGTAGGTAATTAATTTGTACAGAATGAGCACCTTATAATGTTTCCATTTTTAACTTCCTGGGTAGGTACCTAACAACATTGAATGTGTTATTTATTTGCAAGATTTATATTTTGTTATAATTATTTTTAGCTTTTTAGTTATAGGTAGAAGTCGGTTATATATTTTTTTAAATGTTTTATTTCAATCCAACGCAACTGATACCCAATTGTTTTGCCTGTTCAATTTTATGCGCAAGATCGTCTGTTGCCACGCTCAAAAGAAATCCACTCTAGGAAAGTTTTGACACATAAAATAACATATTTATGTGAAATAATTAATTTCAAGGATGCAATAAAAAATTAGAATATTTGTCGTTTTAAGAAACGAGTTACAATGCTCGAAGAGTTAAAAAAACCATCCAGGGTCTGGTCGTCCCAGTTACTGACTATTACTTACTATGGTTAATCTTAATGTATTGTCTTCTAAATGTTATTTTTGGCATATTCTTGATTATTTTCATGTGTTCTTGGGAAATAACACCACAATCGAAAAATCTGTATATTCAAGGAACCAAACGTTTCCAGGTCTATTCAGACATCGTTTTCAATTGCTTTAAACATGTATTTTCAATAAATATATTTAAATACATGTGTCAAGTTTTTCTATTTTGTGTTTTTTTCATAATTTATAAATATTAAACTATTAAACTGACAATATTCAAAAGCCTCTATACTAATACCTTAATAGTTGTATTATAATAAAAATTATCCCTAGCAGCAAAACCTGTAACGAGTTTAGAAAATTCGACATAAGAGCCACTTTAGCCATCTACTTATATATTTGTAACCATATGGGTGAGACAAATCAACAAAATATTATTTCAATATAATGTTTCTCCATATCTGCCAATGTATACCTTAATTTATGCACAGTCTCGATGAGTCACATCTAACGTGAGAATATCTTTTACATGAAATGTGAGTAATTTTAAATAATCAAAATTATTATATATATTTTATATATTACAACTTTTCCATAATAAAAAAAATACAATAGTGAATAATATATAAAAACTGGTAATGTTGTTTCGGAGAAAAACCTCATGTGCAAGTATGTTTCTTAGTTTGACTACTTGAATAAACATAAATTAATGTACGTATGTAGTATTTTACAAAAGTTTTTCAAACTGCTCTCCGTTTTCAACTTGACAACGGTTCACTCGATGATATACCACATTAACTGAACTTTGAATTTCGGAAGTCACCGTATTCGTCTCTTGTCTACTGCGTTCCATCAAATCCTGCAAATTTTCTATCATGACAACATAAATACGGTTCTTTAAATGGCCTTACAAACATAATTCGATTGGGGTCAAATCTAGAGATCTTGATGGCCACTCAATTAGTCCACCTCTGGCAATCCGTCTTCTATTAAATGTTCGGTCCTGAAACCTCCTGACGTGTGCACTTCAAAGCAGAGGTGTCCCATTCTGTTGGAATATGATAATCAAGTTGCTCAAGTACTGTTATTTACTATGCATGCCCGTAAGTAAATATTTTTTGTGATTTCTGGTTTGTACCGTTTGTAGCTAATGATTATTTTCCTACGACCATTGACCAGTGTGACGATTTACCACATCGAAAAACACAGCGAGATTTAGGAATTGTGTTCCCTCGTCACATCGCTACACAACAATAACACTAATTTGTAATGAGATGCACTTTGTAAGAATGAAATATGATTTTCATTATATATGCAATAAACAATTGGCTTGCATTTTTACGCTTTAATAGGCTGTCGATGAATGTCTGTCTCATCTGGATAAATCTTTGACATCTCCCGTTTCTTCGTTTCTTGTGCACTAAAGTACTTCTAGCAATCGAAGTTCCTTTACCACGGACTGTATTTATTATTAGGTAATGTCAAATATGAAAATTTATATGTAGTTATTAATCAAGAAGTTGTCACTAATAAATTATTTCCATATAGTATAAGAAAGACCTCACTTACTTCTTATTAACCCAGAAAATTGATTAAAAATAAATATTTGTAATAATAAAACACTCTATTAGAAGGAGGATGTGGAAAAGACTCCATTTCTTTATATATATTTCTCTGTAAAAAAAATATGATATAATCGGATTGAAGTAGTTGTCACTTGCAGAAAAGTGTTTCTATACAGGGTGTTCCTAAATTGGAGGTACAAATGAAAAGGGGAGATTCCTTAAATAGTTTTAGGAAGAAAAAGTCCCATATACATGGGTCCGCAAACGTGTCGTTTTCAAGATACAGAGTGTTAAAGTTTCAATTTTTTTCAAGTTATTTTCTCATAGTATCTGCACTTCACAAGATATTCAAATGAAATTTGGCATAGATATTACAATTAAGAGTTTAAACCTTGTGACATGCCAATTTCGATTGCAAATCTACAGGGTGATATTTTTTCGGGAACACTGTCCACTGTCGTCCTTCAGAACTTTTTTTTGGTGAGCCACTGGTACTTTCAAAAATTGTAAAGAAAAGCTTTGGTGTTATACCAAACTTTATGTTCTCTTGTAGTTTTGTCGTATCTGCTACCGGTTTCGAGAAAAAAAATTGAATGATTCTCTTGAAATCCTCAGAAAATTCCGAATTGTCATGGAAATCTAGTTACCTACCTAGTAGGCTGTGGTGAATGAATAAATTTATTGTTAGTTTTTACACATCAAATTAAACTCCTGTGTTTTGAAAATTAAAGATGGTTGCATTTTAATATCAAAACATGCCGAATTTTACGAACTCCAAAATGGCTGACATGCATTTCATGTATGGTCTTGCAAATGGTAATTCAAGAGAAGCTAAGCGTCTTTACATGGAACGCTATCCTAATAGAGTGATGCCTGGTCATCGGATGTTCTCTAATATTCACAGGCGTCTTTCAGAAACTGGATCTTTTTCTGCGAAAAATATTAATCCAGGTAGACCACGAAGTGTGAGAACACCACGACTCGAAGAGGCAGTGCTGAACGAAATAGAACATCCAGGAACCAGTACAAGAAAAATTAGTGTTACCTTAAATACAAGTCATCAAGTTGTTTGGCGGATCTTGCGGGATTATTTGCTCTATCCTTATCACATTCAGAGGATGCAGGCGCTCTTGCCTCGAGATTGTCATCCAAGAATTATTTTTTGTCAGTGGTACCTCAACAGACTATTGAACAATCCTCATTTTGATTGCCAAATCCTATTCACTGATGAAGCCTGTTTCTCAAGGATTTCAATCATAAATTTTCATAATGAACACATATGGGCTGAGGAGAATCCACATGAAATTGCAGAAGCTTATTTTCAAGAGGAATTTTCATTAAATGTGAGGGGTGGTAATATTGGCGATTATTTGATTGGTCCTTTCTTCTTGCCAGGGCGACTTACTGGTCAATCATACAGATATTTTTTAGAGAATGATTAGCCCTTGTTATTGGATGATATACCTCTTATGATGCGACGTGGAATGTGGTTCATGCACGACGGTGCCCCTGATCATTTTTCACTTTTGGCTAGGGAGTATTTGAACGAAAATTATGTAAACAGGTGGATTGGACGAGGTGAACATCAGCCATGGCCCGCCAGATCCCCAGATTTAAATAGTTTAGATTTCTTTCTATGGGGCCATCTGAAATCTCTAGTGTACATAACGGCAGTGAATACCGTAGACGAACTGAGAAATCGTATAATAGGCGCGTTTGATACAATTAGGAATACTCCAGGAGTGTTTAAAAAAGTTCGATCGTCTATGAGAAGAAGAACAGAAGCTTGTATAAGGGTTGGGGGAGGACATTTTCAACAATTGCTGTAGTTTAGTTCCTTTGTTGTTATTTAGTTTTTTTATTATGATTAATTTTTGGTTGTACGTTTCTTGCAGTAATACATTTTTTTTTGATGATTATACCAGTTTATCAAATCTTTAAGAATCATTGCTAGTTTAATAATTCAAAATTTTTTTCTCGAAACCGGTACTAGATACGACAAAACTACAAGAGAACATAAAGTTTGATATAACAACAAAGCTTTTCTTTACAATTTTTGAAAGTACCAGTGGCTCACCAAAAAAAGTTCTGAAGGACAACAGTGGACAGTGTTCCCGAAAAAATTTCACCCTGTAGATTTGCAATCGAAATTGGCATGTCACAAGGTGTAAACTCTTAATTGTAATATTTATGCCAAATTTCATTTGAATATTTTGTGAAGTGCAGATACTATGAGAAAAAAACTTGAAAAAAATTGAAACTTTAACACTGTGTATCTTGAAAACGAAACGTTTGCGGACCCATGTTTATGGGACTTTTTCTTCCTAAAACTGTTCAAGGAATCTCCCCTTTTCGTTTGTACCTCCAATTTAGGAACACCCTGTATAATAGCGCAAAAGCAAGTAGCTTATTTTTTCCTAAGACATTCGATGAGATTAGTTTGACAAATATAATTTTTTGTTTCTTATGATATCTGTCATCAGAAATGTCATCAGAAATTTGACATGGTTCTGTGTTTTTCGAAATAAATAAAATTTATCGTAACACTGTATATAGAAATACAATAACAAAACTGTTCAAATATGGCGTCTTCTTATATAGTTTTACCGGATATGGAAGGCAATTAATTATAAATACCTCTAATTTGTTTAATGATAAATGATATAAAATATTCTTATAATTAAAGAGTTTGGTTACAAGGTATTTAATATTAGAATTTTTTAAGCTACAACTTATTTACATTTTCGGCAGGGTATTTTTCTTGGTAAAGGAAGTAAAATTTTCAGCCAAATTACTAAAACTACGGCAGATTTGCATTTAAACTACATATCAACTATATTACTACTGCCAAAGAAAATTTATTGCTTTAAATGATGAAAGTTAGTTAGAAATAGCTATTAATTAAATCCGTGCCCTAGGAATTTACTGACATTTAATGTTAATGGGCCTCGGATCGACCCAAACACCTTCAGACTGTGCGGTTTTGAACCGAAATTAAACAACTTTTGGTTGAACAGTTTCAACGGATTCATTTACTAAATTACATGAAATAGGAAAAAGGCAATTGTCGAAGTTTCTATCTGGTTTTGTACACATGAAGATGACTATAGTTAACTGACTTCGACAAAAGGGCGTTTTTGTATTCGCTCTGTATGTTTTTAAGATTCCGTACATTCAGCGAACGGAGAACTTTATAAAATCACTCCTGAGTTTTTTCCTTGTGTCACAGCCTAATTTTTTCGAAATAACTGGATCAAAAGTGATGATATTCAGAGATATTACATAGTTTGGTGACCCAATAAGGATTACATTGGATGTCTTTAGGAATTCTTATATTGAAGTGTACTTCTAGGGAAAAATTTTACTAAAATAGACCTTTTTCTTTACTCGGAAGCTATTGAAAGTTTTGAAAAATATCAGATAAATAATTAATCAAAGTTTAGAGGAACTAGAAAGCGAGAATTTTAATTTCAGGGGAGGGACAAATTATGGAATTAAATTAAAATTTAATTTAAATCCTTTCAGCATGTAAAATGTTAAATCAAAGAGTTAGGTAATAGCTTTTGAAAATGCCAAATAAGATTTTGGCGAAACGTCAGGCAGGAATTCAACGGAATTCAACAGACGAACGGATGACAGTTGTTTAGAATCTTTCCATTAGATCTAAGGAACCATACAGACATTACTGACACGTGTGAAGAAAATTTGTTCAAATCATTTATCAACAAATAAAGCCGAGAGAGTAAGAAAATACAAAAAAGTACTAACACAAAATACTGTAGAATGTGGAATTTTATCATGGCAGTTGTTTATAATCTTTCCATTAGATCTAAGGAACCATAATTAAATACATTATTGAAAGTTGGAGCGGAAATTTGTTCAAATCATTTAGCAACAAATAAAGCCGAGAAAGTAAAAAAATTAATCAAAGGACTAAAACAAAATTCTGCAGGATGTCGAAATTTATCGTGATAGTTGTTTAGAATCTTTCCATTAGATCTAAGGTGTCAGATAGACATTATTGAAAGGTAAGGCGGAAATTTGTTCAAATGATTTAGCAACAAATAAAGCCAAGATAGTAAAAATATTCAAACGAAATACTAAAACAAAATACTGTAGGACGTCGAATTTCATTATAACAGTTGTTTAGAATCTTTCCATAATATCTAAAGAACCATATATAGACATTAGTGAAAAAAGGGGCGGAAATTTGTTCAAATTATTTAGCAACAAATAAAGCCAAGAGATTTAAAAAAATCCAACAAAATATTGTAGAACGTCGAATTTTATCATAACAGTTGTTTAGGATGTTTCCATTAGATCTAAGGAACCAGATAGACATTACTGAAAGGTGAGGCGGGAATTTGTTCAAATCATTTAGCAACAAATAAAGCCGAAATACTAAAAAAATTCTAACAAAATACCAAAACAAAATACTGTAGGCCTTCGAATTTCATCATAACAGTTGTTTAGAATCTTTCTATAAGATCTGAAGAACCATACAAACATTATTGAAACGTGGGGCGGAAATTTGTTCAAATGATTTAGCAACAAACAAAAGCCGAGAGAGTAAAAAAAATCAGTCAAAATACTAAAACAAAATACTGTAGGTAGTCTAATTTCATCATAATAGTTGTTTAGATTCTTTACATAGGATATAATGAACCATATTGCCTTTATTGAAAGGTGGGGCGGAAATTTGCTCAAATCATTTAGCAACAAATAAATCCGAGAGATTAAAAAAAATCAAACAAAATATTAAAACAAAATCCTTTAGGACGTCGAATTTCATCATACAAGTTGTTTAGAATCTCCCCAATAGATCCAAGGAACCAGATAGAGATTATTGATAGCTGGGGCGGAAATTTGTTCAAATAATTTAGTACCAAATAAAGCCGAGACACTAAAAAGCATCAATCTAAGTACTAAAACAAAGTACACTAGGACACTGGTTTAAAATCTTTCCATTAGATCTAAGGAACCATATAGACATTATTGAAAAGTGGGGCGGAAATTTATCAATAAATAAAGTCGAGAGAACCGCGTCTGAATTTATTAAATACTCCGAGTTCGTAAACTCCATGTCACGATTGCCCACAAAGCTATATCGGTCGTACCAACAGGCGCTTTGAGCCATCGAGTATATGAACACTTTCTGTCAGGTAAAAAAGATTCGATTTCAGCTCTTGCCCACTATCACATCCAAACAGAACACCTTATCAACTTCGATGACAGTAGTACTATCATATGTCTCAATCCAAATATTATAAGTACAGGAAAACTAGGCAATAAATCACTAGACCTGCTTTCTGTGAATTAAAGAGTTTTTCTGTAAGAAGGTGGAAATTGCTACTACTCTTTGATTCTCAATTACTTATCTGTTTCTCAGTTTCTCGCAAACCACTGTGAGGAGATAAAATCCAAATGAACAAAATATCTATTTACCTCCTCAATTCACAAGTGTTACTTAAAAATTAAATTAAACAAATGTTTACTGCAGATTAACTCAAAATTCAGGAATAACACAAGTAAATTTGACAGCACTGTGTTTATTTAATTAAGGCATTAATTATGAACTCATTCAGAAACTCATTAGGGGACAATTTACTGATTTGTTAAAATATAACATTTTAAATACTGTGTGTCTAAGATTTTATTTACATGTATTGCTATCTCCAAAACCATTACAGCTAGTACCATGGTTAAATTGCAAAAGTGGCAGAGAATTTTATTGCAAATTCAATTCTTTTCAAAGATATGATTAACAATCAGGAACAACTATAAAAATTCATTTTTCTATGACATTTCCCAAATACGAGTACTATGTTGTTAGGAATCTATACATAAATAGGCAAAGACAAAACGGTTAGATACCATTTTCTCCTCTGTCCCTCAACCGATTTTCTTTATTTTTGTTTTGTTTAGTATCAATTGACGATCTTCAGTGCAGAATGCTTACATTTTTTTATAATATTGCTTCATTCATTAAATAAAACTAGCTGTCGCCCAGTGGTCGAAATTCGACCAACTGTGTCAATAAGTAACGAAATCCTAGTTCTTTTTTCAGATATAATTAGTAAGAATTTATTTTACTCTAAAAATAAAATGTTGGAACAATATCAAATAGTGATAAAATTCTTATAAGATCCTACACATCAATTTGTATTGGAACAGTTTCAATCTCAAGTAGGTTACCAAATCACCCTATATTGAAACTATTGTAATTTCAAAACTCAGCTGTCATAATTATTGTCACAATCTCGTTCTTTTTCGGTAATACGATTTTTCCCGATCACATTCGATTTGTAGACGCCAAAACCCCGAAATAAAATTTCGACAAATAAGTCATACTGCTGTTTGTGAGAATTACATATTGATAAGAATTTATAAATAAACAAAAATTATATGTATTATATTGTTAGATAAATAAGTAAGAACATTTTTGCAGCATATCTCGCTAACCGATCATTTAATAATTTTTGACTGACTGCTAATATTTTAGACGACATGTTAAAATTAATTTAAAAGATTACCTTATATCGAGTAAAACAGCAACATACTACTAATAATTATTCAAGTTTCGTTTGCACATGGCATAAAATAAAAAACATACCCAACTTTTAAGGATCTGAAATCAAATGTATAACTTAGCTTTGCGATCTCTGTATAGTTAGTTTACTTACGTAAAAGTTTTCATGGGGATTATATCAAAACATTTAAGAAATACAATTCACCTTTTGTTAATTTATGTTAAATAATACCTTTATTTGTTGACAATTTTTGTAAGTGCATTGAAATTGAAAATAATATATTGATAATTTTCACCTAGCGGCTAACAATGTTATGAAATGTCAAATTGAAATCCGTTACAATGAGGTTGGCCGTGAACTATCCGCGAACATTTTTATTTATTGCCATGATGTCAGATGTAACTATTTATCTTGAATTTTACTATTTGTATTTATACCTTATATCTTAGTTAAGTTGCATGAACGTATTAGCCTTTAAAATAAAAACAATATAAATTAAAAATATAATGTTAGAATAATAAAATATTATATTTAATATTAATTTATTATTTGATATACCATTCCTGCAAAATCCTGCCTTTTAATACAGGGTCAATGAGTTTTGCCTAAAATGAACATATTGACATTTTAAATATGTGCATTTTATTGAAAATGTTTGTATTGCGTTTCCTAATTGCTAATTGATAGCTTTTAGTGTTATTAATAAAAAAAATTGGATCAAACGCCGAACATTTTCCGTCAATAACATTTATGGCCCCATCTATTGCATAATACCTGAACTAGCGGCATTAAACTTTCCATCGCTAGAGAACAAAATTATTTATTTGCTAATAATTCAAATCAAGAATCCTTATAAATTCTTGATTGTTATTGACGTTTTGAATTCTCGAAGTGTATTTGTATTGTTACTTTATTCAGTAATAGTATAATTGCATGCAAATTTGGGTACTCTTTTTTAATCAGGAACAGAATGTTATTTGATTTTGCTTACTGAATATGCCTTAGCGTCCTACATGTACATTAACTGGAAGCGTAAGTCAACAAAACTGAAATTAGTATCCTTTGCGAAAAATTATTTTACTTAATTATGATGGCACTGAACTGTTTTGTACAAGTACACAAAAAAGTGTATAATAGTAGAAAATAAATCGAAATATGCAAATTCATATAGGTATATTATCCTCAAATTTTTAGTAATGATTTTGGTCAAATTTCGACCACTGGGCGACCGCTAGTAAAATATTATTAAGGCAGAATGTGATGAAATAAAAAATAAAATTTCAGCTTGCTTTATTTTCGAGATATCTTCATTATTTTTTTCAAATGATGTATAAGCTTGGCTTGGCGGCCCCGCTTAAATAGATGAAATATTTAGTTTTGTGACTTGTCGAGTTACCTTAGTTTATTTGTGTTTTCCCGAAAAGGTTTATGTGGTGGTATGGTACTCTAGTACATATTCAAATGAACAACAATTAGACATGATAGAAGTTTATTCTAAAGCTAACAGAAAAACATAATTTGCGATACAAGCATTTGAAAAACAGTTTCCGGAGAACCGTCAACCCAATGAGAGATATTTTTGGTTCGTAGTTACCAGTTTGCTAACTCATGGTTCTTTCTCAAAACCTACACCTATAGCCCATATTGAAAATATTGATGAAAGAGATGCAGTTGGCATAAAATAAAATTGAAGACTAAATTATAATGGCTAAATCTACTGCATATCTTCTTCTAAAATCACATCTCTTTCATCCCTACAAGAAAATTCAATCTGTTTCGCTAAATAAAATATGTGTGACATATTTTAGAAATAGATTTTGTCTTTGTGATAGAAATTATTTCAAAACACAGAAGAATAAAAGCTGTTTACATATTATTTAGAAATAACTCTATTCAATATAATGTAAAATGACCTTTTTAACTTCCAAAAAGGAGGAGGATATCAATTCGTCGCCACTTTTTTTGTATGTATGCTCAGTGATTATTCAAAAACGGCTTGAGCAAATGTGATGATTTAATCGGCATTGTATTAAGGAATATTACAGAAAAGTACCATATAAGTTTCCATAACGCGAGATTTGCGGTTTTCCGCAAAATCGGTAACAACAGTTACTAATGGAATAGTTTTCAGTGAATTTCAACAAATCTACACTATTTTCTCTAAACCAATTTGAATATTTTAAATTGTATTCTACAAAGAGCTGTTCCAGCTTAATTCCGTATCATTATCTATTACGTAAACCATACCGTGTTTCCAAAAATTGTAAACATATTTGGAAAAACACGGTAAACATCAATGTAAATGTAAAATTTTCATCATAAATATCTAGCTAATTGTCAAGATATGCCATGAAAGTATATAGTACTGGGTATTTGCATAGATTTTCATTGCAGTCGCGTGAAATGGCACAAAATATTCCATTCAATCGAAAAGAATATTTTTTAGGTGAGCGATGTTTTCTATATGGTATACGGTGGTTGGAGTGTGCGTGCAGTGAAATTCAAGCAGCAAGTAATGTGGACAGCTGAAATATTGGGCGAAGTTAAATTACAGTTAGACAGGTGGGTTCAAAAAATCTCAAAATAAATGTGATATTGTGTGGAACATAAGCAGTTTCATACATCGAATGGTTGAACTATTAGGTGAAATAGAATTAAAGTTATTATGGGTGGTTCAAAAAATGTTGTATTGGGTGGCACATAAGTAGTTGCGCATACAAGGTGGTTGAAATAAGAGTGAAGTAAAACTATAATTATACAGAATGGATAAAAAACCTTTAAAAAATGCTTAAATAAGCATATGCAGCAAGGATATCCGAGTTATAGGGCGGAGGGTTCAAAAAATGATAAAAGCAGTTGCATATAATGGATGATTGAAATATAAGGTGGAGTGGAGTTATACAGGGTGGTTAAAAAATTTAGTATAGTGTGAAACAGAAGTAGCTGCTTGTACTTGGCGTATTGAGCGAAGTAAAAATATATATGTAAAGGGTGATTTAAACAATACAAAAATAGGAATACAAATAGGGTGGAGAGGCTTAATACACTTATACAGGACGTTTGCTACATCGTGTGGAGTTGAATTATAGTTATACAGGGAGATTCGGAAAATGATAGAAAACTAATATATATTGGGTGACCAATATACAATATAGGGTGAATTAGAGTAACACAAAGTGGGCCAAATAATAAAACCAATAAAAAAGTTAAAGAATATGTAGATAATATAAAAAAATACAAATTGTACCTTATATCAGATAAAAAAAATATGTCAGAAAATAGTTATTGATTGCACACGGTTTCTAAACGGTTTTATTTGAAGCCTGTTAAAGTCAGTTCTTTTTTAAACATAAATTATATAATCGCTTGACTGTTCAGAAATATATTGGTTAACTTCAAATCTTTGGGATAGACAAACGTAAGTACTTTACTAATACACAAACTCCAAAGTTTTTATTTTCAACAGTAAAACTACAACAACTTAAATCATATTTAATACTGATTATATTTATTTTTAACATGTAAGAAATGCAACAAATGTTTTAGAAACTATATAAAAGAACATAGAGATTTTTTTCATTTTTATTCAGAATGTGAAACACTAGATTCAGCATTGAATGTTCTCCGAAACAGCGTGGGTAACATATCATGATATATGACCCCGACACGCTTACTCGAAATATATATCTGGATTACATATAACCATATTACAAAGAGTTAAACGATTTGTCACGTAACCCAATACAATCTGTTACGGTATCTAACGAATGAAGAAGGTGTTCATTATACTTAAATCTTGTTACCAAAAAGGGATTACTGTGCTCTCAGATCAGTACAGATATCTTTAGTATTTCTATCTCCAATAAAAAACCCTAACTTAAATGTACCATTTAGTGTTGCCTTTTGAAACATACAGGGTGATCAACTTATACACTTGAATGTCTAAGTGATTCTTGGGAAATAACACCACAGTTAAGAAAATCTTCTTAACTGTGTTGTTATTTCCCAAGAAGTACTTAGATATTGAAAAATATGCCACAAATATCATTCAGAAAAGAATTATACACTTGAGTTTGATATTTCCGTTGTTTAGAGAGATACGAAAAAAGTTTCAAATAAAAATCATAGACAGAGTTAAGCTCCACATTTTATAATTATTTCCTAATATACAGAGTGTTTTATTAAAAATTCAGTATACCAGTTACATTTTAATTTTCCCTATTTCGACAGTACAGGCTTTTAGCATGTCCTACAGGGCCTCTTTTATGTGAAAATCTTAATGATATCGTCACTCTGCATCATTTAAAATCGACAAATTATGGTTAATATGCTAAAACCAAAATCCCTTCTTAGTACACTAGTTTTGTTGCAACTCATTTTATTTTTGATATTTTTCTTTTTGTATACGCTAGTAAAATATATTTGACAATAGGCATTTGCGCCATCTCGTGTTTTATTTGTGGAACGGTGGTTCTGTCAAGACCGTAATTTATGTTTGCTGTCTTATAGATTAAAATTTAGTTATCCCATAAAATGGAAGGTAAAATATCAAACCGAAAGTGCGGTGTAGTTGATTTTGAAAATACATCAAGGAAAAATCAAAAATTACAATTCTACCGTTTTCCTAGATTTCTATAGCAATCGGAGAGGAAGGAAAAAGTGGATTACAGCAGATCGTCATTAAGGGCAAATAAATTAATTTTCCAAGTTTTCATTACTAAATACATAAAATTAATCACAACTGTTGTTCAGTTAACAAAAATAAGATTCAATAACTCTTGTAATCAGAAAAGTTAATCATGTAAATACTTTTCTTTCCAAAATAAATTGAAATTTAAGGTTAATATAATTTTTAAATTAATAATATTTTGTTTTAGGAATAAAGAAAGAAAGTAACTTTTTAGTTACAGGAGGGATGAAAAGCCATGGCAACCAGGAACATATTCAAGGATTTGCTGTGCTCATTTCTATGGAGCAGAAAAGTCAAGCAATGTAGATACATAACAAAGTTTACAATTCAACTATCTCTTTCCTGTAATATATCAATGTTTATACCCTTTTAAATAAATAACACTTTTTATTCTCATTATTTTTATTTTTTTATTAGCGCTTCTTTATTATTAGTTATTACAAAAGCTATAAATAATATATAATCAGTATTCATTTCTTTGTGAATTAACATGTATATTTGCACCTGTTGTTGCTTTATTATCCTTGTTCCAACTTAAAATTTTTTATCTTGGTCCATTAAAACTTCGTCAGTGAAATCTACAAATAACTTATATATAATGAATAAAGTCAATTTGTTTTTTCTTATATATATTTACTTACTATTGTTAATCTTAATTGGAGCTTCATCGACTCCTGAAGATGCAATTTTTTCTTGTCGTAGGTACTCGCCCACAAACCAGCATGAAGATTTTGCTTTTTTATATACATATTGCAGGAAATATAGTTGGATTGTAACTTTTGTTATATGCATTGTTTACCTTTTTTCCCAAACAATTTGACCACTGCAAATCATTGAATTTGTTTCTGGTTGAGATGGATTGCCCCACAGCTGTAATTAAAAAATCTCAGTTTTGTTAACAGAACAACAATTATGATTAATTGTATACATACAATAATGACTAAGAACGTGGAATAAAATTTATTTACTCATGATGTCGAACTGCTGCAATTCATTTTTTCTTCATCTCTAATTCATATGGAAATCCATGAAAGTGTTATATTGTAATTTTGGGTTTTTTCTTGGTGTATTTTCACAATCAGCTACACCGCACTTTCGATTTGATTTTTTTTCCTTTCCATGTTATGAGATAACTAAATTTTAATCTATAACACAGCAAACATAAATTAAGGCTGTGACAGAACCAGCGTTCCACAAATAAAACACGAGATGGCGCAAAAGTCTATTGTCAAAGATACTTTACTAGCGTATTTTCTCCATTATTTGAAATAGAGCACCCTGTAGCTTTTATCACTTTTATACTTTTACTTTAGTTAAGCATTCCCTTTATCTAAAAAAAATAATTAAATAAACAAATACTGAATTTTTTTAGAGTTGCCAATTGAAACTTAACAACTACACTTAATTACACATAAACACTTTAAAAAAAATCTACAGATTATATAATATTAATTGTAACATTAAAAAATCGAAATACTTATAACAAAATAATTGCAATAACTATTTAAAATCAGCTCAAATTTAAACATATTTGTATCCGATTTTCAAATGATTTCTCTACATTTATCGTCAGTAGAATACCAATATAGTCACTGACAAAGAAATCGCAACACCCAGAACGAGATGTTTAAATTTAATTTAAAATGGTTTAGTTAAACCTAAATGCTATAGTAAGCAGTAAATGAATAAAATTTGAATAAAAAAATTCCAAGGAGTTTAATTTTTTTTATTAAGCTTGTTAATATTGTGTTTGTCCACCGCGGTTATCTATACACTGGCGTTGGAGAGTGGAGTCTTGGCTTCAATTCAATAAGGTGGTCTAGTTCTTCTTGAGGAATGCTATCGCAAGCTACCTGTATTTCATGACTTAGAACCCCCAAAAGTCTGTGGAGGCTGGGGCAAATTTCCGAGCCTTCTACCCATCATATCGGAGGATCTAGGCGGCCAAGGCAACAGATTCACATGGGTCTCTTAAAAAAGATTATACTAACTCCAGCAACATCAGGCAGAGCATAATCGTGCTGAAATATGGGATCCATGAGCCGATAAAAGTAAGGGAGGACATATGGCTCCACTACGTTGAGCTGCCTTGTTACTTCGGACAAAGACCTCTTTCTAGACTCAATAGCACCCCATACCATAAAGTCTACACTATGGTGTACATGTTGCTCAACTTCAAATTGAGGTTGACGTCTTTCTCCTCGGCGTCGTTTAACCCCTCTTTGGCCTGCATATCCAGAATTGAGATTCATCAGAGAAGACGACCTGATGCCATTCCACATTCCAATGTTGTCGTTCACTGCACCACTGTAGTCGTTCACGTCGAGCGCGGTACACAAGATGGGGTCGATAATGCTGTACTCTAAAAGACCTTATATGATGGTAAACCATTCATAAGTCTTAGACGTCAATCTTGAACTTCATTGGTGCCCGTCCGCTGCCAACTCTACTCCAATTTTGGGTATTATCAAACCACACTTGACAATATCTCATAACAGTAGTTAGATTTCTGTTCGTGCAGTTAGTAATTTCTAGAAATGAAAAAGCCGCCTCCCGTAAACCAATGACTCGACCTCTTTCAAATTCCTTTAGCTGGCGATACAGTCAGCGTACACGTACTCTAAGCATTTTAACATTACTAAACATCGAGTTTGGATCCCATCAAACAATTTGTTTTTTGGTAAATGCCAAAAACAAATACACTATTTATTGATAAAAAAAGTTTACATGAAGAAACATTCACCAAATTTTAACAACTATTAATAGTTTACTCCTTACTATAACATCCAACAGGTAAATTAAAACATCTACTTCTGGCGGTTGCGATTTTTTTGCCAGTGAGTTTTTATGGAAAACAATCCTAATTCTGTTTTACATGTCCTTTCTTGTAGTAACAGGTATTTTTATACACCTTATACTTCTCATATCCCTTCAGAAAGAAATCAAATTTTCCTGTTCTCTCTCTCTCTCTCTCTCTCTCTCTCTCTCTCTCTCTCTCTCTCTTTTTAAATACTTGCAAGAAAAATGATCATGTCGTTAAAGTCAAATTCTCTGAATTAGCACTTGTTTCACATTCAGTAGATCCAGAATATTTGGCTTTATAAGGCCTATACATAACACTAATAAATTGTTCTGGCTACTCAACAATTTAGGTTATAGATAAATAGTATGCTAGATTACTAAATATTTAGAACAACTTTAAGATTATCGCTGAAAATATATGTGAACTTCCGTCGAACATTAGAAATAATGTGTGACTCATTATTCTACTGTGGTACATGTTACAGTAATTGAGAATGGGAAACCACTGGGGTAAAGGGTGAAATTTTAGGTTTCCTAACGTATTATTTCAACACTTTCATACCAAGTGTCCCTGAAAATTTAATTAAAATTTGTATATCCCAAATTCGTTTGTGGTACGCTTATGTCTTTCGCAGAAAACAGCTAGGGATATGGCAAATGAATAAATCAAAGCTCTAAATAGTTAATAAAGCAAATTAATGTATGCAGCAACCCGGAAATTAAATTAAGGTCATTTATAGCTGTTGGTGCCACATTACATTAAAAGCAGGAAGGCTGAAATGAATGAAAGACAAACATTTGGCGAACTTCAACTAGCAGATGCTTCACCGAAGGATTGCAAACGCCAAATGCACGCAGTGTCAGGAAATGTCTTTAATTTGGCTCAGTATGGGTGGCAGTCTGCTACTGTGTTTACGATGTGAACATTGGTTTAGGCTCTAGGGGCTATGACATATACAAGAGGGTTTGAAATTATAATAAGAAATAATAATATTAAAGAAGTTAGTTTTTATTAATAACAAATTACATGGACACTTTAGTACGTTTTGATTTTAAGAATAATTGTTTTTTGCCATTTTCAGTTGCCCCACCCTGATATAATTGAAATCTGATATTCTGCATATTTCAGCAAATTCTAAATTTTTGGGGATCTAGGTCAGAACCCTTTGTCAATGGCAATAATGAAACTTTTTTTCGTTTCAAATTTATAGCTTTTTTTGACAATACCTAATACCACAAAACGATATTTTTTTGTTCATGCTCTGAAAGTCAGATGAAGTATATACTATAAGATCCACTATTAATCTGCATTGCACACTATCTTCACAAGTATATATTCTAAGGTAGGAAACTAAAGATTTTAAAAAGAGGTTGTACAATAATTTAAGATTTTCTATGAAGAAAGAACACCGCCTGAGTCCTTATATAAATTGATTTTGGTCAAACGATTTGAAACCAGGTTGTTATTGTAGCTTTTAAGTAGTAGAAGAAAACTGTGAATGTTACAGCTCGCTGAAGCAACAGTGCTTTAAATTTCACTTCCTGCATAGTATAGTAAAACATACTTCATTTTTGCTCAATCCCAATCAGCTAATAACCCAATAAATTATGGCCGACATATCGAAATCTTTGACTCAACTGGATTTTTCGCAATCAGTACCCCATAATAAAAATCAGGATAGCCGTCTTCATTAGCATGACCCCATATGCCACACGGGAGGTTGGTAGATCGGACTTAGTGTACCACATAGCCTTAATTATTTTTATAATTGAAAAATCAGGTCTAGTGAGAATTTAAATCTTAACCTAATATTTCAGCCCGACTTGACCATACAATGTATGGCAGTACACTCCCTCTAAGGCACGCAGAGCGTACCTTTAGGGGAAAATTTACTAAACCTCCGATACTACATATCAAAAGGTTTTAGCTCTGTGGGAGCCTTTGCCAGGTTATTAGGCCCGTGGTTGGCGTCGCGGCTGCAGTTTCCCATGAATTTACGGACTGTCCGGGCTGTTCCAAACGGGACGGCTTTTTGCATCAGTTGGTAAAGATGTTCGTCCAGACCGAGGTATTTCAAATTGTTTAATAGATGTTTTGGGACAATCCTGTTGTTGACATAACAATTGGTACAGTTCCTGTGTTGTTCATTTCTCACTGTGTCTTTATTTGAAATTCCAAATCCCTGTATTTCGCAATTTTTTCAGCCTGCTTAATATTTATGTTATTGTGTTAGGGAATTCTATGTCAATTAAAGTTGTTTTCCTAGAGATTTTATTTACTAAAACTATATCTGGCCTATTGTGAGCAACAGTTCGATCGGTCAGTATCCCAGTACAGCTTGTAGTTGTTATTTTCTAAAATTCTGGTTTGTATATATAGTAGGGTGTTCTTACCGACTGTGATAGCTTACGTTTCTGCGCTAGTTCCTGGTGCAGTATTTTTGCCACAGCATCGTGTCGTTCTTTGTATTCAGTTACAGCGAACGCTTGGCAACCTGTAATATGCTGGATAGATTCAGATGTTTGGCAACCATATCTGCATCTGTCGTTGTTGATAGAAGGGTCTTTGATGATGTACTTTAGATAGTTCTTAGTTGAAATTACTTGATCTTGGATTGCCAATATAAAGCCTTCCGTTTCATGAAACATATGACCAGAAATCAACCAGTAGTTCGACGCTGAACTGACATAATCTTGGTTTACTTCATTTATAAGTCTTCCATGAAGGGGTTCTCTTTCCATTTGAGCAGCTTCTGATTAGTTGTCTGGTGGTCTACTTCAACTTGTTGTTCTGTCAGTGGCAGAGGTGTTGAGTCACCAACCTGACATATGACTCTGTGTAGATCAGAAAATTCTACAAGATTTTTTAACAAGCGTCACCAAAAATTGATATCACAACTTATATATAAGAGGCGTTCAAGTGTTAAGAAATCAAACTAAGGGCTTTAAGGTTTCCTTTCTTTTGGTGCCAATGGATGCAAGAAGGATATTGTAAATCTACACTTATAATAACAGTTTACCAAAACCGCGTTTGTACATGAAATATTATTTCAAAATTTTTAGAATTTTTATATGTCTGTAATATCTGCTTGAAGGATTTTGATAAAATTTGATGTGGAGGTACTTTGGTACTGCGGTTAATATATAGGATACTTTTATCTTGATCAAATAGATCATTTGGAACAGCAAAAAATGGAAATATCTAGTAAGGCTATTTCGTAAGTTGCCTTACTACACTTTGTTCTGCATTTACCATTTTCAAAGAAAAAATTCTAAACAGAGAAAACCCCAATGAACAGGCAAGAAAATATCTTCATTTTCAATGACAACTTATATCATTCTGATTTTTTGTCCTAATGTAGAGATAAGCTAGTAAAAATAGTTATATATTTTCTTCTATTTACTTTTCTTTACTATAAACAAATACGTATTAGGGGAATTGTTACTAATTGTCTGTATATTCACATCCCAGTAAAGTGCCAAGTAATTACTTATCAGTTAAATTTATTGGCAGGATCAATTTTTATTGAGTATGTTTACGCAAAATATTCTGTCAGGTAAGTAGTTAAAATAATCGAATGCTTCTACTGTATGGTATTCTCAATTAATAAATGCATATGATAGGAAAAAAATATTTCAGTTTTTGTGTTATGTGCGTTTTCCCAGAGAAAGTGTTTTTAAATTTAAAGAGGATAAATGAAAATAGTTATTTGACACTTTATTAAGAAGGTTTCCTGACCAAAAACAATGTATATTATATATAATATATATTGTCTTGCGTACAAAGGAATGACACCTCGAAGAGAGTACTTTATTGAGAGTTGAACATACCGGCACTTAATATCACTAGCAGTCTATATAAATGAACCGGGTTGTATAAATTAAATCGTAACTTCCATTGTTAATCGCTACAATGTCTATCGACTCTTTACTTCGTTTAAACTTAATTCAAGTTCATTCATTAGACCTTAAAAGTTTACCATTCTTACATCTTATTTAGGATGGATTATTGGATGAAGACAAATAGGATGCCAAAAATAATAATCTACACAAACCGATAGGGGCGAAAAGGAAAGGACGCCCTCGTTGAAGAAGGTTGGACCATATAGGAGATCTGCGGAGAATGGACATAAAGCAGTGGGCATTCAGAGCCCGTTATGTGTGATAGATAAAAGATGATTTAGGGGGATGAAGTGTTGACAATTTCCTTATTTTGATTATACGCGGGCTAAGGGGTGTATAAATTCCTTAAAATTATATTCACGTAATTCTTGAACGTCCCCAGATTATTAACTTGTGTCATTACAACATAGCAAGTTGTTGCAATTTATCTATTGACTCCGCTTTCAATTAAATGTTCAGATTAATTAGCTTGAATTTTCAAACCTCTAGAAAAGACACAGTTTTGATTTACAAATCTGATATACTCCTATCGTCTAATTTTCCCCGCTGACTTCTACCAAATTCGTTGTAACGTTAGCGTCTACTGAAATCATTTCAGACATCGCATTTCCCTTTTCATTTGCCATGCTCCAGACTGATTAATGAAGCTCTGTAGCGTATATCAGTTTGCCTACCAGAGTAAGAAAATTTGCATCGTTAAGACGAGATTAGAGAATGGGATTGGTTACAGCTATTTACGGATTTATAGCGAGTGGAAAAACTTCGTCTAACTAATTGGTAAGAACGGAGTCACAAAAAGAAAAATGCATCAAACAATAAAGACGTTTAGGAGTTCTGAAACATAGTACATGTATTGTTGTTTATAATAACAATAGCTTTATTGACACAAATGTTCATGCACTACATTGTAATTTGTACAAATATTCCTGTCCTTTGTATAAATCTTTATTATGTTCAATTTGTCTCTAAATTCAAAATACGTAATTGGAAAATGTTAATTATTTTTTCTCCATTAACTTTCTTTTATAATTGTTTTTTTAATTACGTATGTTACAATTTTTAGTAATTGTTAGCCTTTCTGGGGATGCTTTTGATTCTTCTATTAAAATAATGGAAAGAATGCATTAATGCGATTGTTGTGAAGGCTCTATGAACTAAATTAACCTTAATAAACATTTTAGTTGTATACCTTCAAATTTTAGGGTCCTGTACGAATTATGGGAAAAACGTGGATTTATATTCAGCTTTCAGGCTAAAGGATCATCCAAATCAGTTCACAAACAAAAAAGTTATACTCCAATTCACTAACTTAGAATGTACCTGTGTGGTCTGCTAAAAAATTGTCAATTGTTTGGAAATCATGTTTTATATATATGCACATATTTCCAATATTAAAAGTCGATAATGCTTTATTATTATTAGTTCCTTGTATTGCGTGTTTTAATTCTTAATTATTGTTTCAGGTAAGTTAAAACTTTCACCACAGACATTCACTACAGAAGTAAGTATAAAAATATTAAACATGTAAAAACTTAAAACTCTATCAAAACATTCCTTTAAAGGGCGTTTCAAATGTAAAATAAAATAATATTTAAGTGCTGGATTCTTGGGATTTTATGAAACAACTTCATATGAACGTATGTATAAATGACCTAAATTGTGGTAAAGTTTAAAAAAAAATATATTTTTAAACTAACTATGAAACCATTTTAGATATTTTAATGAAATTCTGTACAGAGCTATGCATTATAGAGCATTTTCTAATAAACATTTCCCTTTTATTTTTTCCAGTGGCGCTGGTGGGATTTGAACTAAATGTTTCTAAAGAATAATATTGAACGTCACTGCTTTTTCTTCTAACTAAAATAATTTTGTTTGTATGATTTTTTCCCCTCCGACGCGAGGTTTTCGCGTAACAAGATTAGAAACATTTCTCTGTAAGTTCATATGGCTATAAGGTGACAACTGATGTTAAAGAAGTCTGAATTAAATAACTATTAAATGAATGTGTATTACCTAATAATAAATATACTCGATGACAAGGAAATCGCAACTCTCAGAAAGGAATGCTTAAGATGACACTTCTGTGTTTTTGGTTCCTCCATAGTTTCAAGTTTAGTGAAAATTCTTTCAATATCTTCTTTTAATAATAATGTTCTAAGTGTTCTATACGCAACAGAAATAGTGGGTTCTGTTGCGTTTAGAATACTGTACGTTTCCATGGATCTCTTATTAAGCACAACTCCATAGACTTTTCTTACTTAGTTACTCGTGTTATGAAATTTATCTACATCGTTCTCTGATCCTATGCAATACTCAGATTTTTCGTGGGCTTCTACATTTCACCCGCTTTCGCTGTAAACATCATTCATGTTTGCTCTAGTATTGATTTTTGTACTTTTTCTTTTCGTCTTTTCTTCATCTTCAGCAGTCTTTTTTGTCTATTGGAGTGCGATTTTTGTTTTTTATGTGATCTTTAGTAATGGATAGTTTGCCATATTCATAATTTTCTTGACTGTTGTTAAAAATTGATATATCTCTGAAGGTGTCTCTGTCATTCTTCCGCCTTTCTCCACAATATTTTTATTTGAAATACTTGGAACAATTGTATTGCCTATTTTCGTCTCAATGTCGGAGTACACATGCTGTTCCAATGTAGATGATTTTGTGAAATGTTCCTTATATGTTAAAATAATAAATTCTGTTCTGAGCTTTTTTGATTTGTATTGAAAGTAAGTTGCTCTCATACCTATTGATTAGCTTCAGATGATAAAGATTACTTAAATCTATCTAGTTACCGAATTTGGCTGAACCTGCAAACCCTGCTTTCTGATTATATTTGCAGTGGATTGAATTTTCTACAGGATTTATTAGGGGTTAGCATTCGGTAGCTGCAAATGGCATTATAATTAACCACTATAGATTTAAAACTATTTCTCTACAAACAGGAAATATACTTATAGTAATTGGATTTGTAAAGTTTCAAATTTCTGTGTGAGTCTTGAGACAAAACTAGCACATAGAGACCCGAAATCGGCAGTCGTGTTGTGATTTCTAGGATAGAAATCACAGGAAAAATATTGTTGATTATCTAAACCTATCAAAGCAAATCCGGGCCAACGTTTTTTCATTTACTCATACTTCCTAAGCCTGCCGTAAATAGCACAAGATCTTTATATATACACTAACTTTGGTGTTTGACTTAATCACCTTGTAGTGTTTTTGGTAGGTTTGTCAAAGTAGAAACCATATATTTTGATTTGAATGCAAGACTGTATTACCGGATAAATGTCTCGCATGTGGGATATATGCCACAGTCCTTTCCAAGAAAACAAACATTTTGATTATCTAATGTATGTATAATGTTATTATCCTTTGCTAATTGCAGCATATCAAATGTAGTAAAATGTGAACAAAGACCATCTAAAATGACCAAAACGTTGCCCTGAGGTTTCATAAGGATAAAATATTCCCTCAGCCATTTCATATACAACTTTGCGTTTATCTAGGCATAGTTTTTGTTCAAAAATACCAGGAGGTAGACCGTCAATAAATTCTTCTTTTTTATGTACCCCTTTAATTATCACAACTGGGTAGAGAAAATTACCTAGTGCATTGCAGCAATCTACAGTCGCTCTTTTCGATAGAAGTTATGCAGTAAACGGATCGCGTACACCTAGTGGCTAGAAATTTACTTACTTTATTGCTCATCTAAACCCCATTCTCGTCCTTATTAAAAATTCGACCTGGCTTATCCAAAAGATCATTTTATTCTAGAACTTTTGTAAGCAAGTCATAGAGGTCATTGATTTCTGCCCTGTTTAGGGCCAATGCACAAGGGACTTAGAGACCTTTAGCTAGACGAATGGATAAAAGAGCATTCCTTTCTAAAAGTCTTTGAATTGAATCATATCCTGTCATTTTTCTTACTCAGTTAAAATTAAGTTTTACTTTCAACTTTTCCGCAGTTTTTCTGTAAGGAGGAAATCCAGAATGTCCTAGCTTGTGAATCCAAGAAATCGATGTTTTCCTAAAAAAATGTAAATATTACAATATTATTACAAATGTAAAATTGAATTCAAAGTACCGACCTAAAAGTATAATTGTCTTATTTTGTGTAGCAAACCGGCGACATAACATCCTGGAGATGCTATACCGTATCTTTTTGCTATATAATTGACACTCGTTTATCTTGCATTTCTGCTGCACCTGCAACCAATGTATCCTCGTCCAAGTAATGATGCGCAGTTGGATGCCGCCTTAATGCTAGTGCTTACGGGGCATTTTTAACCTTAATCTTTAAAATATTTATTAATGTATGGGAAATGATAGATGCCCTTACAGGCGACTTTCCCAAAACATACAAGAGCCTATATCCGTTTTCATAGGGATTGATGCCTTCGGAAAAAAAAAGGGAAATTTATTC
Source organism: Octodonta nipae (assembly GCA_034190945.1). Classification (NCBI taxonomy): domain Eukaryota; kingdom Metazoa; phylum Arthropoda; class Insecta; order Coleoptera; family Chrysomelidae; genus Octodonta; species Octodonta nipae. The sequence continues at coordinate 18,233,736 of CM067220.1, read as the reverse complement.
ATTTTTTCCAAAACATGTCATCTATTAAATACAAAGTTATAGAGCTCCAAAAATCAACCTTTAAGTAAAACAACTACTGTTTGACAAGTGACCGTTTCTACCCCTTCTACAAATAACCTCACGCACCAACACTTTGTGGCAGACTAAAGTAAGGGCGCACTGCGTTAAGATTTTAAGATGTTATATTTTTCACGTGCCTAACATTTCAAAAAATTACACTGAGGCCTCTATCCAGCTTGGGCATATATCCCGGACTTACCATATATTGTTTCTAGTAGAGTACCTTCATCAGTTGCGCTTCCCCCAACTCACTGAAATCTCGAATAATTATTTCGTACAAACAACTGAACTAGTTGCCGACAATTATTCTAGGTTAAAAAAAAAGGATTGGAATGTACTTTGTTATCGTGGAAAACAGAGAGGATTCGTAAAAATAGAGAATCAACCAAAAGTGTTTTAGATGATACATATCTAAATAATTCGTTGAAATTAAAAAAATGTATAGTTTCAAGCTTAAAACAAAGTATACTTTGTGGATCATAAATGGAAAAGAGGCAAATTTCAGTCAGCCAGTAAAATCAACGCCTTCTACCACATTCATACTGCACATAAATGTAAAAATCGTTTCATATATCATTCTACCCGCTTGCTATCATCTATCATAACTTTGTTTCGTTAAGTGCAAGAATTTTTACTATACAATGAAATTAAAGTCAGTAAAACCTTTTATAACAAAGAGTTACAAACGATTCGAGGTTGTGAGCATTAAGTTAATATGGCCGACGCCTGCCTCTATGCATGAGTGAGATATTTCGTAATTTGTGAGATCCCACAAACTATCATTCCACCGACTTAATGTTCTGAAAAGCTATCTGGATTCCTTTATTGTTGCCAAATCCTTTACGTTTGTTAATCCTACCATAAAAAATAATGCAGTCTAAATCTTAGCTTTAGCTATTCTGTTTAATCCTTCCTAGAAGAATTTTAAACGTAAACCTGCAGTTTAATGAAATTGAAAAAGTCTTGAGTGTTAGTTTATTTAAAATAAATTTAAATGAGAAATAGGTATTGGTGCAAATAGGGAAGAGATTGTTGTCGTTTTAAAATATTCTTTTGAGATTTATGACGATCTTTTGAGAACTAGCTTAGTTCATATTAAAATATTTAAAAATATACCCGACTAATTGCGAAAGTTTCGGGTACATATAAGGATATTGTGAATGATTGTATACAGCTGTTAAATTTTTGGACAAAATGGCGACTAAAACACACAGGATGGCAGACTTATGCCATTTCAACAAAAACTATGTTCTCTACATTTACTTTCTTAAATAACAGTCCATGAGGTCAAAAAGTGTGAAAATTAGACGATGTGAACAATATAGTTACAGGATTCTTTACATTATTATAGTATATAGCAATATTAACAATTGAATTTTCTTTCGAATAGGTATTTATTTGACATCCATTATAGAAACATAATAAGAAAAATACAGCCGGGTTTCTACAACTCAGGCTGTTTGAGACATTTTCAATGTCGGGTACTAGTACCTGTCTCTTGTTTAAAGTGGATAGTTTGCGTGACGGATCCTTATAACACTAAACTTGAGGAATCTGTATATTTCAAAGATTGTAGACGTTTCAGGGATTACTTCAGACCTTAGAGCATGTATCTTCTAGATATAGCCTGACATATACAAATGTCGTGGTAAGACTAAAGAGAGAGAGAGGGCAATAGAGAGGGTAACAGACTATTTTACTCGTTTGGGAGCTGCTTCCAATCAAATATGCTCAGCATGTTGTTCATTGGCTGCTTCAACCCACTAAGTGAAACATCCTATTACTATCTCTATTGCCCTCTCTTTCTAGAGTTACTACGATTTTGTGCATGACAAGCTTTATCTAGGAGGTACATGATCTAAGCTTGAGACCCTATGTTTAATGAGAATTATAACAAAATAAAAATGTCGATGAGTATTGTGTTCTTCTTTTATCTATTAAACGAAACCGATTGCATTGCTGCGTTTGCCACTACTTCCTTAGAATGCGGTCAACCGAAGTTTCCGATAACTAAGGATGTAATTAGTAGTTCACAAGGTTTTCACTAGGTTTGACCTAATGACTTTAAAGGGATCTCTAAGTCAACTTAATGGCTTGGTAGCATTTTTGACCAAAGCACTCATAAACATTATCTTCCAGCTTCTCTCGTCCACTACTGGACCTATGCCTCCTTCATACGCTTTCAACTACCCACAGCGTCGGTGGTTTCCCTTGGCCTCTCTTATCTTCTCGTCGTTTCCACTCTAATAATCCTTATTTCCATCTTTCACATGGCCTGCAAATTTTGATTTCACCTTTGTGATTTTCTTCCCAAATTTCGATGTTCTTTATTTGTCTCTCAAGTTTAATTCATTCTTTTCATTTTTCTCTGTGATATTCTGAGATTATTTATGTTGTTTTTAATAACCGTCAGTATCTGGGACCCATAGGTTACAACTGGGAGCACACAGTTGTTGTACACTTTCCTCTTAAGGTTCATATGGATACCGGTATTCAACGGTATCCCTGTTGACTAAGGACCGGTATTGTGTAATTTCGTCCATGATATTGTTTCCAAATTTCATTCCTCCACCGATGGCTAAGTGTGTCATAAAGTTAGTTTCCATTTTTTATCTGTAGTCCAATTTCTTTGGTAACAAGTGCATGTTCATTGACCATTACTTCGGCTTTGTGTAAATTATCAGCATTAAGGACAATATTTTCGGTGAGTCTTAGGTTGCTAACCATTTTTCAATCGACGTTTATCCCTATTTTATCCCAGTTGACTTTTTTCAGGCATATTCACAAACTGCTGTAAAGAGCTTGGGCAACAGTGTGTCCCCCTGTCTGACACCTTTCTACAATGGGTACACGAAGTTTTTTGTTAAGTACTTCTAGACTTGCGTTGATATTTTATAGATGTTATAAATTAAGTGGGTGTATCTTTAATCCGCATGGTATTGGATGAGAGCCTTAATCATTTCATTGAGTTCTATAGGGTCGACTGCCGTTTGAAAATCGACAAAAGCAAGAATTATTGGTAGAATGGTGTTCGTTGGTACCGAAACCTGAGCCAAATTCCGCTTGTTTTATTGGTTGATATATAGGCTTGATTTACTTACCAGTCTCTAGGTGATTACTTTGGTAAAAGTTTGTATAGATGGAAGAGAAAGCTTATTGATCTGTAATTCTGGATTTCCATACTGTCGAAGAGGCGTATCTTTGTCTCTCGTGTAATTTTGTATAGTTCTTGACAGACTTGTTCGACTATGCAAAGGATTTCGTTCACTTTTTCTGTTTATGAAATTTTTCAGGTTCGTTCTCGCCAATGTTAAATTATCGTCAGAGAACTTTCTAAATTTCATTTTGATTGATGTGTTCATTTTGGTATTGTATTATATTTTGTCAAATATTTTTGGCAATCTCTTTCTTTACGGCCCGTTTATATTGTGTTTCTGGGTTATTGCAATTTAATTTTTTTTTGTTCTATTAATGGTCTGGTTTGCAAGGTAATTTTATTCTCTTTCCTACTATTTTGGGCATTTTATTAATACCCCTGTTATTGATTTATTTAGCTCATTATTGCCTGCTGTCCCTGTATTTTGTACTGCTTCGGTTACCCTGTTCCGAACTTTGCTGAGTTTTCTGAGTTTCTGTATTTTTGTTCTGCTTTCTTTTTTCACGTTTATGCTTACTGAAGCACTCTCCATCCTGTGGTCCCACAGTCTTATAATAAACTTGCGCCTTGGTCCTATTTTGGGCTAATCCACCATCTGATAACAAAGTCGCACCTAGTAGGGCCACATCAAAATTCTAAAGAAACCCCTTTCAAATTCTTTGATCTTAAAAGGAGTTTTATTGTTTTTCTATGATGTTTAAATTTTTTCTGGTTAACTACTATACTGTGTAGCAGAAAATCTTCTTAGTTACGTAAGTTTATATTTCAAACATATTAATTTCAAATTGTAAATTTTCTCGAATTTGGCAAGCGAACATTTTAAATTTTAATTGTCTTATGATTGCCATGGAGGACAGAGTTAGGAAGCTTTGAAATATACAGACCTGTATTAAAGTGCGTGTTAATTCCAAGAAACCCAGTGATAAGAATACATTTTATTTGGATGGTCACGTTCACTATTAATATGTCAGGTGATATGATGAAAATGCCAAGGTGCTAGGTAAGGTCACAGAAAATTGGTGTAGTAACTGATACAATTATAAACCATCCACACGAATTCTACTAAGACAAAAGGACCATCAAGAAAGAGCTTCGTCTCGTTATGCTCTCATAAAAAGCAATTATGTCAACACAGTTTTTCCCGCAAGATGGTGGTGATGTCATGGAACCATAAATTTGCCAAACTATTATTGATTTGTTACAGAACATTCTAGAAGAATGTGAGAGTAACAAAACAGAACTGATGGTAAATACAAAATATGTTATACTAGTGCCAACAGATTAATGCTTAACATTTCGATCACTTTTGAAACAATCAATGTGCAACCTTATTGTAGAAACTCTTGGAATTTTAATAAATTTGTACATTTTTTTTCAAAATTCTTTTAACGGTATACTATTATCGTATTATTAGTGACATCGGATTTGTTAACCTTTCGAATAATGTGTTACATCACCCTCTTTGCTAATTTTAAAAATTGACTGAATGGATGTCATCTCAAGGGGGTTGTTTGAAATGCCGAAAATTGATTCTTTAAGATACTCTAAGCGCTTTTTTTATCTCTGCAATAAACGGTTTGACAGAAGGCCGACTTAATCCGCTCACGGTGAATCTTGATTCTGCTAACAGTTAGGTACTCGTCCGGTATATTTCTTATTATTGAAGACTATTGTATATTTCAAAAACATGGAAAAATTCCTCAGCCATACAAAATTCTAAATATAAAACAATCTAATATCTAGAACAATGGAGAACATTTGCCTATAAATCTGCAGAAAATCAGTTAAAAAGTGCAAATGAAATTCAAATTTCAGAAATTGGTCATTGAAATATCTTTTACTCATGAAAACAAGAAATAAATTAGACCAGTTAACAAAAGCTGCCATTCTGGCATAACCAAAATATGTTAAAGCCCTACATTAATTAATGCCTGTGGGCAACGAAAGGTTATTTTCATTAGACTTTCCCTCCAAACCATGGAGCCGTTCTTATTGTCCAATTTTCACATTAATAAAATAGCAATATAGTCCGTATCTTTACATGCCTTATGGCGATAACGATATTGGCTGTATTTTATGGACTTGACCTTCAATTTTAGTTGATTGGAAAAGATGTGATTTCTAAATTGTGATCCTATATACACGCTATAAAATGTTGGTTTATTATAATTAATATATTCCTTCATAGGATATTACAGAGTACCTGACTACAACTTAAACTTATGCAGTTATATTCTTTCAGCAGATTATTATAAATAAATTTGCAATACGTGGTACAATTTGCTGTACTTCTATGTAACAGTAGTTGGATGAATACTCTCGTGATCTGTCGGCTAGCCATCTTGTGCCAATTCTATTAATGCGAACTAAATTAATTAACTACCAACTAATAAAATTATAATTGAAGAAATGAAAAAACATGCTTAGCAAATCGAAGTAAGACGGAAAATCGTACTAAATTGTATCAACATTTTGGTGGATGCGCCTTAATCCTTTATGAAATGGCTCATTTTTTAGATCAGATTTCGCATGATAAATGTGTTTTATTTCCGGTTAGTGGAGAAATTGTGATTTCTACATTATTGGACATAAATATTTCACAAAACAATTGCCGTAAATTTTGCTGGACTACAGGGTATTTAAAAAATACGTAACGTGTGCTTTTGGAAAAAATCATTTTTTTTATTACAACGTTGAAAACATAAGAAGATTTTTTTGCACAATTAATATCTCCTTAAAGTAATAATTTTTTGGATTTGCTTCATATAGTATACAGTGTGAGCGATACATATAGCTATATAGGCATATATTGTTTTTCCTATTAACGAATCACCCTGTACGAACCAATCGTACTGCAATTTTAATAAGACAATAGACAGATATATTATCCGTCTCTTGATACTCAACAGGAAGTTAAACTCATAGCAATAACTATACATATTGAAAAAGGTAGTTTTTTATACTACCCTGTAGTTTTAAATTCTCTCCGTCAACTTTGTATGTTATAACATTGTTACGTTAACAACTGTTGAGTTTTTAACTGAGCCGAATATTATTAAAATTGTATGACTAGTTTTCGAGATATAAGGTGTTAAACATCGGAAATGTCTCCTTTTTCTTGTCAGATTTCTCATAACAGACGTGCATTATTTCCGTATATTGGAGGAAAGATAATAATTTTCGCAATATTTGTCAAAAATATTGAATAAAACAATTAAGTACCATTAATTATCTTTGATTACAGTATGTTTCCAATATATGGAATATGTTTTTTTCAGAAAAATCATTTTTTTATTACAACGATGAATACATAAGATGTAAGCGCACAATTAATAAGAATGAGTTCTTGGACATGTTCATATATTAAACAGTATAAGTCGTAAATATAGCAATAGTGGGCATATATCATTTTTACCATCAATGAGTAACCTGGTATAAACTATAATGCTTGAATTTGTACAATTTTTGCAAACCTGTAGAATTTAGTGTGAAGAGTCGTAGATTTGTATAATGTAATGTAAAAATTCCAGAAACAGGATTACTTATTAATGGAAGAATAATAGATGCCCACTTTAGCAATGTATTGTTTTTGCAATCCCGTTGAGTATAAAGAGACGGATAATATATCTGTTTCATGTCTTATTAAAATTGCAGTACGATGGTTCGTACAGACTGACTCATTAATAGGAAAAAATAATATATGCCTTCTTTAGCTATATTTATGGCTCACACTGTATGTTATATGAAGCCCATCCAAGAAATTATTACTTTAACGAGATATTAATTGTGCAATAACATCTACTTATGTTTTCAACCTTGTAATAAAAATAAGATTTTTTCCAAAATCACATATTACTTATTTTTTAAATATCCTGTAATCAACCAAAACTTATGGCAATTGTTTTGTGAAATATTTATGCCCAATAATGTACAAATCACAATTTCTCCAATAACCGGCAATAAAGAACTGTTTAACTCTGTATCTCTATAACTAGTCATAGAATTTGTTTGAAACCTTTCTATCAGAACGTCAACTTCTACAACATACCAAAATTTCAAACAATTTAACGGAAGTCCATTTTTCCATAAGAATGGGGCCTGGTCCTTTGTAACTTACATTTCATAAGACGGTAATGTGACATCCACTTACTAAATGTCGTTTCGATCGTGAAGACAAACAAATTACCTCCTGCATTAGAAATCTTTGTATGTTGTGAGGCGAAAAACGTTTGTTATGTAAATTGATGCATAGATCAAGAATTTTCTGTTTACATTTGATTGAATGCAACACTAAAGGTCTGTACTCACTTATGTAAACATTCATCAAAATATTATATTTATCATTTTAGCAATGCGCCATACATTCTTGTTGCATATTTACAACTTCATGAATTTTTTACATCAATTTAAGCGGTTTGAGTGTAAAGATTTTGAGGATCAATACTTCGGCTGAAAACCACTAAAAACGCTTTATAACATTCTCAGAAATATCCTATAGCTCTACCAAAAAAAATAATAAAAAAGTCACAAGTTACGTAGTCTTTATTACAGTGAATAATAGAATATTTCCGGCTTCAAAATGCTTGCAAAGCTAAATACGTAAGTACAATAGCTTATACACCTTTAATAACTAACTGTATTAACAAAGAAAGTTATTATTTAAACTTCTGTTATAATTTGCCGTACGTAATTCACTTTAACTACAGTTGACCGCTGCCACGATTGTTTTTTGCTGTATCGGTTTTTGTGCTAAAATTTATATCTAAATGAAAGTGATTTGAGTCATATTCAATGTAGATATCCGGATTTTATTCTCATAATAAAAAAATAAATTGGAAAAACAAATAAAATCGGTTGTGAATTGTAAGTTCGCGTACGAGGATATTAGTTTGTGACAAATAATGCCAGGTTGCAGAATTGAGGAAAGACCTGACATGTTATTAATTTGTGGGGAAATGTAATAGTAAGAATATCCTGTAAGTACATGGGTATTTATTTGTTTACATAAATAATAGTAATTTAATGAGAAATAAATATTTTTCGATTAGTTTAACAGATAAAAGAAGTACATATAAGAAATGTTTTATTTAATATACTTTGTATTAAATTATTGCAATACTATATGTACACATATTTGTATCCTCCCTTCTTCAACTTCATGCATAAAATAAATTGTCAAATATAAATATTAATTTCAATAAATAGTTGCTAAAAGGGTACATTTTCGAAAATATTTTTTTGTAAACGTTGATTCACCCAAAATAAATTTAACTGCACTCGAAACAATATTATTCAATAGACAAAAAATCACATGGATTCATGTAATTGTGGTGACTCATTTCTTTATTATTAGGGCTCAAAGTGAATCTGATTTTATCGCGATGTTGTCGGATTGACAACAATTTAATTAAGGCCTACAGCCAATAGTGGTAAGAGATTTTTGATTTATTTGGTGTATACTATTTCCACCTAAAATATGCACTCAAACTATTTGCACAATGTATTTATTTCCAGATGTCTTATCGGAATAAACGGATGAAAAATTCACTGACTATATGAGATTATTGATCATTTTAGTTGTCCCACTTGAGCGTGGGGCAATTTTCAAGGTCACGACCCCTCACTTGGTCGTGGCACGCTATTGATCAGGGGCACCTATCGGGTGACGCAATCCTATTGGTCAAATAGTTGGTGGTGCGAATTTCAAAGAACAGTGGCCATATAGAAACCGCGGTTGACAGTTGAAATGGCGTCCGTGGTAGAAATGCCATCAAGTGGCAGTCTAACGTCAGTTGATCGTTTCTAAGTCGAATTCTTTACCATACGAGCCAGCGAGACTTGGTATACAATCATTTCGAAGAGTTAGTATGTACCGACGCCGACTGTAACGCCTCATTAGCTGGTCATGTTCGTCGAGCTGCTGCCTCTTCATAATTTTCATGTCATACACTCATAAGGTTACAAAATTTCTTAAGTTACCTTTTTACATATTGTTGTAAATTTGCAACGCATATGTTTAAAAAAAAACTAAACGGAAATTTTTTTTTAACAAATAGTTTTTCAATAGGCACATAGAAATAAAAATTGACACATATTTAATTTTTTCATTATTTTTCAAAATTCATGTAACGAAGGGTAAACAAACAAAAATTTATTTACATTAGTTTTGTATACTAAATGATACGAAATTACTGCATTGTTGTGCAAAGTAAATATGTGACGCTAGTTAAAGTCATATTAAAATTTCTGGTTCTTTGTGAAAAAATATTCAAACAATCCAAACATCTAAATAACCAGAGACCTCATCAGCAATCAGTTCGAAATTCTTTATAAGTCTCATTCCTAAAGAACATCATACGTACATTCTATTCTATAAAACACAACCGTTTGCTTCTAGGTACCGCTAAAATAATGATAATAGTCATCTTATCTCTAGTAAAATGAAAACATTAACAGAGTCTCTTATTTTTAGCGTAACATTCAGTTTTTGTTAGCAAGTTATCAAAATTTGATTACTGAAACTATCTCTTTCAGCGATACACATGAAACGCAAATTAAATTCTGCTTCCTACACTGCTATATGAAAGTTTTCTATGACGTAACCCTATTTCTTGGAGATAAGGAGCGTAGTGAAAGACTCAATATCCAATTCTCATGTCTGACAACTATACGGAATGTTTTGATAAAACATTTCATTTCCTTTTTCCTGATTCCTTACGATCGTGGGAAGTTTTATGTTCAACGAAAATAATAAACGAAATAGAAAATATTATATATATATATATATATATATATATATATATATATATGTATATATATATATATATATATATATATATATATATATATATATATATATATATGAACTAAGCTAGGTTCCGGGTGAGAACCGCGTCTGAATTTATTGAATACTCGACGTTTCGACTCCTGCTTTGGAGCCATTATCAAGAGACAAAAGTGAAAAAGAGTTTCAGAGTCTAGATCGAACTCGGGGCCTCAATCTGCCTACTCCCCAAGAGTCACTAGGAAACTGAACATGACTCTTGGGGAGTAGGCAGATTGAGGCCCCGAGTTCGATCTAGACTCTGAAACTCTTTTTCACTTTTGTCTCTTGATAATGGCTCCAAAGCAGGAGTCGAAACGTCGAGTATTCAATAAATTCAGACGCGGTTCTCACCCGGAACCTAGCTTAGTTCATAATAATGACCGCGGAAGTCTCTCAGAACATATATATATATATATATATGTATATATATATATATATATATATATATATATATATATATATATATATATATACCGGAAACGAGCCACCTGGAATATTTCAAAAATACTCATTATTTCTAAAATCGCAAAAACACTTAAAAATATTTACGAAGGCCATTTGGTCATACTAATCGTTAATTAAATTGCAATCTCATCACCTCAGCGCTAGCAACTTAATTTTTTTAATTTAATTAATGAAATTCGTTTTGATATTCCATCAACATTTAAGGAATTTGCGAATTAAAACGCGATTCCTTGATATTTTTATGATCTCTGAAGTTATTTCATTTCATAGACTTACGAGAAGGAAATGGATTTTAAATCATTTCATTATAAGAAATGTTCGGTATGGTCTCCATTGTATAGCGTTTGGTTTACTCCATGATGATGACTATTGAAACGTGAGTCGAGCGCAAAAATAAAAGTTTGGTGTTATGGTAAAAAAATTTGTGTTTATACATGCATGTGTAGCCTGTATGACGAAGAGTACTATTACTACTATTATAAGGTGCGCTATTGTGTATCACTTCCCATATAACAAAAAAATTGATAATTTTACGTTAAAACACAAGAAAAAATCTTTAAGACAAATTGCGTTAATATCAGTTAATATCCAAAAAGTAGTGTTCACAGAATTCTGAAACGTAATAATTTCCAGCCCTATAAATTCAGACAGGTCCAAGAATTAAATGAAGATGACTTTGACAGCAGAATAGAATTTTTCGAAACACTGTCCGGTCACATAGGCAACAATCACATTTTTTTATACAATACTTGCTTCTCTAACGAAGCTTCCTTTTATACAGGTATGGAAAACGTTTGACTGGGGTCGGAGAATGCTAACGTTAAACAAGGACCGAAATGCTATTATATGCATGAGACGAGGATTGTCGTTTTAAGTACGTCTGTTTCACGAGCATTCAAGGTAAAGCACGAGAATATCGTATCGTATGGAAGGCGGAGCATCGATCGTCACAGTCACAGAGCGACCGTCCGTAGTCCGTCTCTTTCCTCGTCAGTAAGGTTTTATCAACGAAGGTGTATGATTATTTACGCAAATAATACGGATTTCGGAGCATTTTTCCCTTTCATGATTTTTGCGATGAAAAATTAATTGTCCGCTATTACGCCAGAACGAAAAGTTAACATTTTTTCTGTTTTAAAAATGAAATAAAATAGATACCCGACCCCAGAGAACGAATTTCCACACCTGTATAAATGGTGCGGTAAATCATCGTAACTGCCGATACTGGAGTTACATTAATCCACAGTTATTTAGAGTAATTCATACTCAGTGACTTCTAAAACTACATGTGTGGGCAGGAATCCTAAGTGATTACATCATTGGACCCTTTTTCATAGATGGCACTTTTAATGAAGATAAGTATTTAGACTTAGTTGTAAATGTTGTAGGTCCAAGAAAACCTGAAATTTTGGAAGCAGATGATCGTATAGTATGTTTTGCCAGTTGGACAGTTTTCGGATAATCGATTTTCTGATAGATGGTTTGGAGGATGAGGTGCCATCAAGTGGCCTGCAAGGTCGTCAGATATGAGCCTCTGGATTTTCTCTTGGGGGGCATTTAAGGACCCGCATGTATGCTGAAACATCGTATCCAAGAAGAATGTGCCCAACTTACTCCAGATATTTTTGCAATATGCGCAATAAATTTGAGACGCGATTATATCACTGCCTGGCAGTAGATGGAGCCTACAGATGAATAATTTCCAATAACGGAATTTGCTTCTTGTCAAATGTATTTAAACAAATCCTGAATGTTTTCTATTCATTAGATAGATTCAGAAGATATCCAAATTTGGAGTACCTAGTGGCCACTCAATAGATCTTTATTGAAAAGTGGTGCGAAAATTTGTTCAAATCAGCTAGCAACAAATCAAGCCATCTGTCAAACCATTTTCCATTGAAAGACGTGTCCACAACCTTCTTACTCGCAGGTCATAAAATAGCAATAATTGAGGATTTAATTATTCCTTCTTATTGACGTCCACATAAGATGTAATTATAGCTTAACTCTCAAATTTCCATAAAAATGTACGTCTATGAATCTGTTGTTTACCTACTGGATGCCCACACATTGATATCTTGTGGATTTTGGGTACGATTGTACCAAGTAAGGATTTTCCTGCATCATTTAAATAAAAAATATCCTCATCGGAAAACCCAAGGGGATCTCCGTCACATTTTCACATAAAAAATTCACAAAATTTTAATTGTCGATCAAGAACAACTGTTGCGGGAGGCAATCTGACTTTCTATAAATATTTTTCCAGTTCCTGGTACAATTAAACTTACAGTACATCTAGTAATCAGAGCTCTTCCACCATGTACCTCATTAAATAATGAGATACATGATTCGTCATGGCTTCGCAATTTATCTCCGCGGCTCAACATTATTAAAATTTCTATGCGTTGTTTCTCTGGTAATTGAACCATTTAGTTGTACCGTTAAGCTATAGTTACTTTTTCCATGAAATGAAAAAATCTAGGTTATAATTTTTCATTTATTCAACATTAGTGACTTTTTGCTATTAAATAAATAAAATATCTCCGCAGAAAGAGATAAACTTGTCTTGTGTACAAAAAGTGAATCAGTATCCCTTAAGTTCATCTAGAAAAAATCTTTGTTCTCATTGCAAAATATCACTCTGTTTCATAATTATGAATATTTTTTTATAATTAACCCGGCGTAAATGAGATGAAAATTTGTCTAAGTACTTCTTGGGAAATAACACCACAGTTAAGAAAATTTCTGTATATTCCAAACGTTTCGGGGTCTAGGTCAGACCTCGTTGTCAATGGTTAAGAAACTATGGATAAAAAAGGCACAATTCTAAGATGTAAATTAACATATTTGACAATAGTATTATTTGATTTCTAACTAAGAGAATTTTATTTGTAATATACAGGGCAGCACAGAAACTTCTAAAGATCATATTATCATAAAGTTCCTTTCAAATTGGAAGAATTTTAAAGGGAGATCTTTAGAATTTTACGTGGCGCTCCTAGGTGCGACTTTGTTATAAGATAGTGCATTCGCCAAAAATGCGACCAAAAAATTTTGTTAATTCAGTGATCCCACTAAAATCATAAGGGAAAACTATCTCGATATTGGGTTGTTCACAGGGACATGACCATTACCAATTTCTTCCTTAATCATCGGCCACCAGAAACGACTGAATTCTACGGAGATAGTAGCGATACAATCGTTTTCATTTAACAAAATTAAAGCAGACTCTTTTAGTTTCCTTTTGGTGTTGTGTTCTTCTTTGTGTAATATAACTGAATTTTCTAACTGTATTTTATGACCAAGGTCCCAAGCATGTTCACAAATTTTGGATTTTTCAAATTGTCGTTTTTTATGTAATTTTTGTGTTCGTTTATTCGAACATTTAGAGGTCTAGAGGTTTCTCCAATATAGAATTTATTACATTCACAAGGAATTTTATAAATGCAATTTTTTGTATTTTGTGTTCTGTTATTTGGTTTGGTTTTTGATATAATTGATTTTAGTGTATTTCTTGTTTTAAATGATGTTTTGATATTATATCTGTTTCCCACTCTTTTTAGTCTTTCTGATAGACCCTGTATGTATGGTATAGTTATTGTATTAATGTGATTATCTTGGGAGTCAGTGTAGCTTGGTGAAGTTTGATGTTGGTTGTTATGGATTGTTTGGTATTCGATTTTATTTAACTCGTTATTAATACATTTATTTGGGTAATGATTGGCAGAAAGTACATTTTTTTATAAACTTTTCCTTCATTGAATTTATTGTTGTTTGAACAGTTGGTTTTTGCTCTGTCATATAGAGATTTGATGATACCTGATTACTGATTTTGGATTTTGGATTGGAGTTAAAGTTGAGATACCTGTTAGTATGAGTCGGTTTTCTGTAAACTTCTGTTTCAAATGTTGATTATGTTTTGGTTATTAGAATGTCTAAGAATGGTAATTAGTTATTCTGTTCAAGCTCTAGTGTAAACTGAATAGTTTGTTCTGTGTTGTTTATGTAAGATTATGTTCCCAAATAACGAATATGTCATCAACATAACGCCACCAAACTAAAGGTTTAATCTGCTTTGAGAAAATTGTGTGTTCTTCAAATTTTTCCATAAAAATGTTGCTTAAACCAGGAGACAGATGAAAATTTGTTACAACAGCTGTGAGGTGGGTATGATATACCCCAATATAGAATATATTACTGTAATATATTGATTAACTTAGGGACATGAAGTAATATGATAACATATGTCCCAGTTCCAGTTCTAAATGTATATTTCTATAAATGGCAAAAAATTTGCTTTACCCACGAATCAACAATATTTAGAAACTATGACTTAATATCTAAAAATTTGGAAAATTGAGGTCAACTGTGCAGACAAAATTAAAGGATGACGCTGTCGTTTATAATTTAGCTTCGACTTAACAGAATATCAACATATAACATTCTAAGATCTTCTTTTACTTATGGGTATAAAAATTACTATTATTACTATTTTATTTGAAGCAGTTTTCGTAAACACCAGCTGTACACCACACATCATTTACATTCTGTCTATTGAGCGAATCAAATCTGAAAAACATAGAAGTCCCAACTCTCCTAAAGTAATGTCTTTCACGTGATATTGTTCATTGTCAACGCGACGCAAAATTCTTGTATTGCTATTTGAGCACTTTTAGTTGCACCTGCTACACCTGTTTAATAAATGTATAATATTTTCCGATCTTGTGCGGGTATTTGTTCGAGGACAGGCTTTTTCCATTTAGTTCCATCCTTGGCAGTAAAATAGCATCCACATACCTAATTAGTAGAGTCTTCATTATCTGTCGACATTAGAATGTAGTCGTGAGCTGCCTCGGCATCAAAATCCTGTTCCGAATCACTTCTCTCGCTACGCTGAGAAAAGGGATTAGATCACTCCCTGATTCGCCACTTTCATTACTAGAACATTCATCTAAAAGTTGAATAAGCCATCTCTTATTTCTCGTAAGACATTTTGGAGTTAACATACACAAAAAACAAGGAAATTTAATTGTTATACGCATAAAATTGTAACATAACCAAAACACAAAATAGGTGCACCGAGTATGAGGTCGGGTATTTCGTACACGCTTTATGTTTGAGTACCTGTAGTTCACTCTGCCCCTTGCGCAAAGCTGTTACTGTCACTTAAAATCACTCCAGCACTACCCCCTCCAGCACTACTTCCTCCAGCTACTGAGTAAGCCGAGTCCCAGAAATCGCACAGTTAAAAAGTATTTAATGTTTTACAACTCGGCGGGTATGAGATACCCGACCTCATCCACGCCGGGTCAAATATTATTCATTGAATTGTCATGTAATAATGAGGTTAATCTTTATTATTTATATAACTTCTGCCATTCTTCTTATCACCTGTGGTACAAAAGCCAGTTTTTTTCAATTCTTGCTCTAATTGTTCACTTTTCCCCACAAATTATTTATTAACTTTATACATTTTATCGGACACAGTCAGGTATTGTTTTTTATCTTGAATTTTTGCGCGACAAAATTGATCTATGATGCTGCCCTCTGAGCTGAGTATAACAAAAATATATTCCCATTGCCTTAGTTAGTGGTATGGCGCCATCTGTGAGATAAACACAATAATACTATTAGGCATCTGCTTTGTAGACAATTTAAATTCATTGTCGTAGAATCCTTAGTTGTCCTTTGATTGCGTGAAAATAGAACAGGAATCATCAACAGGAATTATCAGAATGGTATTGATCTTCCTGCTTATAAATATGCTTAACACTGTGATTTTATATTTCCATCACAGAGGGCGCTGTAGTTGTTGATCCCGGACTGTAATCACAACATTCTAGAAATCTGCAACGAAGGGTTTTTGCCAAATATTTAAGATCGTCTGTAGATACCCTTTTAGATAATATTGAAGGTGGATTATTAATATCTACAATACAGTAAGCAATTTTCTGATATTTTTAAATTTCTTATAAGTTGTATATGTTAACAAATGTTTATTGAAGGCCTGATATTCAACAATTATCCGTTGTTACTGATCCTGGTGCACCACATGTAAAAGAGGTTTAACTTCTGTTATTGATGTCTGAGTAATCTAATATTTATTTCAAGGCGCATAGTTCCTAAAGATTTGCAATTTCCCCAAACTTTGTGTTAAATTTGTTACGTCAACACAAAGTTTTTGTAGTCAGCTTATAGAAACCACATGATATCGATCCTGCCGTTGTTATCACATTAACAACCTGTTGAATATAGTTGAGCTCTTTTGACCGTAGATGGAGCATCGCTCTACCAATTTAACGATTAGTTACGTAACGCTTTCAAACAGGATTTTTTGTTGAATGTGTTGCTCCTTGTCCTTTTCCGCAGATTTGAACTAAATGAAAAAACAAAATATTTGGTTGATAATTTTATCTAGCAACAATAATTAATCGCCAAATAGTCTTTAAATATGAACAATTACTGTAATTTCAAATGCATCACAATTTGTGTCACTTGTACTTATTTTTTCAATTAGTTAGATTTAGATACACAGAGAATACCAAATATCAAATGGGATTATGATTTCGCCTGAAATTAATAATTTCAGTGTAAATATAGGTATAGGAAGACTGTCGGAATAAGTCTAACGTATAGTTTCTTCAAAGTTATTGGTGCGAGGAAATTCTATTTAGATTTTACGTCTGTTAAATTTAATTCACACACTGCTACTGGTTTATAATGGAACTATCAGTAATAAAGATCACGATAATTGTATATTACAAGATAGGGGATATCTCCAAACACTTTGGGAAAAGTCTAACACATTTACTTTAGTTCCCAGTGAAATATGCAAATATAACTAAATCGTTGATTTCTGCGTGAATCAAATGACCTCTTGTACGTTGATGCGTAGGCTTATTTTTTATTAAAAGGGTATCATATAAAATCCCGCACCGTATAGTGTAACACTAGTTGGTCTCCAAAAATCGTAACAGTAGCACTTTCTGGTAAGAAACGTCACCTCCAGTATTCAAGATGCGTACTTATAGCATGGTGGCTTTTCTTTGCCCCATTGACGCAATGCCTCCATGGTGAGAATATCTGGTTGGCACATTTATGATTTTCACATTAATGATCTTAAACAATATGAATGGTGGTATTTTTCTTCATGCAACAAAAATCGTCTTGTTTTTGGAAACTGGCAACAAGAAACATCGCTATACTACTAATTCGTACATAGAGTAGGAGAGAAACGTCATAACTTTTGGAGACCAGTTTGCGTTACACTACCTCTTAAGGTGCTTGTGTAAGCTTCAAAAACCGATTTTTTCGTAATGGTTGTCAACATATATATTGTTTTCACCAAAACTCATATTTTGGATGAAAGTCTTGTTATTTACTTTTAGTACCCAGAACCAATTTTATATGGAAACTCCTAGGAATTACATAAAAAACAATATTTTACTAATAATTAACAAATTTAAAATAAAAGCATGTTCCCCAAACCAAATTTATGTTAAAAAATTATTGAAAATAAATACAAATCATTAAATATTACACAAATAACAAAAATACGAATAACACCAAAAACTAAAATTAACTGAAACACAAAATCTGAGGAGTAATAATACGATTTTGGTAGTTTAGTAGTCAATATTACCACGTCTTGCATCAATGCAAGAACGAATTCGACGTTGGCTGATTTCTATGACGTAATAATTTCTTCATGGGAAACATTTCTCCCTTCCTCTAATGCTGTTCCACGAGCTGCTCTATGTTGTCAGGGTTCTTCTGGCCAGAGTTTGTCCTTCTTCTAAGCATATTCTACAAGTATTCAATTGGGTTAATAGCCAAGGAATACGCTGGCCATCTCGAACCTGTCACACCGCCGGAAGCACCTCCCCAAAGGCTGACTACAGGTTGTAGCACTAACACCAAATACCTCGGACTTGTTAGTTTTTACGGGGAGTCAAGCACCTTTGACAGTAACATTTTGATTAAATTGCTAATAAGAAGTTTTGCTTATCAGGCCCACTACTGAAAAACTATCAATTGTTTTGCACCCATTACTTTTTCTTTTTAACATGATTGAAACGGTAGCCCTAGAAACACACAACAGTAGCACAAACAGGCAAAAAATTACATCAATTCCTCTTTTTGAATAGAAAATATTTGGTCAAATATTTGATGTAGTGTAATATGTCATTTAACGAAATTTATTCTGACATGCATATCAAATATTTGAGTTACGGAGTTACGTGTGGAAACGTTTTCTACTGAACAATTCTCGACTACGAAGTCTATTTCTTATAGTTTCCACTGAAACTCTTAACATCGGTAGCTTGCAAAAATTATCTTTGTAGCTTTGAATGGGATGTTGTGGGATTTTTCTTAAAACTAAGAAGCGGTCCTAGGATCCTATAGTAACCCTTCCACGACTTCTCGGTAGCCTATTTTTCAGAGTTTCTAGTTCCAGAAACCTTTTATAAGGGTCTGAAATAAGTCCTTGTACAACTCCGACCATTCAAGCAATTTCCATTTGCATGATATCCTGTTCCGACTGAGGAATAATTCTTCCAGTTTTGACTACTGGTAACCCCAGATAAGGCATTTTTCATTAGATTTTCGAAAATAATATTTAATTAGTATTGACGAGCAAAGAATACCGGATAGTAATGCTACCAATGAAGAAATAATTCTATTTACGAATATACATCCATCTTTTTTCAACAAATAAGTTCGTTTTTTACTATGTTTACATTTTCCCCTTAATAAAATTCTTTTATAATTAGAGGTTAATTCTATATATGTATATTTGATTTTGTGTATATAATCGTGTGATACTCCTAGTATTAGTTGATATCTTTGAAAGCAATCAACAAAATAGTACGTACTTCATCAAAATCGCAAGTTATGTAAATTGTTTATTGTTGGACAATGAACTTTAGAATTCAAGGAAAACTATCGTTATATAGCTATATATAGCTCTTTGGAATCAAAGTAATTAACAAAAATAATTATGGATTAATTTGCAATTGAGATTAACAGAAATTGAATTAATTAACGATCAGAGTTTCAATATAATAATACCTTTATTGGGTAACAATATAAATTAGCAACTTTGCCAATGGCACGGTTATTTCTGTTATTACAGATAATTAGTGAAATAGTTTAATAATAGTGAAAAATTTAAATCAATTTAGTTAGAATCAACGGTGTAGTGAAACATTTAAATATATTACATAGTCCGAACGAAATAATAAAATTTCATGTAATATGACGCGTAAATCTATTATTCCTAGTAGTAAGCTTTAGACAAATTTCTTATTTCTTACATATTCAGTTAATTTAAAGAAATTATTTAACTCTTTTTGGCGTTGTATCCTACCGGCAAAGGATGATTTTTTTGATTGGTGGTGGACTGATAGGTACTGCAAAATCTGTATTTGTATTCTTATATATCCAGGATATATAAAAATGTATAAATATAAAATTTATTCTCATAAAAAAGATAATTATTTGGTTAAAATTGAATCTTGAAACCCAATATTCCAAAATTTCGCAGGGGGGGGGGGGGGTTGAACCCCCCAGACACCCCCCCTGGCTACGGCCTTGAAACAAAACCAAAAAATTCTTCAACTGTCACCAGATAAACCGTCACAATAACTCGTGGGCGGGGCCAAGACACTGTTATACGTCAGATGGTGTCTGGTTTCATTCGAAATTTTTTAACTTAGGTCAAGTTATCCTTTATGTACTATCATTGATACACCCTGTATAATTACCCCTTCTATATTTATAGTCACACTGTGTTTACAACCAGCTATTAAACTTACACTATTTTTAGTTATGTCCTCTATCTACTCATTTTTTTGTATATTGGACTCCCACTGTCGACTATCGTCAAAGTAAGGACGCTCACTTTGCTGCCAAATATCATATGGGGTTGTCCGAAGCTCTTATCTCCAATTTCTACCGCTGCTTCGGAAATTTTCCATAGTTCACTCTGTATTTGTAACCTTTGTATATTGTATATGTATCCCCAGTATACTTACACTGAGTAAACTCAATTTTAGTCCAACGTCTAATGCAAATGTACCAACAATTATATCTGTTTTATTGTCCATCGTTTATATCCTTTATACCGCTACAGACCCTCTCTTTGTATTATAAACTGTATTCTGCTAAAGCATTTAATTTACTGGCTTAAAATATTATATATATTGATCAGATTACAGACTATTTTTCTGCCAAATTTCATCTAAACATAGAAATTTGGACAATTACCCGCGGCTTTACAAGTTATGACGTGCAAAGTTATATGGAGATAGTTCAAATGGGAACTAGTCTTATATACGTTGCACTTAGTTCATGAGGTGTAATTACGGTAACCCTGTACACTAAGGGTTTGTATAATTTCTGAATCGATACTGCTACAACTTCTCTGCTTTGTATTCGTCCACCCTGTATACGTATATATTATACATTAACATCCCTTATATTTGCACCATGTATATTGCCAAAGGGGCTTCATCCAGTTTTTAAACATCTTCCATTCTGATACCCGATATATATATATATATATATATATATATATATATATATATTAATCCTGTATATTTGCATATATTTCACCTTGAATACATAGTCCCTATTTAACACCATTATTATTATAACTCTTTATACTTACAACCTATTCACAGACTGTGTATGTTTATCCTGCCTATACGCCCCTGCATAAACACCCAGTATACTTACTCACAAAGATCGGCAAAGGACCTAACCTCTATAATTTGATAAGGACTAATATCGTATCGCATTTATATTGCACTTACCACATTAACAAACATTAAAATCGGTGTTGTAAGCTGTCCTAATACCGAGTTATTATAAACGATGTACCCATTTTGAAAGATGAGTATTTATTAAGGTACAAATCCAAAATGCAAATCTTTATACCAATGGAAACTGGAAGTTTCAAAGATTTTTTGCATTACATTATAAATGTTCAATGTGTCCACCGTCGGCTGCACGAACAACATCTATGCCGGAGCCGAACTGGACTAGAGTTATTTATAGAGGTGGAACGAAAACAGCTTCCTTAACATAACCCCATAAGAAGTAATCACATCGGGCGAGATCAGGAGATCCCTGAAGCAAAAAGTTTAGAGCTACGTTTTCATTTAATTTGCCACCTACCCAGCGCTAAGGAAGAGATGCAATCAAAAAGCCTGGTACATGAAAGTGCCTATGGGAGGAGCTCTGTCCTGTTGGATAATGAAACCGTTTGAATCTTCCGTACGCTGAAGAAACAGCCATGTCCAGGTTCGTTGTTCCAGTTACAGTTTACATTCGGTGTGTCTCTTTCGTGTTACAATGTTAAATGTGGATTTTGCAAACCCCATATGCATATATCATGTCTGTTGATGTTTCCACTATGTTGGAAAGGCCCTTCATCACTAAATATGCAGAAATGCGTCATCCTCCATCATTCCTCGCACATAACCACAAAATTTGAGACGTTTTTCTTTGTCATTAGGGTTGAGAGCCTGCACAAGATATCATGGGTAGGGCTTGCACAGCAAACGTCATTTCAGAAGTTTCCAGATAGTTAATTGTGGCATTCCCTACTAGCTCTATTGGTAGACTTACTTGGACTGCGAATAAAACTTTCTTTAATACGTCTTTATTATCCCCCGACACACGCGATGTTGTTCTCTTTACACACTCTTCAAGTCTGTTGAAATTGCGTAAACCAGAGCTTAATGCTTTTTCTTAATAACACTATAAGCCGTCAATTAGAAATTAAAAAATTCAAAAAAATGTGTTCACAACCAGAAGGAAATGGTACCAAAGTCTTTTGCATTAAAATTGATTAAAAATCATTCACCCTGAATTAAGAGGCAGGATTTTGCAGGAATGATATATCAAATAATAAATTAATATTAAATATAATGTTCTAAATTCGTTACCGTTATTTAGATATTTAACTAACTAATGAAGATGCAGTATAAATAACTATGATCCATAAGTGCTGACATATTAGTTCGCCATATACTGCAATGTATATATAATCTCAATAATTTCAATTTAATACACAAAGTTAGCGATGACCATTTCAGTATTACATCTGATAATTTATGTATTGTAATTAAAAATTTTCAAAATAATACATTGATATTTTTCACATTGAATTGAAAAGATAAATTAATCTAACGGCTAACAATGTGATATTCGCTAAAACGAAGATGGCCGTGAACATTAGAATTATTGCCAGATCTAACTATTTATATTCATATCATTGGCTTTGTAATCTTAGTTAAATTGTATGAAACTATTAGCCTTTAAAATAGAAACAATATAAATTAAAAGCAGAATGTTAAAATAATAAAATATTTTCGGAAACACATTGATGAGTTGCAACATATCACACAATTCTAATTTTTAGGTGACAAACCATATTTAGAAAGAAATGAAAGTTTCAAACTTGTGAGTACAAAATAAATGGTTAGTATAAGATAATATAATTTTTTGCGTGAGATCTGAATAGCCTGATAATGTGGAATAACTTTCGGAACAAATCAAAATTTATTTTGAATGTTTATCTGGGATTTTCTCTCCTCGCAATGGTTTCTGAAAAAAAAACAGATAAGTTAAGAAACCATTGCGAGGAGAGAAAATCCCAGATGAACATTCAAAATAATCATTTAACTCCCCAATCATTTAGAAACTACTTAAATCAAAATTTGTTAGTTGTTTGTTTAATTTAGTTTGTTTTTGGAATCCATCCACCTTATGAATTTCTCTCCAAGCAATTTGGCGGCATTGGCAGTGTGGACGTAAATTATGAATTTTTTATTTTATTTTAATATTTTTATTTTATATTTAATCAATGAAACAATATTTAAAAAAAAAATAAGAATTCTGCCCTGAAGCTCGTCAGTAGCTACTACAAAAAAAACAAAAATAAAGAAAATCGGTTGAGGGAGAGAATAGTACCGAACCATTTTGTCTTTGCCTATTTATATATAGAGATGCCATTTAACGGATCCAAATTGTTTAAGAGAGTTTTTGAGAAATCGACCATACCTAAGATAACAATTCCAAAAACATCCACATTTTTTTGGTGCATAGGAAAACTTTAACAAAACATTCTGACCTGTACTTGATAGAAATACTTATGAGATCTTTGTAAATATTCATTTCAACATTCATATGTGGGACTCATAATTCTTTATTTAAACTTCATAATAATTTTATACAAAAAAATCATTACCAATATATTTTAAAGCTCAAGTTTGATAGTATATCAAATCACCGTTTTTTTTTTCTCGCATATTAAATATCGTCTCCTTATCACCAAGAAAATGTCTGGATCCCGACTGTTACCGGATAATTCAGACCTTGAAAATGTACATCATATATCATCATAATAGCACACGCAATTAGGCAAATTAACCGAGCTCTGAGAAGGGTCTTTTCTTAAGTACCATCATCAATCCTATTTAACTATTCCACTTTACGTGAAAATGGTTTAATAATATTCGCTAGTGACAAGCATTTCTGGGAGACATCCTTATTTGGTAGGAATTTCTACAGGACGGTTTTGAAAGAGGATTTAGATATTATCATGTCAAATTTACGGTATAACGAAATTTTTGTTAATTTTCCTGAAAATACCCACATATTATTATGGTTTTACCATTATTACCAATTCTTCTGTTCTCCATGACCCATATTTTAAGGCATATAAACGGCAACTAATTTTGTAGATTCAAATATAATAATATATTTCTCTCCTAAATACGAGGGCAATCCAAATAGAAACGAGTGTTTTGCTAGAAACACACTTTACCGTAATTTTTTACATATTTTTACTAGTAATTAATGCATTTGGTTAGAGTTTCAGCATAGCTCAATAGAAAATTATATTAAGAACTTACAGGAAACCGAAAACATTTTATATCAACTAGAAGAGTCCCTGTCCACATTGCAGGGGTTGTCGGGATTTGGGATAAATTGGATTGCCAACAATTTTATCAATCCTGTAGCCGGCAGGATCACCTGACTTAACTCCACACCATATTTGAACATGAGGTTAAAGAAAATACATTCGTAACAATTCAGACAGTTTATAGAAAATCAAATTATAAAAGATATTAATCTCATCTTCAAATTCTACTTTTTGAAAATGTTAGGTGAGATAGTTTGTGCCTAAATGAAGGCGGTCAAATGGTTAAGTAATTCAAAGATATTGCCTCTTGCTTTAATTTGTTAAACTGATTCGTTAGTTATTATTTATGGGTAGTATTAAAAAGTGCAAATTAGGAATTTACTGTATTTTTTTAGTGAAATAAAACAGAGAGTTCATTGCATTAGGTATTTTTGTGAATATCCACTCTTTTAGATTCCAAAAGTATGACTTACTATTCAAAATTCAAAATTTCCAGCAATTTCAAGAACAATTTAAACATTAAACAAAAACTCAAATGTTTTACCATATTGAGGCAAGTTCAAAGTTGTAGTAAATTTATTAAAATTATTGAAAAACAGTTGTTTATCCGGCATTTTAGACAGTAATTTAACATAAAAAAATATTTTGTATTTTTTGTATTTTGGGAATAACACCACAATTGCGGGAAAGTATAAATAAATATATTTGGTGGCCTAAATCAGTCCCTGTTTTCAATGGCAGTAAAAATTAACACAACTGAAGGAAGAAATTAAAAATTAAAAGGTTTGCTATGACAAATATAATATTCACAATTTGATATTAAATGTTTAACAATAAAACTGATGTAACTTAGAGAATTTACCGCTAATTTGATATATACAGGGTAGCAATAAAACGTTCTAAAAATCATGTAAATTAACAAAGCATCTTTAAAATTGGAGACATTACTTGGTTACCAGACAGTGCCTTCGGCGAAAGTGAGATCCAAGAAACTCTGACATTCCAGAGAACTGGATACAAGATTGTTCTAAAGGAAATTACAATTATTAATTTGATTATTCGTAACTAGGAGCAGTTAAATTCTACAGATATACTAGAGATATAATGGCTTTCATTTAATAAAATTAAAGCAGGCTCTTTCAGCTTTTGTTTTGTATTGAGTTCTTGTTTTTGTGATATGTCTGAGTTTTGAAATTGTATGTTATGACTAACATTCCAGGCAAGTTAACAATTTTTTGACTTTTCGAATTATTATTTCTTTATATAATTTAATCGAACATTTAGAGTTGATAGGTGTAGAGATTTCTTTAATATAAAATTTGTTTGTTTGTTCGCAAGAAACTTTATAAATGCAATTTTGTAAGTTTTGGCTTATTTGATTTGATTTAGTGTTAATACAATTGATTTCAACATATTTTTTTGTTTTGAAAGTTGTTAAATCTGTTCCTCTCTATTTTCAGTGTTTTTGAAAGACCCTGTGTGTATGATAAAGTTGTGGTAATATGATTATCAAGGGTTTTAGTATAGTTTGGAGCAACTTTATATATGTCAGTGTTTGTTTTATTTTCAGTTTAATTGTTAGCAGACAGTATATATATATAAATATTTTTTCTTCGTTTAAGTTGGTTTCTGCCTTTATCGTATAAAGATTGGATGATGATCTTTTTACTGTATTGGATAATTAGTCTTAAAATTGAAAAATCTGTTAGTGTGAGTCAGTAAAGGGTGTTACTCCCAAAAAATCTCAACCATACAAATTAGAGATGCCACAACTATCATTTACAAAAGAAAAAAAATATTTTCTTTTTTAACCTGATCTGACCCAATTTTTCAATGCATTAAATTCAAGGCAACATATTGTTTCTACCCGACCACCTTCATCAATTGCACTCCCCTCAACTGATTGTAAGGTCGAATAATTACTTATTTATATACCTAGTACATAATTTTGAAATTATAGGAAAAACTAGCTCGTTGGGACTTCAAATTGGGATTTGTATTTTGTGTAACCCCGCTTCCTTGTGAGTTGTTGGATAGAATGCAATCGAAAGTATTCGTAGGTTAACCAAAATGTATCAAAGACATTACGATACTATCTTAAAGATTTTTCAATCCATTGAACGCAAGACAATACATTGTTTCTAGTTTACTACCCTGAAAAACTTGAGCTAGGTCCACTTTTTTGAGTTTAGAACCCCTCTGAAACGTATGAGATAATCAGTGACTCCCTGTATAACATGTAAAGAATGGTGTTTAATTAACATTGACGGAAATTTCTACTTTTCCATGAAATAATTTGCCTTACTTAAAAGGAATAGTTTATTGTTTGGTATATCCCTCTTAAGCTCTCCTCTCAAAAGAGGATTATTTCTTTACATGCTCTGAGTACAACGGACTCATAAAGTTTGCCTCTTGTTCTCTCAAATAAAACTAGCGAGTGTCTAGTCCCAGCGAAGCGCATTCTTGTGCGGTCAACGTCTGATAAAATGAATGTATTTACCTTGTTGAGGCAGGGAATTTTAGTGACATAAGATACTTCTCAGAAATTGTTTGCAATAAACAGAAAAGAAAATATCCTCAAACAACAAAACGGTTCTTTATAAAAGAAAAGCTATTTTCTATGTAAGGCGTCGTTGATTGATGCCTCTGCACTCAACTTATCTTCATATTTTTCCCGTAATCATTTCTCCATTTCAAAAAGGAATTTCGCGTCAAATCTTTCATGACGCCGAGTAATAGAAGTTGTTGGTAAGCAGCTCTTTTTTTTATTTGAATTCTATGCCGGCGCCTTCATATATTCCGCTGGCGATGAATTGAAGATGATAAAACATTTTTCTATTCTTCGTTCAGCTCCGAAGTTGATTGCTTTCCTTTATTTGCTCATCACGGTCAAATCTGAGCGTTAACTTTTAATGTATCACTTAAATTAGGAAAGTAGGGCATCGAACAGTTTCGAGAAAGTTGTAAATTTTCAACACATACATGGAGAAGAGCATCTTTTAGTTAGTGTTTCTATGGACGATCGTAAAACTATTATTTATTTATTCGTCCTCATGTCATGCTGAACTCTACTGACAAACAATGGCTGATCCAGAGCCTGTTTTTTGGCGGGAGGGGGACCAAAATTATATATAATTTTGGAGGAAGTCATAATCAAAACAATATAATATAAAACTATAAAATAAAAAAATAAACACAAAAAATAAAATTTCAATAAACAATCTAAATATAAATATAAATAATATAAAGTATGAACTAATAAAATTATAATTCACTATTTAATATCATTACAGTCGTCGTCGCTGACGTAAATGGCAAAAATCAGGGAAATCTCCAGTTATGTCTCATATCCCCTGCAAAATTCTAAAAAATATTCTTTGTCTTCTCAATCATTCGAAACACTTTTTCCCAAAATAGACCCTAAGCTCTTCATCTGTGCCCTGAAGACGTTAAGTGTCTCCGATCAGTTATTTAGCTTTTCTCTTAATTAATACATTTGTTAACGCACTTTGTTATACAAGGGCTAATTACTCAACCTCTAGCCTTGAATTCCCGATGAAAACTGCCACAAATGTGCCCTTCTTCTCAGTCATTCGAGCCAGTTTTTCAATTCTTCAGTTCTATACATCATTTTCATTTCAGTTATACAAAAACACCTCTTTTCCTCCTATCTTCTATTCTTTTCAGCACAGTCCTTCAGTCCTTCTCACAGATCTTAAGCTCTTAAGTTCTCTAGTTCCACAGCTCTACAAGTTGCTCTGCAATCTTTCAATTCTACAGGAAGGATACAGCAGGAAAAATAGTTGAATATAGCTGCATATGATGATGATGATGACGATATATTTTTATGCGTTTTAGATCATAGATGGAAATTTGTGGCAGATGGCTTATTCAGGTGTACATTTTTTTGTCTGTTCTATTTTGCTGAAAACGTTCTTGCTAGAGTTAGGTGCTCGAAAAAATTGTCGAGAAAGTGCTATTAGCCCAAGAATATATGGCAATATGTGCTTGATTTATGGCGTTTTACATCGCTCTTGCCAGAACTTCTGGCGATAGGTGGACGCATTCTCGACAAATAGTCTCTTTGAGGAGTTCAAAAGGCTTGTTGACATAGATTCGTGACTTCAAGAAAACCCACTAAAATCGGGCGACCTTGCCGGCAGTGTAAATCAACAAAACGAAAGGAGAGGTTAGGAAACTGAGAACTTCGGTAGTGGCTCTTGCAGGATGCCGGGACTCCATTCTGTTGGAAAAAAATAATCCAAATGAGGGCTCCAGCGCAAACAGCACACCATGTAGTAACCTTGGGTCGGTATAATGCCTCGGCTTATTCACATATCCGCAGAAATGGAAATGGGCCTCGTAGTTCGTGTTTTTCAATGAAATGTTGTCTTTCTTGTGATGATTAGCTCTAAACGGCTAATATAACAAGCTATGCACTGTTTGAATTTTATAAGAGCTCATTTTCAATTCTCACCAAAAATTCTGTGACCGCCAATAGATACACAATTGTTTGCTTCACGAATGTCAAAACACTTAGTATATATTGTAACCGGGTTTCAAAAATAATTTAAAGCTGCCAATACGGTCCTGTGTATTAACAGTCAGTACGTGTTTTCAGAGCTCCGGTGAAAAACTCTAATAGAGTATCAACCAGCAAAAATAAAAATTTGTGTGATATAAGAATAAGTCCAGTTAGAAATATAAAAACATTAGTGGTAATTACCCGGAATTAAACAGTGACATTTATGGCTTATTATGAGTTGTAATAAGTGCGATTCGTCAATAACACGTACAAAAATCGGTGTATTTTGCGCGGGTTTTTGTAATAAACAATATCACGTGGCCTGCGTTGGAATAGCTAGCGATGTTGTCAAGTATATTAAAACTACGGGTCTTCTGTGGTTTTGTGAAAAATGTTACCCTATGGCAAGTGATATTAATAACTGTATTGCGGGTGCAATTGACCTCAAACTAACGGAAGTCTTTAAAAATGTTGAGAAAATGTTTGTAGATATAAAGAAAGATATATTAGCCATGCTAAGGAACACACTGGTAACCTCTCAACTGAAACCGTAAAACCTTCCTTTGCTCAAGTTGCTGGTACTCAATCTATGGTAGTAGTAAAGCCTAAAAATGTTTCTCAAAAGAACGCTCAAACAAAATCTGATATTATGAGCAATATTAAACCATTGGATCTAAATATAAAAGTATCGAAAATTAAAAACGTTAGTGACGGGGGAGTTCTAATAGGATGCAGCAATGCCACTGATGTATTAAAATTCAAGGAGGTGGCCAACTTAAAATTATCGAACAGCTATGAGGTTAAGGAAGTTAAGAGCCGGAACCCGAGGATAAGGATTGCAGGTATGATAGAACAGTACCCACCCGACGAATTAATTAAATTTTTGAAGTATCAGAATAGCACCGTGCAAAGTGCTAACGTATGTAATGTTATAAAGATTTGGCCAACTAAGAAGAATAACAATATATATCAAGCAATTTTAGAGCTTGATAAGGAGACGTATGCAAAAGTTCTAGAACTCCACAATGTTTTTGTGAACTTTGATGTCTGTCCTGTTTACGATGCGGTTGAATTGAAAATATGCTATAAGTGTAGTGGAATAAATCACCATCAACATTCGTGTAATCGAGACATTGCTTGTCCTAAGTGTTCAATGCAGCACCATATTAAAGATTGTCCGCCTAACTCTGAAATTAAATGTATAAACTGTCTCAATGTGAAAAATGTTGACTATCGACACTCTGCATGGGATCATTCTAAATGTACCACGTATCAGAAGAAACTGGAGCACTACAGAAATAGTATACTGTGTAAATAGCAATTAAAAAGCAGTTCTGATGTTGGTAAGGAACATAATTTTGTAATTTATTATCAAAACGTGAGGGGGTTAAATACAAAACTTATCTCTGTCTATAACCATTCGGCAACTTGTAATCAAGATGTTATTGCTTTAACGGAGACTTGGCTATCCTCATCGGTTTACGACTCTGAAATATTTCATGCAAACTATCAGCTATTTCGTTCTGATCGTGACTTTGAATCTACTAAAACAAAAAAGGGAGGGGGTGTATTGCTTGCAATTAAAAACAAATACTGTGTAGAGGTCATTGATTTATCTAAGTTGTCATCTGTTATACCTGATGTGGATATGCTTGGTGTAAGAGTTTCTATTTCAAAAAATAGAAGAGTATATCTAATTGTAGTTTATTTTCCTCCACAGTTAAGCCTCGATACCTATGAATTTTTGTACGACTTTATATCCCAATTATATAATAGCGAAGATGACTTACTTATTTTGGGAGATTTCAATATACCACAGTATTACCAAAGTCATTCTGATGTTACATTTGGAAACAGCTATGTTTCTACCCTTGAACGTTTTTCAGCATTTATGAACTTAAGGCAATATAATCAGGTACTAAACAATAATGGTCGGTTACTTGATTTAATCTTAAGTAACTTTAATGTAACTGTACACGTTCAATAGATCCTATTGTTCCAGAAGATCAGTACCATCCCCCATTAGACATAACTATATCTGTAGCTGAGTCTTGCAACAACTTTGTAACTAACAATAAGCCATCGTACAATTTTAGGAAGGCTAACCTTCATACACTGTATGCAGATATAAGCAATATTGATTGGAATGACTTAGTTAACTGTACAAATATAAATGCAGCGTGTGACTTATTTTATTCAAAATTAGATTCCGTTTTTGATAAAAGTGTTCCGAAAATAGTACCTAGATTTAATTTAAAGTATCCGCCATGGTATACTAATGAAATAGTTAGAAGTATTAAAACTAAAGCCCGTCTTTTCTCTCGGTTTAAGCGTACATTTGATATGGATGTTTACAATGATTTTGGTATTTTGCGTGCTAAAATTAAAAAAGATATTGCAATTAGTTATCAAAACTACATGCGAAACATTGAACAAAAATTATCTAGTAATCCTATATATTTTTGGAGCTACATTGACTCACGGAAAACTAACCCCTGTATACCAAATTCAATGAATTATGGAACTACTTCATTAGATAATCCACAGGATATAGTAAATTCATTTGCTAACTTTTTTCAGTCGGCATTTATTAGATCTTCTTATACAGATGTAGACCTTCTGCCTTGTACTAATTATAATAGTTGCACGATACCATCCGTTTCTGATAACAATGTATTACAAGCCCTTCGCCGATTAAAACCAAAAACCACTAGGGGTCCAGACGGCATACCTGCTTTCTTGTTAAAAGACTGTGCGTCCGTATTAGTCAAACCGCTTGCATTTTTATTTAACTTATCTTTAAGTAGTAGAACTTTTCCGGTTCTGTGGAAATACTCTAAAGTTTGTCCAATATGGAAGAAAGGAGACAAAACATATATTGAAAATTATAGGCCGATTACAATTCTTAATAATTTTAGCAAGGTATTTGAAAATGTATTGTATGAATTCATATTTGCACATGTAAAGCCGTGCATCAGCGTAGAACAACATGGATTCTATCCAGGTAGATCTACAACTACAAATCTATTATGTTTAACGCAATATATTGCTGAGATACTAGATGCTGGTGGCTAAGTGGAAGTAATATATACAGATTTTTCTAAAGCTTTTGATCGACTGGACCATGGTATCTTATTGAGCAAATTATCGAAGCTTGGTTTCACTTCATCATTTCTTATTTTTTTACAATCTTATCTCACTAATCGCAATTTAAGAGTTGATTATTATGGTTTCCAGTCATTCAATTTTCAAGCTGCATCTGGTGTACCACAGGGTTCTGTTCTTGGTCCGTTGTTATTTGATATATTTATTAATGACATTGTTGATATTTTAAAGTGTAAATCATTACTATATGCAGATGATCTAAAAATATATAATTCAATTTATGATGAAGAGGCATGTAAAGTATTACAAGAAGATACTAATAGTCTTTCACATTGGTGTATAGAAAATAGGCTACCGTTGAATATTTCCAAGTGTAATCACATGACCTTCACGAGGAAATCAATTTCAATTGAATATCGGTATAACATTAATGGGAACCTCATTAACAGGTGTGCTACATATAAGGATTTAGGAATCACTTTTGATTCAAAACTAAATTTTGCTCAGCATATCAACATTATTCAGAAGGAGGGGTATCGAAATTTGGGGTTTGTAATACGGAATGGGCGTCACTTCTCCAGAACTAGCACCGTAACTACTCTGTTCAATGCTTTTGTACGTTCTAAACTCGAGTACGTCTCCATTATCTGGAATCCTGGATACGAAACATATACTAGTGCTGTTGAAAACATCAATAGGAAATACGTTAAATATCTGTGGTTTAGAACTGATGAAGTGTATCCACATCGTGGTATATCTAATGATACGCTACTGCAACGATTTCAGTTAATGGATTTAGCAACACGTAGGAAATACTACTCATTAGTTACTTTGCATAAATTATTAAACAACAAGTTGGACTGTCCAAGTTTATTAAGTCAAATCTCGTTTAATGTTCCTAACATCAGAACTCGCTTTCCCCCACTTTTTTACATGGTAACGCCCAGAACAAATCTATTACAAAATTCTCCGCTTTTCAATATGTTTTACAATTATAATGAATTACCGTCAGATATTGATTTGTTTAATGGGAATATTGGAATGATTAAGAGGCAAATGCTCCAGGGCCTTGATTCTTAATCATTTCAATGTATTAAGGAGAAATTTCATTTTTCTTGTAATGTCCTCTCTCGTATTTTTAGCAGTGTATATTGTAAGTTGTTGTACATAGTATTTGATTTTTATGTTTTTATTTATGTAACTTTATAATTTTCCATGTACACTAATTTAAATGCCCATCCTTGATTTGGCCTATGGCTGTTGGATGGTGTACTAGTAAATAAATAAATAAAATAAAATAAACAAAGAAAAAGACTAAAATATGAGATAGTCAACGAGAACAAAAAGTTTCTGATTCTACCATAACACAAATTATAACAATACCAATATCAGACATAACCAAACATAGACATGAAATACTTCCCCAAAAGAATTTGTTGGTGACCCATAATGAACTAGTTTATGACAGAAAGTGGTTGTGTGTGTCTAGTACAGGCTAAAGCCTTTAAAAATGGTAAAAAGTGAAAACAAATTATAGTAGGATGAAACCCATTGGAAAGGGAACAAAATTCAACGAAAATGAAAAGACAAATAGTTTATGTGCGATATGAGGTCGGGAAATGGAAGAGGGTAAGTATATAAGATTAAAAGCCGGTTTATCTCGAAGTTGAAGGTACTGAAAAGATTTGTAGTTACACTTTTCGAACAAAACTTCAAAATTTATGTGAAAAATTAAAAAAAAAATAAGTTTTTGGTTTCCTATTTTTATCTTTTACCAAAATAAAATTTCACAAAATTTAGTGAAAAAAAATTACCTTTTTGTGTCCCAAACACATTATTTTTTTTGATTTAAGATATTTATTTTCTCACCTTATTTTGACTTAATATCGAAAAAGCACCCTAATGTTTAAGCGAAAATTCCCACGTCAAAATATCAGCTTTTTTGAAAAATTCGGTTGATTTTTGTTCGTTAAAATCTGTACTTTCTGATGGTGTAAAAAGATATATTACTATGGTAAACGTTCTCAGAAAGTGCAAAGAATCGAAAGAATGTCGAATCCGATTTTTTTTATCCCTTATGTACAATTTTATGCTATTTGTTAAAATTTTTACTTTAATTACAAAAAGCGTAAGATTCCATGTTATATTGACAAACGAAAAATTACAAATATATGAAATATGAAGATTACAAAATAAATGAGAAAATATTTAAAGATGAGGTTTTAACGTGATTTGATCTACAAAATGTGACCGCTGCTATATTTTTTCAGTTAAAAACTTGATATATATATATAATATAAAATGAGGACGCGTAGGTTGAAACAAATTCATTTAAAATTCAGGTGTTGTTTTTTTGGAAAAACGGTAGGACACATCGATTTTTTTTTTGGGCTGCGGTTTTTGTGATGGTAAACTCATTTATACAGGGTGGGACAGAAATACATAGCGACCATAAACTTAATTTTTTCGAATGGAAACAATTGATTTTTACTTTATTTTGAATTCTGCATTGAATTCTAAGTATTTTTCATGTACAATGTCCTATAACGAAAATTAACAATTATTAAAAAAATACATTTATTTCAAAATTGAAGAAAAAACACAGCAACATATCAAACTAAATGTTCAAATTGTTGACCATAAACTTCCTGACAATACCTAAGACGTTTTTCAAATTCTCGTAGCACTTCATTTAGTGTTTGTGGCTTATTGAAGTAGACTTTCGATTTCACGTAACCCCAAAGATAAAAATGTAACGTGCTTAGATCTGGAGACCTAGTTGACCATTCGGTATTACCTCTCCTTCCGAATTTTAAATTATTTTGTTCCAACCCACGCGTCCTCACTGTATAAATATACATGTAACTCGTACTGTTGAATTGAGATACTTTATACTAATTACGTTATAATATTTTTAAGAACATCAATCTTGTTATTTTCTTGACTTTTAATCACTTATCCATTAGTTTTTGTCTCATTGATGACATTTGTTCATCGTTAGATTCGATAAACCTTCCAAATCTTCAAGACCATCACCGTCTTCGTCTCCAATATTATTTCCAGTCTGCATTGGTTCCTCATCCAGAATTTCATCTGATTTATTAACTTCCTCGTAGCATTTTCATTCTTCAGAACCATGACAATTTGACCATAAATTTTTGCACTTGAAACTAAGTTTTCGGCAGCCACATTTTAAACTGTTACATCCAGATTGACAGCTGCAGCAAATAGTTTTGAGTAATGTTTCCGGATTTAATTTGTTTTCTTTAAATTTGGATATAATATCAAATTGATGTTGCTTTCAGTCCCAATTTGTTGCTGTCAGTTCGTTACCCAACCAAGTTTGAAGCTGAATATATGTCCTGTAACAATGTTGTTCTGCTGCACCTTCTGTATGTGGAAGATTTGAATTATGATTTAGTTGTTGTCAATTGTAATTTTCGAAATGTTAATTGAGTCTGGTTATTTTATCATTTTTAGATTTATAAATACTTTGATGGGCTAAAATAAAATTTTCCGTATGTCACTCAGGCATATAAGTATAATCTTAATATAACAATGAATAGCTATCTACGCATATAACCTAAAAAAGATTTTATAACTTTCTCAAAATATTGTAGTTGTCTCATTAAATATTAACTTTATTAACTTATTTAGCTGTTAATTATTGTAGTATACTTCGACTTGCCATTTTTTGCTTACCAATGTAATATGGAATCTTAGGTTTTTCGACTAATTAAATTATTTTTTTTAAACATAGCTCAAAATTGTACGTAGTGATTTACAAGAAGGTCGAATTCGAGTTTTTTCGTTTTTTTCCATTTTCTGAGAAAATATACCATAGTATCTAATGTACATATTTTTTTACACCATCAAAAAGTAGACTACACACTTTGTTAAAAAAGCAGATGTTTTGAAAATTAGGATGCTTTTTCGATATTTAGTCAAAATATGGTGAAATAATAAATATTATATATCAAAACAATTACAGTGTATTTGAAAGATAAAAAAGTAGTTTTCACTAAATTTTGTGACATTTTTTATGTAAAAGATAAAAATAAAAAGCTTAAAGCTTGGTTTTCACAATTTTTTCAAATAAATTTTGAGGTTATGTGAGAAACATGTAAATACAAAAGTTGAAGACCTTTTTATTACCTACAACTTTGCCTACCTTTTTCCATAAAACTTGTAGTTTTTTCGGAAATCGAGATAAACTCTTAAAAACTCACCTCCTTCCACTTTTCGTCCTCAGATTGCAAGTCAATTATTTTTCCTTTTATTTTTGTTGTATTCAATTCCTTTTGCAATGGGTTCCATCCTACTATTATTATTTTTAGTTTAAAAAATGATCGTTGCTTGTACCTCATATTTACACACTGGGTTCAGATTTTACAGTAACAGAAAAAGTATTGTCTGTAAAATATTGTTGTAACTATATGGGGAAAGAAATCAGTCTTGGCGCTAATTGTTATACAAGCTATTGGCCTCTCCTGTCCACATCTCGTTTTCTGAGGTTGTGAGATTTTATATTTTGTTTTTTTTTACTACATCACCGGCGCTTAATTCTTAAAATAATGTTTCCAGTTAATTAGCTGGAAAGCTAATGCCCCTTCATTTTATATCCACTATACCAGACGAATGTATAATTTTTAAAGACGTGTTGTAAATTGCTTTTCCAGCTGTTCGATGATTTTTAAATTATTACCTTATCGCTTCCTCCTCAGAGCTTTGTGCAGACATAAATCTGAGAAAAGAGAGAGCCCAATTTTCTTATTGACATGATTATGCGAGAGAAATACTGCAATAAGGTTTACTTCATCTCGTTTAATAATTTACTGCTCTTTTCACAGTTAAATATTTCTTGGGATATCCGATAATTTTTTATGATTGGTAATTTCCAGCTGTTGAAATATTTTTTGTAATTGGGAAACAACATTAAGGATAAACAGGTTTTTTCCAAAGGACACTCATTGACCAGGATCTCAACTACTTGAAATATCCTTGAATTCAATATAAGATTCCTAGATCCTTGAAATCTTAATTTTAAAATATGCCTTTTTTTGTTTTGGATGGACATAGATTCTTGATCAATTAAATTTTTTGGTTCTTCTTAAAAGTTAGCTCCGGTAAAAAGCAAATACTAAAACAATTTGGGTATTGTCGTAATCTCAAAATAGTTCCATTTAAGCATTTATTGTTGAAATTTTGCTGTTAATTTCACTAAGGGGTCCGTACCACCTTTTTTATTTATTATAATACATGCGTTCATTAAAAAATTATCACATATTTAAGGAAATTAGCACATAACAATATTAATTATACCTATAAACCTTAATATTGAATCATACTATTGATGATCACCGCTTTAAAATCCATTACGTAGTTTAAAAGCTCTAATCGTACAGAGGAACAGCCGTAGGAAATCGACTTTGGTTCATAGTATATGAATATCCAATTTTATTTCTTACACCGAGAATTTTCATTTGTTCCGTTACATAAGACATGTAATTATTTAAAAAATATTTATTTAATATCTAATTTGACTCTCAAAATGAAAGATTAGGATTTTCGCATTATTTTACCAGTGAAGCCCTATATAATTTTTTCTGTGTTTTAGACTTAATAGTTTGGTAGATAAAGTCGAGAAACGTTATAGATATATGTATATTGTATCACAATTCAGTAATTTGGTTTCATAGAGCTTATCTGATATATAATGCAAATAAATATAGAATTTTAGTTATTATCGCCGCATTCACCTAATTGTTATAATGGTTTTATTTATTTTTATTTGATTGATTTATGAACTATAATTTACACTTATTCATAATAAAAGTATTATGCTTGATAATAAAAGCCATTAACTGTTTGGGTTACGGTCAACAACTGTGTGAACCGGACTGGTGTTCCTACTTAATTACCTACCCTTTTTGTACTCAAAAAGAAACAAATACAATCTTTAAATTACTCTCAAGTTTATTTACTTCATAATTTAAGTCATTTTTGCTGCACTCTGTTTTCAAATCGGAAACTGACTGAAATTAAATGAACGTCATTACTGCTAGGCAGCTACAATTAATTTTAAAAAATTAAGAAACGCGATAATTTGAAAGCATTTTAATCCACTCTTTTGAAATGCGAATTCCATGATTTCTCTAAAAGCATTTTATCGGGTAATCTGGATGGAAGTAATGTCTCCCTAGACAAATGCGAAGATTCAAAATCAATAACGGTTTGAATTTCATTTCAGATTCGTAGCGATGACTTCATAATAACTAGAGCTTATAATTTTAATCAACTAGAAGATTACAATCGACTGGAATGGTTTTTTTTTTCGAAATGACTCTAAAGAACTAGAACGTTGGTAAATATAATACATAAATAGCAAACTTTGAACCCAAGTGCAGAAGCTTAAAGTCAGCCGTACAATAATATCATTTAGTTACTTTCTAAGTCCGGTAAAAGCTTTAAAGTAGAATACAAATGAAAATACATGACAAGACTTAGAAAAAACATTTAAGTATTTAAATCCCATTCTTAATCTTTAACATTATATAAATATTTATAACTAGCGTCCCCCGTCGTGGCTTCGTCAGCCATTTGTGCCCCTTCAATTTAATATCATTGGATTATTTAGAACGTTTTTTTCGTTTCAATTCAAATCAGCATCAACTGTCACGGCAATGTATGAAATTCATGAGAATGACAGTGGCGTCATCTGTCGAAGATTGGTCGAACGAACTCAGAAACCTTCGTGGGCTCATGCACAACAACTTTGCTACAGATCATCATATGATGAAATGCATAGTTAACTATTCTATAAAGGATAAATAGACAAACTTTCTCATTGATATATATATCGACTAAGCTACCTTTGAAATCAACACATTTTTACCAACAGGCATACCACATGATGAGAAAATCATGTTTCTATACGAATGTAAACTTTGCCAATCTAACAGTAGCAGATAAACAATAGAGCGCCAAAAGAAATGTTGCTGTGTTTATGTAGGAGATATTATTGACTTCCAAAAGTTTTCTTTTAAGTTGAATATTTTATGATTACAGCCTAAATCTTGAACTCTGCAAAACTGTCAATCTAGGTTTGGTCCATCAACATTATTTGGACCACTTGTGTTATATATTTTTTAATAATATTATGGATATTTATTAGAATTTTCACCCCTCACCATGTCTTCTGAAAAATACGGAAGTTATGTAATTGAAAATCTAGGTGTAGTACTAAAGAGCAGTTTATGGAAACTGTCCAGAAACTAGTTACATTCTTATAGAAAGCCTGTCTCGCAGGATTAACTGAGAGAAAGTAGGTCTACGAATTTGTCAACCAGTTTGACTGTATAATATGTTTGTATGTATTTTGTATGATATTTATCTGTGTGATTTGAC
Organism: Octodonta nipae; assembly: GCA_034190945.1. Classification (NCBI taxonomy): domain Eukaryota; kingdom Metazoa; phylum Arthropoda; class Insecta; order Coleoptera; family Chrysomelidae; genus Octodonta; species Octodonta nipae. The sequence continues at coordinate 18,194,255 of CM067220.1, read as the reverse complement.
GTTTCGTTTCCTTGACTTGACTTTTGAGCCTCTGTGTGCTAATTCTCTCGAAACTAGGTCTTACATCTCGCGTCTTCAAATTGTATTGATGTTGTTTGTTCTAATTCGGGGAGTTCTTGGTCTTTCACCGGTAAGTTTTTTCGCAGGCACACTGCATACAATTTTTGGAACTTTGAATAACGTTTTCCAGTTTAGTTTTTGACCAATTTGAACTTGGTGTATTGTTTGTTTAAAAAATCATTGTCGTTAAAAAACATCTTTCTCAGAACCTATTCAGTTCAGAAGTGAGGATGTATGGAGAAGCATTATCATATTGTAAGATTGGCGCCAAGTTGCCTCTTTCACGACAAACTTGGCGTCAGAAGTATTTTAGAATATACATTTACTGATAACAATTTACTGTTGCCCCTCGTTCTAAATAATCAGTCGCATAATCTCCGTAAGCATCCCAAAACTCAGACTAAACTAGTTTATTGCTAGCGCTTGTGTTTTGAACTTTTTCATCTGAGGAGAATCCAGATGTCAATATTCACGAGGCATCTCGCTCACTAGATATCATTTTTTCATCAGTTGAAAACAACATTTAGAGAGGAAATATTATTTCCACCTGCCACCTAACGAGCCACCAACTGCCATTTCTTTAATTATAATTCAATTAAAAATTCACTACCTGTGGCTCTTTCTCTTATCCAAAAATACAGAAGGACGGAAAGAAAAGTACACAATCAGAATATACCACAAAAATGGGGGTTTAAAGTCTACAAGATTAACTAACGAAGTAATTGCATGGAAGGAGGTTAACAGAAGTCATCAGCAACAACCAAATTGTGGAGTAGAGCTGACTAAAAATCATGAGGAATATTCTAAACGGTGAAAAGAAGCTCTGGCGAGAAAACAGTAAATAGAAGCAAAAGAAACAAAGGAAAGTATTATGATTCGCTAAAGAATTAAAAGAAAAGGAATAGCGTACCTGGAATATAGATTTGGAGCATGACTTCTACGGATTACAACACGAAATATGGAGATTCATTTGAGATCGGAGAGAAATAATAAAAGTGAAACATATAGAAACAATCACTTGGATAGATTACTTGAAAATATTTCTTTCAGACGACTACCCTTTAACCAGAAACACCGGAAATCACAATCGGGGACGAATCAGAATAGGCATACAGGAAGGTGAAGGAGCACAATCAAAAGTGAAAATCATTAGGGCTACAGGCAAGGATAAAATAACAAACAGCTACTACAATATTATCCAATCCAATACATCCAACGCAGAACAATTCACACAGTTTATTGACAGAAGAAAACAGTGTACCCAAAAAATAGAGGAAAATCATTCTAGTTCCCCTCTTCAGAAAAGGTAACATGAAAGAAACGTATAACGACAGAGAACTAAACCTGCTGAACAATTTGCTAAAAATAACGATAAAAATCATAAGCAAATTAATATACTATACCAAATAATGTCTCTGGAAGACGAACAACTGGGGTTCATCTGTCTAATTGACCTAGCGTTTGACAAAGTCAGCCTAAAGCACATGGTTCTTCATCTATATATAAATAGGCAAAGAAAAAACGATTAGGTACCATTTTCTCCTTTGTCTCTTAACCGATTTTCTTCATTTTTGTTTTTTTTAGTCGCTACTGACGACCTTCAGTGCATAATGCTAATATTAATTTATTATATTGGTATATTCATTAAATAATATATAATAAAAATTCATTATTTATGTCCATACTGTCAACGTTAAACAACTGACAGTGCCGCCTGGCGCCTATTTGATTTGTGGACGTGGTGCCCCCGATGCCAGCCGCCAGACGGTCAAAACTCAAAACTTTGACTAATTATATATGAAGGGAGCGAGCGTTAGATATATTCTTAGAGCATGTACTTCTGGAAGCCTTGTTATGGTTTAGTGGTAAAATAGTGAATGTAGTAGATCAGTATTGATTTTTCGGATACGTTGCAGTAACTTTCATATTAAATATTCAGTTTTCAAAGCGAATTTAATTATTTGATTGATATATTATTATCACAACCTTCCCGAAGGTGATGTGTAAAAAAATGTCAGACAGCGGACAATAGAGAATGTATTAAATATTTAAGTTCTCCTAGGGTTATTGATCCTCTCTTTTCTTTAATATTCCTGAACTTGATTGACGAAAACTTTTAGGTTGCAAAAAACAATCTTCCAATTATTATATGGAATATTTTGCCAGGAGCGGTTCCAGTAAAAAATTTGAGGGGTCATTCATTTGTCAGAAATATTTCGAATACCTGTATTTAATTAAATTTTTTTCTTCTTTTTATTTCAATAGATTTGTCAATTTGATTGAACAATTTTGGTCAGTACATCAACTTCTCCGATTTCTCCATAACACTATTTCTTATAAAAATATACTTTTTACAATTTCATGAAATAGGGTCAAATTTCGACCACTGGGCGACCACTAGTATATATAAAAGGCGACTACCGGTAGACATTATAAAGACAAATGGATATATTTACAAGAACAGCACAATACATGACAGAATACATGGACAACTGAGGGAGGAGATAGAAAGGGTAAACAGCATAAGACAGAGAAACTCCTTAAACCCCCTATTGTTTAATCTCATAAAGAATGAATATAAAAGCGATGAAGAAAGGTAAAATTTATAAGATGGGAATCGAAGAAATCAGAATCCTCTGATACGGTAAAGCAAGATGGAGAAAGATCAACATGATAATCTCAGCCCAGAAGACGAAAGCACTTGTTATTAGTAAAGAATCGATTATATGTTAGAAAGAGATTGATGCTGTCAGCATATAAAATAGTTTATGGAAGCCAACTAACTGGGAGTCACCTTAATAGGCTATAGAGATATAGAAATAGATGTAAAACACTAAATTCAGAAAGAAAATAGAGCAGATGGTTCCCAGAATAATAAAATATGGAGAAACAAGCATATTATAAAGGAAACTCAGAAAATGATATACAAACTTACTGTGAGACCACCAATGAGATACTCAGAATCCAGACATGACACAGAGGATGCTAGAGACGATTTTGCGGAAAATACCGAAGCAAAAGTAGCTTTATTCAGAGCACAGAGATATGAAAAAATCCATCTTTTGAGTTATCACAAAATCTGAATTAAGCAGATTACAAATTTTATTTTTTTTATTTTATTTCGCCTTTTCTAGGCAACAAATTACAAGATTTAAGATTGTAAAACCTAATTCTGAAAGTTTCCAAATTCTTTATAACTTTGGTCATAGTAGTAAACTGAATTCCACGTTTGTTCTAAGGTTGTGGTGTTAAAATATAAAATAGCATCAATAAAATTCTTGAATTTTGATTAATTGATGATCATTTATCGCTAGAACATCTTCGTTTTACTTTAACTAATGGTGGTATGATTAGTTTTGTCACCAACATGCAAACCTGTGCGAATAAGGACTAAATATTAAACAATAAACAATAATGCAGTTGCTTACTCTATAAAATTTACCCTAAATAGTTCAGTAATTATCTAATTTTACTCAACTTTTATGAAAAATTAATATCTATGGCTTGCATCGTACTGTATACAAACGTCAGTAAATCATTGGAAGAGGACTTTGCTTTCTTTAGGTAACACAGTTATGGTCTACCCGTTTCTTAACTAGATATACATCATACTCAGGTAAAGAGTAAAGATAATTGTCTTACTATATTTCGTATGAAAGTTTGTTTGACACTTTACATTTCTTACTTTTATTTCTATTGTAATATCAGCAGCTTAATGAATTATACGTAATCTGACTGAAAGCAATTTAATTTCGACAATAGCAGAACACAAAAGTTTAACCTTTAAATTTCATTCTTTCGCTGTTCACACATTGTTCTGTTATTTCCTAAAATAATATGAATAAGCATTCATCTCCTTGAAAAATAATTCACTTTAGCCCATGACTCTACTTCATTTCTCTTTCGTTTTGAAGGGTACGCTCATAAATAAATAAGCGGCATAAATATCCATATAATTTGTGGATGATAAATGGGATATCATCAATCAAGCTGAACATTTAGTTTATTATTCAATGTTTTTATAAAATTATATGTTACTTGTCACAGAAAACAATATATAATGTATTATTATTTAACAAAAATGACAATAAACTTTAAACTCTCCACAAATTGATATTGTAGTAAAACTTTCATAATGTACATTTCTTGGGCTAGAGTCAAATGAATAACAACGAGAAAAACACACTTCACGTTTCTGTATAATTAGATATCAATCATCAGAGAACCAATTTACTAAATTTGTCATTACGAACCTTTCAATTTCTAATTTTCTTGTTCGTTTGTATTAAGTTATTACCATTGAGAACGGGGTCTGATTTTAGACCTTGAAACGTTTTGACTATTTAAATGTAGGGACTTTCAAGGGGGCAAATGTGGGGTTATTCCCAAAAAATCAGGAAAAATACAAACCAGAGATGCTACAACTATCTTTTAGAAAACAACATATCTGTTTGTTTGAAAACGTTATTCTACAGTATTTGAGTAAAAAAAATGTGTGTCAATAAATTAATTATTCTCTATTAATAATCTTCAAAATTTGCAGTTTGGCTTGAAAAAAGAATCTTAAATTAAAAATAAAAGTCATTCTAAAAACAAATATAAAAAAATATTTATTTTTAATCAGTAATAGATAGGGATGCTGCGATACTATTGATGTGATACCGATACTGTTCTTACGATACATCTCGGGTGTTTTTGATTGTGTACCAGTATCAATATGTTGATGTCAGTCACCACCCAGCTAAATCTAAATTAGTATTTTTCTCGTATTTAAAGTTATCGGTTATGTCCCCGGATTCTTCGGTTCTTATCCCGTTAAGTTGGTATCGATATTAATACAACCGATACCAATATCGATATTTTAGTTATATCACAACGTTGTAGACATTCATCCATTAGATATTTTATCTGCATCAATTCTTTACGTATCTACATTAAAAAAATATTCAGTTAAAGATTAACGGGAACAAAGACTTATATTTAGGATTTATAAAAATATATTTAGTTCTACAAGAGCTATTTGCATTGAAATTATAAAGAAGGATTTTGGAATATAATTTGGGTTGTGAAAGAGCTTGTTTTTGATATCAAAATGTGAATGCGGTTTTGGTCGTACAATAAAAAAGTTATCCACTTCTTTCAACTTCATAAAGTCTGGGTTATGCACACACTGAATATTTAAGTATTCGCAAAGCAGGAACAGAGTGGGAAATGTCAAAGGGAATATAATTATTAGATGGTTGTAGAGTGGAGTTGGAAAAAGTCGATGTAGTCCTATAATACAATGAAAATATTTGATATCATCATAGTCTTACTAGTTTTGTAAACATTTAATATTCTTTTGATACATAGTTATTTATCGCTTTTCCAAATCGGGAAAGCGGAAATAAATTTATAAATAAATGAAAATGTTACTAAATTCTTTAAAATTGTTGAAAACTTTTTCCCGAATTTCTTGGGATTAACCACAACTACTAGAAAGTCTGTAAACTTCATGTATTCTAAATGGTGACCGGTCAAATTCAGACCCCGTTTTCAATGGCAATAAAAAAATAACACAACGAAATTAAAGAAATAAAAAAATTAAAATGTCCGCAATAAAAATCCTAGCATTCACAATCTGACATTAAAATGACATTATAAACTGATTTACTGCTAATTTGATATACATAAGAGAACACATGTAAAATTCTAAAGATAACAAGAAATAACAAAGCTTTTTTCAGATTGTAAGAATTTGAAAGAGTCATCTTCAGAATTAAATATGGCACTTCTAAGTGCACTTTTGTTATAAGATACTGTATTCGCCAAAAATGAGACCAAATAATTGTTATGTTACATAGACCTCATTCGAGTCAAAAGGGTATACCTAGGAAGAACCTTATGAACTATTCCTATACAGGGTTGCCCAAAAGGACATTATCATTATTAATTCCTTCCTTAACTATTTTTAACCAGAAACGGCTGAATTAAAAATTAAACCAGACTCTCTCAGCTTTTGTTCTGGATTCTGTTCCTCTTTGAGTAATATGTAAGAATTTTAAAATTATATCTTATATTCAACGTTCCAGGATGTTCAGAAGTTTCTATTTTAATTCGAACATTTAGAAGTCGCAAGGAACTTTATAACTAATTTTTTTGAGATTTGTTTTGTGTTAATTGGTTTCCCATTTCTAATTAAATTTAATATATTCCTTGTTGAGAATGTTGTTTCTCTTATTAATCTTTCTGAAACACACTGCATTCTGTATAAACACACAGTTTTGTACCCTAACACCAAACTTTTATTTTTGCACTCAACGCACGTTTCAACAGCGAAGCTGTCATCATCATGGAGTAAACCAAAACTCAGTTTTGGTTTACTCAATGATGCTAACGTAATACAAAACTCAAAAAATTGCATTATAAAATTCCTAGTGAATGTAACAAATTTAATATTGGAGAAACTTCTAGACCTATAAATGATGGAATAAGTGAACACACATAAAGAAGAACACTATACAAAACTAAAGTTGAAAGTCTACTATAATTTTATTAAATGAAAGCGACTGTATTTATGGCTAGTACTTCGGTAATATTCAGGTGTTCCTGGTTACCAATAATCAAGGATGAAATTAATAATGATAACAACCCTGTATCCAGATAGTTCATAAGGTTTTTCCTAGGTTCTCCCTTATGATTTTAATGGGATCTTTGGAACATCAGAATTTCTTTGATCTCATTTTGGGCACAATATTAATAACAAAGTCGTACCTAGCCTTTAAAATTCTTCCAATTTGAAAGAAGCTTTTTGTTATTTACATAATCTTTAGAATTTTTAGTGCTACCCTGTATATTGCGAATTACTTAATTTGGCCATTGCGAATCTTTTAAATTTTAATTTTCAAGTTTAGTTGTGTTAAGTTTTATTACCATTGAAAACGGAGTCTCATTCAGACCCTGAAATGTTAGGACTATTTGAAATATACAGACTTTTCAGCAATTGTGGTGTTATTCTCAAAAAAGACAAAGAAGCATATCTGTAGAACTAATTTTCATCCATTAAAACTACCTACAGTTAGTACGACAACTACATGAGGATGATTTTAACAGAAGGATACAGTTTTGTCAGGAAGTGATGAATAACAAATAATATTCTATTCTCTGATGGAGCGAACCTCTAGCTAAATGGATTTGATAATCAACTATCGCAACTGGACTAACGAGAACTCTCAGGCGATGCAGGAGAGTCACACTCAGTATTATCAGGAAATGAGCGGATTATTTCGTTTATTTTTAAACCAGGTAGGACCTGTATTAATTACAGTTAACATTTAATGTAACCAAAATGGAGTTGTTCCATATTGTGAAGTTAACGTGCGTCAATACTTAAATGAAATATTTGCATAACGATTTCTAGGTTTAACAGTGCAAATTAAATTATCTCCATTAACAACTGTACTACAGACTAGAATAAAAATAATACAAAAATGTTTGTTGTTGTGTTTCTTAACCTTGTATATAGAACGCGGTTACTTTTTCTTAGTAAAATTTGTTCCGACAAGGATAAAATAACATTTGTCGCTGATAATTATTTAGCACATATTTCAAATTGTCGGTAATTTTTACTTGGACGTCCTAATATGTCACGAGACATGTTTCTACACTCCACCATTATAATTACTAATCTATTAATAATTGTTGAACTAAAATATTTATGATTCCTTAACTGTTCTACAATAGATAGATTAAAGTTATTTGTGTTAATGTGTTAATTAATAGACGTCAATTGTAGGAGTATATTTATTATGTTGGAGCACCTCAAAGTCCTCTTTTTAGCTGAAAGTAATTGAAGTATTATCTAGTGGCGTTTCTCAGGGAATTGTATCGGAAACTATTATTATCCTCAAGCTAAATTTCCCGTCTCGATAGTTATAAGTGTATTTCCGCATTGGGGCTTCAATTAATTTAGCAGCTTATCCTCATATTAGTGGTAACGAGCTATTTGTATTTGACTAAGATGATATCCCTTTGGTTGTCCAGTTTGAGAATTTAATGATCATCCCCATCTTTGTTTGTCGTTATTCTACAGTTCTCTCTTTTTAACAAAGGTAAATATAAAAAAAAGGCAAAATCAACTTGTAACTGTAGAAATAGTGTAGTTTTATCAGTGTGTTTAATGCAGAACGTATAGTTTATTTACGTAGATATGTCAGTTTAAATCCACTTCAGCATTTAAACTCTTAGTTTGGAACTACGTTTGCATTACTAATTTGACAATTCTCCCAATTAATCAAAAATAGTCAATCACAATGCGAGGAAATTGCCAGCACTGTGAATATTTCAGAACTAACAAGAGAAAAGAATAAATGTAAAAAATCAAAAAACCGAAGATGGACGCTATATAGATATAGAGAACGGAAGGATTAAAACAGATGAAAACAAGGTGATTTATTTACTTCTCCAATTCCAAACCCCGTAAGTATGAGAAGATGGACCGTCTTCCTATTCCCAATTCCCATAATACCATAAACGCGTTCGCATAAAGAGGATTTAAATCTTTAATCATTAGATAGCGCTGCGTAGCATGTGTACCATTCAAGATCATTACCAGTCGGCTGGTACTTTTTTCATCATTAATCTACATTGTCAGACATAATTGTAGCAAATACTATATACAAAAAAAATCCCTTATTTAATTTATTTTATTGCAGTTTAGGTTTTTTAAATGGAAAAACAATATATATGGTCTGCCTTTATGATTTTTCATTGTTGTGATAAAGTCAAGTTAGATTCCTTGTTCTCTTTATCTTTTAACAACCCCTCGTCGCCAGATGGCGTGAGGTATTAGAGTTATATTTTAAAAATTGTGCCAATTTAAAGCACTATTTACCATTTTAATAACATTTGTGTATCTAAGAAACTAACCCAGATTTAATTCTTACGATATTTTCCATTTTATTAAATTTTTCGAACACATAATTGGTACACGTGTTATGGTGTTGCCATCGGTGGTTGTTAAATGAAATCCTTGTTAATTTCTCAGCTTTCGAGACGAGTTGGTCCACCCTTACACCGTGGCCTAGATCCGTGCCCATTGACTAGTGGTCCGTAAACTTATTCTGAATGAGTATCATTTATAGTCGACTTCTCACCAAGTGAAGCAATCTAACAACAATCTCATGCAATATAAAGCAATATGTCTTTATTGTTGAGTTAAAAAGGTGGCTCCGACTGCAAAAGACTGAATAGGCTAGAAATCGACTAGTTGCAGAATAAGTTTAGGGGCAACTGTTCAATGTGCATCTATAATTAATTCTTGTTTAGTGTTATGTTTTTGTTAACTATTTTCAACTATTTTGCTCTTTATTGAAGCTTGTTATTTTTTTAATATTTTATATCGGATTTTTTATTGTTTTGCAACTGTTTTTTCAATTAAGTAGATAGTGGTTTTATTTATATTTTTTGATAAATTTCACAAATAATTCAATTTTGGTTAAGCGATCAGTCCCTATTTCTCGTCACCGTATCACCTGGGTGTTAATCTCTGCGTATTTTTTATCGCTTGTTTCTTAGACATCTTTAATTTCCCTTTTCAATCTAATTTAAAATACCATACTAAAATATCTACAAAATATAGAGTTTTTATAATGAATGTTCAAACCCTTAAGTATTTGTTGCAGATACAGATACTGGGCTGCAAAACATAATAAATATAACAAATACGACCTGCAAAAACTGTAATATGGCTGTAAACATCAGCAACAAGAATATAATGGTAATATCCCAAAACTGTAACATTCCCTTGCCTCTACGGGTTGGAGGAGTAATTTTGAGCAGAATTGATGGCTTCAATTAACTCGGCTGTTGAATTGACCAGAGTCTAGACCACGACATAAAAATAAAGTCTATTGTTGAACAAGCAAGACAAAAGTTCTTTAAGCTCAAGGACATATTGTGCGATGAACAACTAAATATGGATATACGTTTGGTCAACAGATCGACATTAAAAACTAGTATGAACCGTATAGAAGCACTTGAAATGTATTTATATCGAAGATTCCTAAGAATACCCTGGACATTGCACACGACTAATGAGGAGTGTACACAAAATCGACAACAGCTCCACATAGTAAAAACACGAAAACTGGCTTACTTTGGGCACGTTCTAATCCAAGGAAAAATAGAGAGTAGACAGGAAATTGGCAGGTAAAAAACCATCATGGATGTGGAATATCACCAACTGGACTGGATGTGGTTGTAACCTTCAATGACCGTGAGGGCAAACACAGAAGAAGACAGCCTATTTTTTCCTGGGACCAATTTAGTTGTGGTCTACTGAACAAAAGAAATAGTTATTAAAATCAATTGCTAAAATCAGTCGGTTAAAACTGTAGAAAAATTAATCTATCCAATAAAACCATACTATTAATGGCAAAGTAAAAATAAAAAATATAACCGACTTCCACCTATAACTAAAAAGCTAAAAATAATTATAACAAAATGCAACTCTAGTAAATAAATAACACATTCAATATTGTTGGGTACCTAACCAGAAAGAAAAAATGTAAACATTAAAAGGTGCCCATTCTCTACAAAAAATTACCTACCAATCTAGTATATTTTTTAATTCGGTGCCAAGTAAATCCAAAATCCCGCATTGCCTACTTATGTAGTACTTCATCAAGCTTGATTGTTGCTTGGCACCGATTTCAAAAATATACTACATGGGTAGGTAATTAATTTGTACAGAATGAGCACCTTTTAATGTTTACATTTTTTACTTCCTGGGTAGGTACCTAACAACATTGAAAGTGTTATTATTTAATAGAGTTGCACTGTGTTATAATTATTTTTAGCTTTTTAGTTATAGGTGGAAGTTGGTTATATATATATATATATATATATATATATATATATATATATTTTAAATGATATATTTTCAACTTTTTAGTTTGCATTCTTTATTTTTAATTTTGTATGTATAACCTTAATAGACAGGACCAGGTAACATCAAAAGCCTCAACATTACACAATGATATATTTTCATTTAAATTGACAGGTAAATGTTTATGAACAAAATGAACTAGTACGCGTTGACTTAATAAGCCCAAAATATATTTATGCCTTATGGACCACGCCATGTAACCTTTTTCAACTTTTTTTGACAACTCTGTATAGCTATAGATAATTCCAGTCCTGCACGATGGCCGACGGACAAACATAAATTTGTTAGCCTGCCTTCTGTAAACTATAGGACGGGGTAGAATCCATCCCATATTTACGGAGTCAAATCCGTCCTATATTTTAGCCATACTATATAACTCCTTGTGGGCTACCTCATAAATTATGTCATTTTTAACATTTTGTGTTATCGCCCTGTGTAAGATTAATTCCTCTCCACACTTTATGCAACATCTTAGGGGCTATAAAATAAATTATTTTTTAATCAAACTGCATAGATATAATTCAACTCTAGTATATATTTCAACCATCCTGTATGATTTGTTTACGTCCACATAATATAACAGTTTTTTAATCACCCTATATAATTTTAATTTCACATTTTTTCCAAGATTTTATACCACCAAACTTCCACTCAACCCTATATTCTAACCATCCTGCATATACGGCTGCTTACGGACCACTGTCATTCTACTCCGTCCTATATTTCAATCATCATAAAAACGCAAGTCCTTCAGTCACTATATTTTGTGATTTTGTTTGCTATAACTAAACACCCTGTGTATGAACCTACCAAATAGCAGTTTAGAGTTTGACATGTGTTGTCATTGAATTTTCTATTAGGCCGGGAGAATGTGAAAACCAAAAGCACCGTCTTCGCAAAATGAAAACTTTTCATTTAAATAGATATTTGCTTGGTATAGAAACAAAACGAGCTTGGGACTCATTAATTTAAGGAGCCGAATATACTATGCTTTACTACCTATATGCTTGAGATGTACATAGAAACTTTTCAAATTCTCAATTAAAACTTCCAGTGCCTAAAATTCCCTCACTATTACGTTATGTCATTTCGATGAAATTTTTGATAAGAATTTTGGAATTTTCGGCGATTTTCTGCAAAACTGCAAGTAGCACGTCGCAGAAAAGTATATGAGATCACCTAGGGATCTTCCTTAATAGATTAAACGTTAATAAATTACACATCCATTAGGAGTTTTCGAAAAATCAACCAATATGTTAGGAACATTAGTCGATATCCACTCTCGCATGTGTTCATTCAAAAATTTCATCATTTTAGCAATAGAATTCTTGTCCAAATTTGAAATTTCACCAATCCGGATATATATACTATTGTACAAGACCATACTCATTCAAAATAGTTCACCACAGAAGAAGAAATCAGGTAACATAAATACAAAAAAAATACGCGACGAATTGATAACCTCCTCCTTTTTGGAAGTCGGTTAAAAAGGCTCCAGCTTATCTGAATTCAAATTATATCGCATGGCCATCTAGCTTTTACGCGGAAATAACTAAATAAAGCTAATAAAATCACATTCATAGACCTACCTTTGGAGAATAAGCCATCATAACCAACATACAGTTCCTACATTTCGGGAAAGTGACATATTTCCAACGAGTTGTTTATGTTTCTAATATATAATGTGCGAAATAAAAAGACCACATTTATTCTACAGTTAGTGATATAATAAAAGTGTACGACTCCATTGCAATTCAAATTATGGCTTTGTTATCAAAAACGTCTGGCTTAACTTTCAAACCCATTCCGATTTATTCAACATCTCAGCATGAACCGTCGACAATAATAATATACTTCATCAGCAGAAAGTCGGACGCATAACTTTCCACTAATTCGACTTGGAAAACTACTATGCCCAAAGTTGTTCAAGATGCTTTAGTCGAAATGCAATTACGTCAAGTATTATTCGTTTTCAAGCATTATCATTCTAATAATTCTTTTCGTTTAAATTGTGTGCTAAAATTTTGAAGTTAACTTTTTTACAAGTAGTTTGTTTTGACTGATGTCAAATAATTTTTGAAACTGATGATTGTTTCGGTCTTTACTTGGCGAAAATTCATATTAATTATATTAAACACTAACACTAATCACTGTGGTAATATTCACTAATTTATTAGTTAGATTTTATTTGAGGATTGTTTCACTCAAATGCCAGGCTTTTTTTGTAACGAAGTCTATCAACTGAGCGAAACAATTGTCAAATAATATTTAATAAATTAGTCAAAATCACGAAAGTGGTTCGTGTTATGTTATCTATATATAAATAGGCAAAGACAAAACGATTAGGTACCATTTTCTCCTCTTTCTCTCAACCCATTTTTTCATTTTTGTTTTGTTAAGTAGCTACTGACGACCTTCAGTGCAGAATGCTAATATTAATTTATAATATTGGTTCATTCATTAAATAAAATATAATAAAAATTCATGATTTACGTCTATACTGTCAATGCCAAACAACTGACAGTGCCGCCGCCGTCAGAAGGTCAAAACTCAAAACATAAAGTTATTATAGAAGGAGCGATCGTTGATGCTGTTATATTCTTAGAGCATGTACTTCTGGAAGTGGCATACAAGCGTTGTTAGTGTTTATTAACCGACTTCCAAAAAGGAGGAGGTTATCAATTCGTCGCGTATATTTTTTTCGCTTTTTTTTGTATGTTACCTGATTTCTTCTCCTGTGGTGCACCGTTTTGAATGAATATGATCTTGTTTAATAGAGTATATATCCGGATTAGTGAAACTTCTAATTTTGGAAAATAATTCTATTGATAAAGTGATAAAATTTGTGAATGAACACATGCGTGCATGGAAATCGACCAATATCCCTAATATTTTGGTCGATTCTCCTTACGGATGTGTATAGTTTTTTAACGCTTAATCTATTAAGGAAGATCTTTAGGTGATCTCATATACTTTTCTGCGACGTGCAACTTGCAGTTTTGCAGAAAATCGCTGAAAATTTCAAAATTCTTATCAAAAATTTCATCGAAATGACATAACGGACATAAATATTTTAATCCCAACGTAATAGTGCGGTAATTTTAGGCACTGGAAGTCTTAATTGCGGATTTGAAAATTTTCTATGTACATCTCAAGCATATAGGTAGTAAATCATAGTATTTTCGGTTCCTTAAATTAATGAGTACCAAGTTCGTTTTGTTTGTATACCAGGCAAATACCTATTTAAATGCAAATTTTTCCATTTTGCGAAGAAGTTGCTTTTGGTTGCCACATTCTCCCGGCCTAATAGAAAATTCAGTGACAACACAAACTAAGTTTAAACTGCTATTTGATGCGTTTATAGACAGGGTGTTTAGTTATAGCCAACAAAATCACAAAGTAAAGTGGTAGAAGGAGAAATGCAACTCCTTCTACCACTTTTATATGAAGATTGAAATATAGGACGGACTAGAATGATAGTGGTCCGTAGGCAACCGTATATACAGGATGGTTGGAATATAGGGTGGACTGGACGTTTGGTTGTATAAAAATGTTGGAAAAAATGTGAAATTAAAATTATATATGGAGATTAAAAAACTGTTATATGATGTGGACATGAGCAAATCATATACAGGATGGTTGAAATATATGGTGTAGTTGCATTATATTTATACAGTGTGATTAAAAAATTATATCTTTTAGAGCCCATAAGAAGTTGCATAAAGTGTGGAGAAATTAATATTACACAAGGCGATAATATAAAATGTTAGAAATGAAATAATTTATGGGGTAGCCCACAAGGAGTTATATACTATGGTTGAAATATAGGATGGATTTGACTCCGTAAATATGGGATGGATTCTACTCCGTCCTATAGTTTACAGAAGGCAGCTAACAAATTTATGATTGTCCGTGGGCAGTCGTATGTCCAGGATGGTAGGTACATAGGGTGTAGAGGAATTATCTATAGTTACACAGGGTTGTCAAAAAAAGTTAAAAAAAGGTTACATGCCGTAGTCCATAAGACATAAATATATTTTGAGCTTATTAAGTCAACGCGTACTAGTACATTTTGTTCGTAAAGATTTACCTGTCAATTTAAATGAGAAAGTATCATTGTGTAATGTTGAGGCTTTCGATGTTACCTGGTTCTGTCTATTAAGGTTATACATACAAAATAAAAAATAAAGAATGAAAACTACCTGAGTTCAAAAAAAACTAAAAAGTTGAAAATAAAACATTTTAAAAAAATATATAACCGACTTCTACCCATAACTAAAAGGCTAAAAATAATTATAACAAAATGCAACTCTAGAAAATAAATAACAAATTCAATGTTGTTAGGTACCTACCCAGGAAGTAAAAAATGTAAATATTAAAAGGTGCTTATTCTGTACAAATTAATTACCTACCAATCTAGTATATTTTTGAAGTCGGTGCCAAACAACAATCAAGTTTGATGAATTAGTAGGTAAGTATGCAATGAAGGATTTTAGATTTGCCTGGCACTGTGCTATCTTTCCAGAACCCCAAGCATTTTTTGTCTCGAAGTTTGGTGGATGTTAGCTTTAAAATTACTGCCTTAATGCAACATCTGTTGTGGTATATTACACCACAGTTCCAGGTAAAATCGCGTGTGTGTCCGTCGAGGAAATATTCTACTCTGTTGCCATTAAATTAGCTGTCTGCGACCGTTGTGTTCTCATAACTTTCCATTTTTTTTATTTAAACAATTGAATATATTCACCCACTAAATAACATCATCGCATGTTTCACTATAATACCATAATCAAAATCATATGGTTAGCAGAAAATATTTTGTCACGTTCGTATACTTTATGTATTATAGACGCTGTGCACTAGTATTTTTTAACGGTCGATGTCATTTTCTTTTGTCCAATTTAAGACAGATACTCCAAAGGATGTACCGTGTTGTCGTGTGGTTTCAAACTTGACATATTTACTGCTTCTTTTTTCGCATATCCGTTTTTCCAAAGTACAATTTATCAACCACCAGATATCTCTCTCTCGGATCTTTTAACCATAACATCTGGAGAAAAAAAGTAACCATTTATCATTAGAGAGCTGCAATCCCCCTGAGACAGTGGAGTTTTCACTTGGCTCAGTCAAGTGGAAGATATCTCATGACCGAAGGTCAAAGCTAACCCCGCAAAAATAGACTGCAACAAAAGAGATTCAGCGGTAAACATTCACACTAACCTAAAAGCTCGCACGTTTACGTTACACGAAACGGAAGTGCGATAACACAAGCTCGAGTTGAAAGTTTGTTATAGTTCTACAATAGCTCTTTGTTGAGGAGTGTCGGATTCGTCGTGATATATCGAGTGCTGCTATCAAGTGCTGTGATAATATTCGGCTAAAAAACACACTCAGAGTTATGTATTCGACACAAAGGTGATCACATTGTGTATTTCTATAATTAAGTTTATATTTATGTAACACCTCTTAGTTTATGTTTTTTTTAACAACTCTTCCCTATTTCCTCTACAATGTGTACATATGCACAACAGTCTGTTTTTTGATCAGAACACAACATTTAAACTTAATATGATTAAGATAGGTACATATACACTAAATGTTTCAAAAAACATGCCGTAACGACTTGTCATCCCATATCTATATATAAATAGGCAAAGACACAACGATAGGTACCATTTTCTCCTCTGTCTGTCAACCGATTTTCTTCATTTTTGTTTTGTTATGTAGCTACTGACGAACTTCAGTGCAGAATGCTAATATTAATTTATAATATTGGTTCATTCATAAAATATAATAAAAAATCTTATATATGTCCATACTGTTAACGCCAAACAACTAACAGTGCCGCCGCCGCCAGACGGTCAAAACTCAAAGCATTGAGTAATTATATTTGGAGGGAGCGATCGTTAGATATATTCTTAGAGCATGTACACCTGGAAGTAGCATACAAGCATTGTTAGTGTTTAGTTGTAAAATATTCAATGTAGTAGATCAGTATTGATTTTTCGAACGCGTTGCAGTAACTTTCATATTAAATATTCGGTTTTTAATGTGAATTTAATTATTTGATTAATATATTATTATCACAACCTTCCCGAAGATGTTGTGTAAAAAATTGTCAGACAGAGGACAATAGAGAATGTATTAAATATTTAAGTTCTCCTAGGGTTGTTGCTCATCTTTTTTCTTTAATATTCCTGAGCTTGATTGAAACCGTAAATGTGGAAAACTTTTAGGTTTCAAAGAACAATCTTCCAATTATTATATCGAATATTTTGACAGGAGGGGTTCGAGCCAAAAAATTAAGGGGTCATTCATTTGTCAATAATATTTCGAATACCAATGTTTGATTACATTTTTTTGTTATTGTAATAGATTTGTCAATATGAGTGAACAATTTTGGTCATTACATCTACTTCTCCGATTTCTCCACAACTCTGTTTATTATAAAATTATACTTTTTACAATTTTATGAAATAGGGTCGAATTTCGACCACTGGACGACCACTAGTAAGAATAATTTGGTCAAGTGTAAATAGGACTTGCATACTAAAGGTTCCGTACAATCTTTGAAATTTGATACATGAATATATTTGTATTTTTATGATGAATCTTTTCGGTTGATACATACGTTACGGGTGCACTTTATACAACAAAATTTTATTTTCTATTCAACTTTATAAATTACTGTTAGAATTTGGATTTTACTCTTCTTAATGGGTCGAATCTAGCATAATTTTAAATAACTTTTTAACAAATTATTTTAAAAATATGAGAAAAACTTGTATTCCTCATTCTTTCACTTTAATTCTGTAATTTGGACCCCAAACTTATTATCAGAGTTGTATGCTAATTTTTCATGTAAGATTCAAGTGAGGCCTTATATTTATAATTTTTTTTCAAAATTTTAGGTCATGTAGTTTATAAGATAAAGGAGGCAATAGTCGATATTTTATATTTTTGTTAATATCTTTTAAAAAATAATTTTAATAATATGAAAAATATGTATTTGTATTTCCCGTAATGGCCCTTACATTTAATATATTACACGGTACGTTAAAAAAGAATTTATTTTTCGCCATTTCATTCTATAACTTGCAATCCAAAATTAATATTATGGATTTCTACTTATTTATCCTATAAATTACATGTGAGGCCAAATAGCCCTAATTGTTTTCAAAACTGTAGGCCCTATGGTTTCGGAAATATCAGGAGAATAGGTATTTTTTTCAATATTTCTGTTAATATCTTTTAAATAATTTATTCTAAAACTATCATAAAAATATATTTGTATTCCTCATAACAAACGCTTACATTTGATATATTGCATGATGCACTTAAAAAGTTTATTATTTTATTTTCCATTTAATTCTATAATTTGCTCCCTAAAATTAATTAATTAATATTAGGTATTTTTCCTGTAAAGTTCAAGTAAGTCTATATAAGCCTAATTTTTTCAAAATTTTAAATCTCATAGTTGCGGAGATATGGGTGGGAATGGGTATTTTTTTGTTATATCTTTTAAATAATTTATTTTTATTTGATATATTACATGATATGTTAGAAACAAATGTAATTTTACATTTTAATAGTTTCGGAGATAAGGTGGGGCAAATGAGTATAAAATTTTATATTTTTGTTAATATCTTTTAAATAATTTATTTTAAAAATTTAAAAAAATATATTTCTATTCCTCATAATGAGCCCTTCGATTTAATATATTACGTATATTACGTGATAAGGTACCACCAATTTTAATTTTATATTTTTCATTTAATTCTTTAATTTGCCCCCAAAATTAATATTAGGGGTGGGGTATTAGGGCCCTATGTCTGTATTTTTTGTCAAAGTTTTACGTCTTATAGTTTCGGATATAAGGTGGGGGAATTGGTAAATTTTTGGATATTTTATTTAATATATTTTAAATTTAATATATGAAAAAAATATATTTGTGTAACTCAGAATGAGCCTTTCATTTGATCTATTACATGATGCGTTAACACCAATTGTAATTTTATATTTTTCCGTTAATTCTGTAATTTGCCTACCAAAATTAATATTAGATGTTTCTCCTTATTTTCAAATTCAGATGAGGCCCTATATCTCTGTTTTTTTTTAACATTTTACGTCTAATAGTTTGGGAGATAAGGTGGGGGAATGAGTAAATTTTTGTATATTTTTGTTAATATTGTTTAAACTATTTATTTTCAAAATATAAAAAAATATATTTGAGTTCCTCAAAATGAGTTCTTTTATTGAATATATTACATCATGCGTTTGAAAAAAAAAATTTTTAACTTTTTTGTAAAATTCATAATTTGCCGGTTCTCTTTATTTTATGTTATATATTAAGGGTATTCGTATATTGTAAATATGGAACCCTAAAAAAGTTCATATCAACTTAAGTCCGATAAACTTTAGCGTTCAGATAGAAAGCGTTAATTTTTTTAACGATTTAAGCTTTTGATGAAAATTTACAACCATATTCTTATAAATATTTACAGTTTTAAACCTTTAATAAACAATAAACTTAAAAAAGTAAAAACTAATGAAAATAAAATACCGCACTAGCTTCATTGCCGATATTGTGAAACTAAATCAGGATCACAATGGTAAATACCTCAGTGGAAAATAAAATTATGATCTTTTCATAAATGACAGACTTGCAAACATAGGATTGACCTTCCCCTAATTATTCCATAAATTTTAAACATGTATACGCCAGTTTTCTTCGTACATAGAATAGAATTTATTTGTAGGGCGCCAGACAGTTTATAATAATTAAAATATGGAAAAATATCTTCCAACTGCCAAATTCTATATGAACTGTAGTTATTACCAGCTTCCAGAAATTATATGAAAAAATTATCCTCAAAAAGAATAAGATACCGATAATATATGTTTTTCTATATACTTCTCTACTCAACTTAGCCGTTTTAGTTTAATCTTACTATATTTTAACGGAAGTGATATACAATAACATTAATATATTTCATAACAAGTAAAAAAAACAAGATTGCAGACAAATATCCAGTCTAATCAAGTCAGTACATTTATTAATTCGTCAAAGGTTAAAGCTAAACTAAAACTTTATTTATTTTCAAAAATCACTCAGCTTGTGTATAATATAGTTTCAATACCATAATTAAACATTTTAATAATTTCTGTTCTTAACAAACCCAAAGTTGTGTTTCACCCTAAAAACAAATCAAGGTGAGGTAAATCTGATGAATTCGATGGCTGTTCTTTAGCACTCCTTCTCCCAATTTATCTATAGAGAAACGCCCTTACATGTAATACATAAAGGGAGGGAGCTAGGTCTTGCTGGAATATCCCATTTTTTCATGGTATATACAATATATGGATACCCTTGTAATATCACTCCGGATTTCTCCCTCTTTCACATCACAGCAATTTTCTCCAAAACTACTGCACGGAAAAGGTTGAAATTTGGTAACACCCTAAAAAGAGCCGCAGTCATTCAATGCGAAAGTTTACGAAATAATATACTTCCCCTCTCGTTATAGCCCTGCCTCTGTTTCTCTCTGTGTCCTTCTTAGTAATGGAGAAAAATTTCAGGAAAATTTAAATAATTATTAAGTATTAATCCTATTGTCTAATTTAGTTCTTAATATAAATATAATTGTTAAAGAACAGAGAACTTGTAAGTTTTTAGAATATTTCATTGATACATAACTTTGATTAAATTAAAGACAAAATCGGTGGCTTGAGATTAATATTATTTTATATTTAGCCATTCACATCATACCCTGTTTCTGCAATGTTGCCATTCTGGTCGCTTATTTAATTCTTTAAGCTGGACACTTTTTCTATTTCATTCCCATAAAAGTTTTTCATCTTTGTCTCTACCATCTATAAACTTGACCTTTTGTGCGAAGTTCTTGTTTGTCATCTTTCCCTCTACCATGCATAGACTTGCCCTTTCTGTGTGCTGTTCTGATTCTGACCTATGACGTATGTTGGGTCTCTAATTTAAAATATTGCAAACAGAAAATTGGAATGTTTATTACAATGAGAACCAAATTTTATGCAGGTATTATAAATTAATTGAATTGATTTTCTATAAACTAACTCTTAATATATAAATTGGTCCCTGGTTCTTACACAGAAAGCTAAATTGTATGGGTATTTCAAGTTCAAAGTAGTATGGTGCCGATCAGAAGGAAGTGTCGAAACGAATGCAATTTCAGTTTTTTGTCTTTCATAACCATTCTTGTATATTTTGATATATGTAAGTGTGGGCTATTGTTAAGAAACTTTCGCTTCAATAAATTTAGAAAAAATCAAAATACAAGAGGTGTAATAAATTTCTAGCTCTATAAGTATTTTTTGATGTGTTTAAATTAACTTCTTGGTCGTACAACAACGAAAAACAGCAATAATGAAACGCTACGGTATGTATTTTCAAAACAATAAAACGCCCCCGTATTTTATGCATGAAATATCGAATTGATTATTGAAAATGTCAAACGCCTGCAACCAACGAAAACCGTGCAAGAGCCGACGTATTGTTTGCTGGATATATTTCAACAATTCCCTCCAACGTCGAATAAAAGAGTTTATTCAAAACGGCCGTAAGTCACGTCGGCCTATATTGCGGTACGTTTGCAGCGGTGATCTAGCATTTATTCATAGTGTTTGCTGTGACAGACAATTTTCTTTCGTACGGAGACGTAACGTACGAAGTTTCCTTGAGAATTTTAGATTGTTCATTAATAAAAGAAATGAGATTGGCCATTATTTTTTCATATTTGAAGAGACACCGTAATTTGCTGTCATCATGACAAAGACTACACTGGGGGTATGCTGTAAAAAGAATGCAGCTATTAGAATCTCGAAAGCAGAGAAAGGAAAACGGCAATTTGTGTGGGACCAGTTAAATTGGATAACTTGCAATTTTGCTTTAGGGGAGGATTTTATAAGATTTTTGTAGCAGTTTAGAAAGTTTGAATAACGTATTTAATTAGAAAAAGGAACAGTAAGGCAAGGCAGAACGCAGCTAATCTTGAGAGTCCTATTTCATAATGCCTTCGAGTAGTTTTTATATATATATATTTTTTTTAGTAGCCGTTAATTCTAGCGTCATCCCCGCATGTCGTGTAAAATTATATGGATATACTTGAAATGAGAATTCGCCTTATAATTGGTTGGTTTTGTAATACTTCTGTCATCGACACAAATACCAGTCATACTGTAGAATCATAGGCCTTTAAACATAAAACTAACACCGCAATTTAATTTTACTATTTTACTCCGACTTTTATGTATAGTATTCACTGAATGAAATAGTGTGATACTAGTTATTATTTCAGCTAAATATGCCAAACATTATCTGAACGTGCACTATTAGCCCCTCTTAGTTATAACAATTGATCTTAAGTAAAATAATTTGGACAAGTGCGAGTTGGACTCGCATACTAAGGGTTCCGTACCACCTCCAAGATTATAATTTTCAGACAAGCAGGGAATGAGTATTTTTTCTTATATTTATCCTAATATATTTTAAAGGAAGCGTTTTAAATTTATAAAAAATATACATTTACATTTTCCATACATAGACTTTTTCTCTTATCTGCTTCAGGATTCGCTTGATTTTTATAAGAATAAATATGTATTTAATTTTCTAATTTGGCCCCCTAAAATTAACATTAGAGTTTTATTTTACTAATAAACTGTCAGGGAAGCCTTTTATAATCTACTATCTGAATTTTGAGGCTCTATAGATTGGAATATAAAGGGCAAAATAGGTCAAGTTTTAAATTATAAATTATTAAATCTGGTATTCAAATTATTAAAAAATACAAATATAATATATTTTTCAAAATATAAATAGTGTAGTTTCTAAAGTGGAATTATGTCGATGTTTAATATTTTTGTTAATATCTTTTAAACAAATGATTTAAAAATATGATATATTTGTAATTCACATAATGAGCCTTTTATCTGATATATTACATGATGCGTTTGAAAATTGAATCTTTATTTTCCATTTAATTGTATAATTTGCCCCTAAAATTACTATGGGGGTTTTCTAATAATTTATTTTCACTCTAATTTTATTATTTGGGGGCCAAATAATAGAATTAGGGATTTTTTTCATATTTTTCCTATAAACAAAAAAATTGAGGTTTTATAGTCTGGGGATAACGGGGGAATATTTTTTTAATATATTTTACAATATTCATTTTAAAAAATTAAAAAAATTTATATGTATTCGTCATAATGAGCCCTGTGATTTGATATATTACAGGACCCGTTAGAAATAATTATAATTTTTGCCCCCCAAAATGAATATTAGGAATTTATCCTTATTTTTCCAGTAAAGTTCAGGTGAGGAGCTATACTTCCATTTTTTTTTTCAAAATTTTTCAGCTTATGGTTTCAGAGATAAGGGGGAAATGGGTAATTTTTTATATTTTTGTTAATGTCTTTTAATTAATTTATTTAAAAAATATGAAAAAAATATATTAGTTTTCTTCATCATGAGCCCTTTCATTTGATATATAACATGATGGGTTAGAACCAATTTTAATTTTATATTTTCCATTTAATTCTATAATTTGCCCCCCGAAATGAATACTAGGGTTTTTTTCTTATTTTTCCTGTAAAGTTCAGGTGAGGGGCTATACCTCCATTGTTTTTTCAAAATTTTCCAGCTTATGGTTTCGGAGATAGGGGGGAGATGATTAAAATTTTTTATAGTTTTGTTAATATGTTTTAATTAATTTATTTTAAAAATATGAAAAAATATATTTGTTTTCGTCATAATGTGCCCTTCCATTTGATATATAACATGATGGGTTAAAATCAATATTAATTTTATATTTTCCATTTAATTCTATAATCTGCCCCCCAAAATGAATATTAGGGGTTTCTCCATATTTTTCCAGTAAAGTTCAGATGAGGGGCTATACCTCCAATTTTTTTCAAAATTTCCAGCTTATGGTTTCGGAGATAAGGAGGGGGGGATTGGTATTTTTTTTATATTTTTGTCAATATATTTTAATTTATTTATTTTAAAAATATGAAAAAAATATATTTGTTTCCTTCGTAATGAGCCCTTTCATTTTATATATAACATGATGGGTTAAAACAATTTTAATTTTATATTTTCCATTTAATTCTGCAATTTGCCCCCCAAAATTAAAAGTAGAAGTTTCTCCTTATTTTTCCAGTAAACTTCAGGACAGAACCTATAAATCTATTTTTTTTCAAAACTTTACGTTTTATAGTTTCGGAGATAAGGGGGGCGGGATTGGGCAAATTTTGGTATATTTTCGTTAATCTTTTTAAATATTTTTTTAATATGAAAAAGATATATTGGTGTTCCTCAGAATGAGACCTTTCATTTGATGTATTACATGATGCCTTTGAAATTTTTTTTATTTTCAAATTTTTATTTAATTCTATAATTTGCCCCCCAAAATTAATTTTAATGGTTTCTCCTTATTTTTCCTGTAAAGTTCGGGCAACGTTCTATATTTCCTATTTTTTCAAAATTTTAGGCTCAGTGTTTTCGGTGATCAGGGGGGCGGGAACGGTCGATTTTTTTAGTTTTTCACCCCAGAGGTACCCCTAAAATCAAAATTTCTTCATTTACAATATGTACTCCTGATCGGGTCACCAAACTATACATAGATACCAAATTTCAACCTCTTCCGTCCAGTAGTTTAGGAGAAAGTTGCTGTGATGTGGCAGAGGCAGAAATCCGTAGTGATATTATAACGGTATCCGTATATTATATATACGGAACCCTAAAAAGAAGAAGACGTAAACTATTACAATCAAAAAAGGCCTATATTCAAACCGACAAAACCCTACATTGATTTAATATAGCGTCAAAAGAAATATACGAGAATCATTAGTTGTAGGTACTAATAATTATTTTGATGATTTTATTGTTACGAAGAAAATTAAGAATATTCGTCTTTTATGACTCATCAAGAAATTGGAAATACTTCTCCACCCACGATAACATGATTTAACGGGTAAAAGCAAGTTATGAAGACATATTACTAGAAGCTGTATATTTCAGAGCTGCGCAAGCAATCAACAGTTTACATTCCGGTAGACAAAACCCTAAATGGACGTAAACATGAAAGGAACTATTTCAGAATCATCAGCCAGAATTATTAATGGTCAATTTGAGGACTTTAGTGGTACGAAGTTCATCACGTCAAATTTCTAGTGCAAACGAATTTGCAGTTAGATGGAAAATCACACTGCTTTGTTTGTTTCTAAAGCATCTGAGTGATTAATGGATATCGCCATGCACGAAATACGAAGAAAGCGGATGAGAAATTCCAAGCGCTGTGAGAAATAACAATAAGAAATGGAATTTGTGATTGATGAAACTGAGGAGTACATGTTTAGTTATCCGGATATAGACGCTCTGGTGAAATATATTATACAACTACGCTCAGAATATATTTTGTGAACCATTTAGTACTTAATAGAATAATAATCGGTATTGCGCGATGGTATTACACCACTCAATAGAGATTTTTAGGTCACATAAAATTCAACAGCAAACTGCATAAGCCATCACGTAAATAATAGTTTATAAGTCATAACTGAAATAATTTTAACAGCAAACTCGTAGAAGTAAATTATTAAAACCCCAAAAAATATGGGGTATTTTCATTTTTTGCTTATAGTGCAAAAAGTAATAATCTGTTCATAAAGCCGTCAATAGATATACTGTAGAAATTAAGAAAATCTTCAAAATGAATGTTTATAAATTTTTATCGCATTTAACCATTTTTCGTTAAGAGAAGCTTGAAAGACTTGTATGATTTAAAAAAATTCATAACTCGAACCTAAATCTACCTCCTAGTGATAGCTTTTAACGTTGAGATTAATAGCGATGAAGATCGATATACTACGTTAAGTAGTTCTTGCAGAATTGCAATTTAAATATTATGTAAAAATGTTTTGCGGGACGTATCGTATTAACCACGAAACTTCGATAGTGATATGCAAAATATATTTTGAAAGTTTATAAATTGGACTTCATTTCGTATATTTTAGATTTTTGTCATAGTGACGTAAAATGTATTAATATTGTTTTTAAAATTTGGCTTAAACGATGGACAGTGGCGGATCCAGTCAGTGGAAAAAATCATTTAATTAATTTCAGTAAACTGATACTGGTAACCATTATCTTAATAAACCAATGAAAAAATATACCAATATGAACAGGCAATAGTTATGTAAATGCAAACGTAATAAACTTCTGAGATACACTGTCATGTTATGTCATCAAAATTCTTGTGATGTCGTATTTTACCATATGGGTTCACAATAATAAACTACTCATCATAACAAAATCAACCTACAAAGCTCCATATAGAATTTCAAATGAAAAAAAATATTCCCATTCTGCAATACATACGTGGAGTTATTTACTGAAGGATATTGGAAAAGGGCGTATCGAATGAAATGACTATTAGAAACTACGCTGGCTATAAATCTTATAATGATGGTGATTGCAAACCAAAAGTTTACAAGTGTAACAATCCCACGCCAAGAGGTTGTCTACCTTGGGAAACTGAAGAGAAAGAGTTGCTAAAACATCTCTCAGCTGAAACAGAATGTAAGAATTGTAAACCACGAAGTTTAGCAGAGAAATTAACCAAAACAATCTGCCAAAGAAAAAGAATAGCCAAATGTTTAAACATATTTAAAGATAAATGCAAGGACAAAGAATTAGGACATATAAAGGTACAAAAAGTATATCCCTTTATTCATGCCGTTCAGAAAATGTATATCTCCGATTGTCTATCTTCAGACTGGCTTGAAATAAATCAGCCATAGATTAGTCTAACATGTTAACAATCCTTATGTAATTAAAATATAAATATTTATAAAAAAACATATAATAAAACAATTTACCACAATTTTCATCTCGTGCCCCCATCTTAAGAAAATTCAAGGTCTGTCCAAGTGCCTTGACAGCTATTGTCGGTGCACTGCTGGCTGGTTGTCGCATATTCGTACATTTATTGCAATGTTTACTATTATTTTAAACCAACTTCTCGGCAATATAGCGAAAAACCAAGATAGACAAATTGAAGTGGAATTTATGAAATTTCAAAATATGTTTACTATATCCCGGTCGGACTAGTCTTGTTAATTAGGCGTGCAAAATTGCTCTCTGAATTATAGAAATTCCAATTATTCAAAATCTACTTATTCAGTAGTATCCATCAACACCATTAACTATTATTTTTTTGAGGATAACTAATATTCCAGTATTAGTTTCCAGGAAATCCACTTTTGACCAATTTTTTTTAGTTAACTCGGTAAAAAATGATCCAATCAGGATGTATAAACACTCATTAAGAAGAATTTATTATTCTCTACAACTTTTCTGTAGACGGCATTACGATCCTTTCATTACTTTTTCGTATTTTTGAAGGTCTTTATTATTTAAATAATTTACTTGTACGATTTTGCTGTTAAAATCTTAACAATAATTTATCTATAAACTGTTACTGACATGATGGTATAAGTATAAGCTCTTGAATTTTATTTCCGAAATTTTGCTCTATAAACTGGTGTAGCTTATAAGCAGGAGTTATCACAAAATGAATCAGAAACTCATTTAGTAAAAAATCTTTTAATTGGGCGTATTACTAAATATAAGCTATGGTCAACTGTTGAGTAGTACATTCTTCAATAATCTGGGCTCGTATCAAATTGATGACAGCCTTTGAAGGGTCACGGTAGCTTTTTCAGGTCAGGTTGCACTCTGCCCGCCCCCATCCTGGATAAACCCAGACAGGCTGATCTATTTCTTGAATCTCACATAATCTATTTAAGTTACTTCACAACTTCATAGATGCTCCTAACCTCCTCTATCAAATCAGTTTCCATATTCCCAGATTAAACTCACGATACATCCCCACTTTCTACTTATACGGTCCAAGAACCAATATCCTTACTAATTCGCCGCTGCACTTAAATTATAACAATATTGCGAATGATTGCGACATTCTTCATAATTCATTATCCTATATTTTAGATAAATCCAATCAAAACTTTTATTTAAATAAGTTGTTAGGTTAAAATTGCTTATGAGTTACACATTTATATATGCTTACATCCGTATACCTCTTTTTACTGTATAAACTCATTCACTTATTTTCTTCGTGTAATTAGCTTAAAAATGCATTGATATTAGTTTGTATGAAATTTGTCCTGTAAATGGATATTCTGTTGGACAATAAATAAAATAAAATAAAATAACAAAAGGAAAAGTATCAGCTCTAAAACTGAACCAAACCAAGTAATATAAAAAACCAACTTTAATTTCATAATTCGAAAATTCCTGTTTTGTGGATACCGTATAAAAATAAAGCACAAAAGCAAATTTATGAAGTAACATGGAGTAAATAGAAGACTAATTTAACGCCAATTAACAATTCGCAGAGGCCATTTCCAACAACCCACGCTAAAATATACGCTTTGTCCATACTACAGTAAGGTTATTGGTCAAAACCCCATGTGAATTTATTTAGGGACTATTAATGGCGCTGTGATGTTAACGCCTACAAAGAAATCGTTAAAATTGCACCAAATTAATTAAAATAATTTTCGTTTCAATAATATTCAAATAAACTGTGGAATACAACTATCAAGTGTGGCTAGATTTATAAAACGAATTCACTGCACCAGCTGCAAAATAATGTATTACAGGCGTGGACCCTAAAAGCCTTGTAAATTGATTTGTTGGAAAATGTAAATCATATTAGTAGATATGTTGTGCAATAATAGGGATGTGAGGAATGCCATTAGTTATTACACCTATAATGTTATGTGACATATGAATTAGTATTTATGTTATAGCGTAGACTCTATATTTGAAATTGTTCGAGCACCAATATTGACTTATAGGGCTTTTCTATTTGACATTTTCAGTTACGTAGTTTTCTATGCATTTTTTTAATTACATTGGGTAATCGGCATAGCACTAGCAGATATATAAATAGTCTCCGAATAAAACTCGTGGCAAATATTGTATCTGTTACTCACTATTTAGATATACGGTGGTATCAGAATTCAGAAATAGCCTTTATATGTACTTTATATTGGCACAGCAATGACGTGAATTTCATCGTCTAACACAGAATTGTAATTTTCTCAATTTTGGGGTTCCGTATATACAATATACAGATACTCTTATAATATTACTTCGTATTTCTGCTTCTTTCACATCACAGCAATTTTCTCCTAAACTACTGGACGGAAGAGGATGAAATTTGGTATCAATGTATAGTTGGGTGACTGGATTAGGAGTACATATCGTAAAAGAAGAAATTTTGATTTTAGGGTACTAATGGGAAAAATAAAAAAACCACCGTTCCCCCCCTGATCTCCGAAACTGTGAAAATTGTGAAAAAATACTAAATATAGAACGTTGCACGAACTTTACAAGAAAAATAACAAGAAACCAATAATATTAATTTTTGAGGAGCAAATTATAGAATTAAATAATAATTTAAAAATAATTTTTTTTTCAAACGCGTCATGTATCATCAAATAAAAGGTCCCATTCCAAGGAACAC
Organism: Octodonta nipae; assembly: GCA_034190945.1. Taxonomy (NCBI): domain Eukaryota; kingdom Metazoa; phylum Arthropoda; class Insecta; order Coleoptera; family Chrysomelidae; genus Octodonta; species Octodonta nipae. Next base: position 18,164,678 of record CM067220.1, on the reverse strand, counting down.
AAATATATATTTTTTTATATTTTACATATTAACTAAAATATAAAAAATTTTAACCATTCCCCCCCCCCCTTATCACCGAAACAATAAGCTGTAAAATTTTGAAAAAAAATAATGGTATAGCGCCTCACCTGAACATTACTGAAAAAATAGGAAGCAAAGAATTAAATGGAAAATAAAAAATTATAATTGTTTCTAACGCGTCAAGTAATATATCAAATCAATGGGCTCATTACATAAATACATATTGATTTTTTAAATATTTTTAAAATAAATTATTTAAAAGACAACAAAAAATTTAAAAAAATTAACCCATTTCCCCCCACCCTTATCTCCGAAACTATAACACGCAAAAATTTGAAATAAATAGAGGTGTAGCCCCCTCACATGAAATTTACTAAAAAATATGGAGAAATCCCCTAATATTGATTTAGGCGGGCAAGTGACAGAATTAAATGAAAAATAAAAAATAAAACTTGTTTCTAACAAATCATGTAATATATCAAATCACAGGGCTCATTATGATGAATACAAATATATTTTTTAATTTTTTTATTTAAATGAATATTTTAAAATATACTAAAAAAATATTTAAAAAAATACCCATTCCCCCCTTTATTCCCCAACTATAAGACCAAATTGTTTTTGTTTACAGGAAAAATACGAAGAAATCCTTAATATTAATATTAATAAATTATAGAATTAAACGGAAAAAATATTTTTTAAGGTATCATGCAATACATCAAATGAAAAGGCTCATTTTGAGGAATACAAATATATATTTACTACTACCTAAAAGTTTGAAAATAATTAGGGGTATGGGGCTCACTTGAAATTTATAAGAAGTATTATTAGAAAACCCCCATAGTAATTTGAGGGACAAAATATACAATTAAATAGAAAATAAAAATCCAATTTTCAAACGCATCATGGAATATATCAGATAAAGGGCTCATTATGTGAATTACAAATATATCATATGTATAAATCATTTGTTTAAACGATATTAACAAAAATATTAAACATCGACTTAATTCCCACTTTAGAAACTACACTATTTAAATTTTGAAAAATATATTTGTATTTTTAAATAATTCGAATAACAGATTTAATAATTTATAATTTAAAACTTGACCCTTTATCTTCTAATCAACAGAGCCTCAAAATTCAGACAATAGATTATAAAAGGCTTCCTTGAAAGTTAATTAGTAAAATAAAACTCTAATGCTAATTTTTGGGGGCCAAATTAGAAAATTAAATACATATGTATTCTTATAAAAATCAAGCGAATCCTGAAGCAGATAAAATAAAAAGTCTATGTGTGGAAAATGAAAGTGTATATTTTTTTATAAATTTAAAACGCCTTTAAAACTAATTAGGGTAAATATAAGAAAATGTACCCCATTCCCTGCTTGTCGGAAACTGGAATATTAGAATCTTAGGTATTCCAGTCCAACTCGCACTTGACCAAATTATGTAGGAATAACACTACAATTGGTGGAAAGGTGAAAATTCTGTATATTTCAAATATTTCGAACTTTTAAGTTCTATCCTCGTTTTGAATGGCAATAAAAATTAACACAACTGAAGGAGAAATTAAAAAATTAAAGGTTCACAATAACAGATTTAGCTATTCACAATTTGATATTAAAAGTTTGACAATAAAACTGATATAACTTAGAGAACTTATAGTATATTGAAATTTTGCCTGAATCTGCAAAATGAGATGGCAGATAATAGATTTTATTGATAATTTTCCTCAAGCTTGCAATAAGGGGGGAATACCCCAAAAACACCCCCAAAACAGCGTTTTTTGCATTAAAATTAAACTTCAATGAATATGAAAAAAATAACTCGACCATCATGTTCCTTGTAAAATTTCACATCGAAAACATGTAGTAAGTTATACAAAATCAACGAATTGTTGTGCAATTATTTAGGTTTTTAATTTAATTTAATGTTTGGAATGCACGCAAATTGTGCACAGAAACTCCATTATGTGAATATACATCGTCTGATGATTGACTGTCATGTAATTTTTTTGTTGGAATTGTTTTATGTATCTGGAACACAATTTATTTACGGGGGTAAGTAAAATTATTTGAAATTAATGTACTGTCAAATATTTCAAGATTAGCTTTTTCATATGGAGAAGGATGAATCTAGAAAGGTAATGCAACTCAGTCGGAGTTAATAGGCGTGTGCATATACCTGTAAATAAATTCTTCAGTTTATTTCAAAAAATATATATAATATTTTTATTTATATTTTATCATGTGAAATTGGGTTCGTTGAACTGTAATATTAAAATTTAGGTAGCTTTTTACAAACGGCTGTCTTCATTTCAAATATTACTATTTAATATGTTTTTACTATAAACTAATGTACATCAATATATTTTTTGCAACATAACATTTTTTCGTTAAAGGGCGAACAGTAATTGCATGATTTTCGAGATTATCTGCATTAAACTAAAAAGTTTCACAGAAGTTTATTTTTTATATTTTATTAAATATATCAGAAAGAAAGGAAGTTATTAAAATGATTTTTATTTAACATATTTACCCAACCAGAAAATTTTATTGAACATATTTCAGTTAATATAATTTATATTTTTTCTAATAGTTTCTTGTTTCCTTGTATTTGCAGTACATTTAAATTTTTTGAGATAGAGATTCATCGTAAATAGTATTGGCGTTTTCTCTTGGTTTTTTACCTGAGTCCATCTGAACTAGTAACTTACAAAACACTTTTATAAATTGTTAATAAGGTTTCCTTAATTTTTTTTTATAAATAATAGCAGTTTTGTTAGTTAAAAATTTGTTAATAAATAATAATTGCCCTAAAGCAATGAAAAATTGTTTTCCAGGAAAAACAATATGAAAATAATAGATATACCTATTGACTATCAATTGATACTACTGAAATGATTCAGTTAATTTCGTTCCACTCATTCTCTTTTAAACATATATCAAATTCAAACACCAATATTGATAATTTTTTCTATAGCAATATTTCTCAAGGTAATCTTCAAATATTTGATAGTTCATTGAAATAAAATACTTTCTTTTGCTTCGTAAAGTTACAATTTTGCCGACAAATGAAAAATTACCGTTGATAAAAAATGCAAATAATAATAACTTAATGCTCCACCACACCTCAAATATATTACTAAAATATATACGATCCCTTAGTATTCTGATTAGAAGCAATTCCGTTTGACAAATCTTTATGATCTATTGGAGTGTCTACGCGCGACGTGTATTATGAAAGTAATGAACTAAACTGAACATTTAAATAATTGGACAAAATTCGTTGATTTTGTATAACTTACTAAATGTTTTCCATGTGAAATTATATAAGGAAACGATAGTTGGGTTAATTTTTTCATATTCATATTAATTTCCTGGAATAATACAAAAAAAACTGTTTTGGGGGGGGGGGGGGGTAATCTGCGCCCTTGAAAACATAAATGTTCTGTGTTAATTATCTGCCACATCATTTTGCAGTTTCGGGCAAAATTCCATTGAACTACTACTGCTATCTATAGAGTAACACTAAATGATTCTAAAGATCATTTGAAATAACAAAGCTTATTTCAAATTGGAATTTCATGTGTTGTTCAAAAGGAAATTACCGTTAATAACTTTATCCTTAATTATTGATGACCAGGAACGGCTGAATTCTACAGAAATACTAGCGGTACAATCGCTTTCATTTAACAAATTTAAAGATTTTTCTTTCAGCTTTCGTTATGTTTGGTATGAGCAAGGTTCCATGCATGTTCACAAATTAGTAACTTTTCGAATTGTCGCAAGGAATTTTATAAATGCAATTTTTTCTATTTTGGGTTAAGGTATTTGGTTTAGATTTTAATGTAAATGATTTCAGTGTATTTGTTATTTGAATGTTGGTTTAATATTAAATCTGTTGCCCATTCTTTACAGTATTTCTGAAATACCCTGTATTTATGGTATATTTGTTGTTGTAATGTGATAAATTATCAAAGCAGCATGGTGTTGAATGTTAGTGATTGTTTTGTGTTCAATTTTATCTAACTCTTTATTGATGGGATATTTATTAGCATATAGTTTAATTTAATGATTTACTTCATTATTTGATATCAGAATAGTTGGTTCTTGCTCTTTCATATAAAGTTTTAATGATGTTCTTTTTACGATATTTGGATTATTAGAGTTCAAATTGGTATTTGGATAATTAAAATTCTGTATCAATAGAGTAGGGAACTTGGCGTTATTTTAATACTATTTTTGCAAAAAAATTCCACATGTGTTTGATTGTTTTTTTTTCGAAGAAGGTAGACCGATTAACACAAAAAAATTTATTAAAACATTTTTATTTCTTAGTTAATTATACGAGGTGTTTAAAAAGCAAAAACTGTAATATAGGCAGTTTTTGCGATTTCTCAGCAGAATAAAAATCTACAATATCAAAGGTAAGTGTGTTGTATACGCGTTTTTAGAACCTTGTTCATTAATAATTGTCATTCGCGAAAAATGTGTATTCGTAGGTATTGTTTAAAAACTCTAGGACTTGACAAAAAGTTTCAGTTGCCCATCGAAAATATCTATCAAAATTTTAACTTCATGGCGTTGAAAGTGTTCTCATAAATGTAATTTTTTGAAAGCTCATTTTGGCTATGTTTACCATGCTACCATTCTGTATCAAACTAGTTTTTATAAATCTGAATAGAACATGGTAATTATCATATCTTTAGTCACAACTCGTCATATATTAACATTGTTTTGGGTTTGTTACATTGTCTTTAAATTTAATTTGAAATCCTGCATTTCTAGTGGAGGGGGAACCATCGTTTCCCCTAACGATAGGTAGAATACGAATAGCATGTCATCGAATTGACATGACGTTTAAAATGCTTTTCCTAATGAAATTACATTACATTTGACGGTAAACCCAATATACACGGTAATTTTACTATTCTGCTTAGAATACATTTTCGATCTAGAAGATGTTGTGTGGAATAGAGGCTTAGTTTATGAGGAATGGGGAAACGAGCCGGGTTCGCGCGTATGATTGTCCTATGTACCAATTGTATGATCTGTGGTCAGAACAGGGTACAGCCATGACTGAGCAAGAGGTACATTTGTCTGTTGCGCAAAGGATTATAATAAAGTTTTTAATCAGTGAAGGGGTTAAAGCCTTAGATATTTCAACTCGTTTAAAGGCACAGTTTGGGGATAGTACACAGTCTCAGAATCCTGTGTATATGTGGGTGAGAAAATTAAGGACATACGAGAAAGATAATCATGATCGACAGCTGAAATTAACAGTGCCGTTCGAGAGCTTATTACCGCCAATGTCGATTAACCCTGGAAGAAATTTCCTATGAATTGGGTGTCAGCTGTAGAATTGATCAATCAATTATCATTGATCAACTCAGTTTCAAAAAATTACTGCTCGATGGGTTCCGAGGCTGATGACCTTTACCAAAAACAGGTGAGATCAGATATCGCTGATAGGCTTCTGAATCAATTTCAAAGGGGAAGGCTTTTGAAGTGAATCGTCTAAAATGGCCAGAAAGAAGTGGCGAAGAAAGAATAAAGACCAAAACTCGTCTCTCAGCTGAAAAAGATCCTTCCACGATTTTTTTTGACTCTAAGGGAATTTTACTGATCGATTTTCTACGTGAACAACGTATAGTGAATGCGGATTACTAAGGCTAGTTGTTATGGTTGGCAAAAGCCGCGTATTCGAAACATAAAACAAGGAAGACACTCCTGGAAATGGCCTGGCAAACCCTCGAGTACTGACTTGTCCTCTTGTGACTGTTTTTTCTTAGTGCATTTAAAGGAATCACTGAGAAAAACGATTTGAAAGAAATGAAAGAGTCGAAAAGCATATGCTCAGTTGGATTGCAGCTCCCTTCAAACATTCTATGAGCTGAGAATATTAAAACTCTCAAATCGGTGGCAAGTATATTGAAATATGTTAAAAGAATCATTTCCGTATATTGTTATTGAATAATTATATAAAAAATACCCTCGTAATTATTTTGATGACTTTAATTGTCAGAGTTTTAAAAGTAATAACGTAGTATCACATTTAATCTATCCGACGATTTTAACGGAAAAAACTTATCTTTTTTCTAAACCATACCACTATAGTTTTTATATTATAATGATCGTCATTTAATTTTCATTTCTGTATTTTTTCTCTATTAGGTTTTATATGAATAATGAGTTGAGAACTGAACCTGAAAATACTTTTATTTGATACAATGAGTACGTTTGTAAAATAATACCTACCATAAGCGAAAATTTTCGTTATTTTTGGCCTTTTCTCCTTCAAAGTAGTGTTAAATCCTTTGATGACTCCATGGATTTTTAATCCTACAGCCAAAGGTTAATGAGTAAATGAATCTTATACTGTACTAAATTAGGACCTATAGAAAACAACATCATCAAACACTAAACAAATTTTTACTTGCCTATATAATTTATATTATAGAAAAATAAATTGAATAACCACATAAAAATAAAATAACAGTAAAAGTACAAAAACGAAAAAAAGTGATCTGCTCATAAGATTGGAACTTGGGTCATCAACATTCATTCTAACGAGAAACTGTGGCGCGATTTCTTGTCCATGAGCTATCAGCTGACAGTTTGACACTTGGCACATTTATATTAAGGAAAAAATCAAAGCCTGCATAAATTTCGACATTTATATAGTTGTATATGAATTATTGTTAGCAATTACAATCACCTAATTAAAAATAAAAATGTATAAAAAAATCAACTAACATAATTGTAACGTGAATGTTAGTTCGAACACAGTACTTAAATCAGGAAAAAGAACTCCCTACTAGGAAATTTTTCTTCATTTCGAATACCAGAATGCAGCCTTATTAACTGAATTTATTACATGCAATGAAACAGAACCAAAAGAAAATTAATTTATTTAGATTTAATAATTAATATTTTCCTTGCAGATGATTAAAACATTAATTTAGCGCAAAATTGTAAACTAAAAAACCTTATAAGAAGTAAAGTTGAGATTCTGACTCGTTATTTACCTCGTAAAAATTAAAATTTCTGGCCAGTTTCAAAATTTTAACGTTTTTTGAGCGATTGAAAAATGCGTATTTATTCTAGATTTTTCCAAATAACTCAATAACTAATTATCTAATTAGATAAATGAGCCTATTATTTAGTGGCTATTGAAAATAAGTATAAAACAAACTTACTTTTGACAATAGAACATTTCATTTAGTTTGCTGAAAAGTTACAAAATCTGCCAAAATTGCAATTTTTGCAACTCTAGACACCCCTAATGATTAATTAAGGAAGAAAAATTTGTTAACAACATTTTTTATAACATTTTTTATGTGTTGTGTTTTATACATTCTTCAAGAAAAGTTTATCAAATAACTATGATTTTTTTTTTGCAAATGGAGTACCATACTAGTTTGTCATCCTTGCCGTGTCGTTAGAAGTTATAAACTTGCCCTCTTTTGTGCTGTTGTGTTTTCTATAATTTAAAATATCGCAGAGTATTGGAGTCTTTTTTAGAACTAAATGCAAATTGTGTATAGGTATTGGATACTAATCGGATATTATATTTGTTTTTTACTGCAATTTCGTAATTTTCTATAAACGAAGATATTCGTATTATATTACCTGGTTCCTGTTTCTAACACACAAAAAACAAAGTCGAATGGGTATTTAAAAATTAAGGTAGTGTGGTGTCGAACATTATCGAAACAAATGTAATTACAAGTTATTCATTTCATTATCATACTTATCTAATTACATATGTGTAAGTTTCAGCCTCTGTTAAGAAGCTTTCGCTTCAATAACCTTGCAAGCATAGTTCAAGAGCCTGATACTACAAGCAAACCACCTACACCGAAATTTCGGAGTTCAACGGCAGATAATTGTTATTTTCTGTTTCACTGATGAAATCAATAAGAGAAAAAAGAAACCCAATTACAGTTCATTGTTGAGGACCAAATTGTTGACGTTTATATAATTTAAGGTCCTACATAGCGAACGTGCAAAAAGACATCAGTCACATTTAATCTCATTGGATGGAAACTTCGTAAAGGTCACAAGTGGCAAAGTACCGTACAAGAACTTAGCAAATTGGATGTGAAACATAATTTTCAATGATACGGTATGTTGACATAAACTTATCTCGTACATAGGAAATTAAATTCAATCACGAACTTTATATAAACAAGACATATCTGTATCAAACAGCAAACTATTAGCAGATATGGTTTAGATGAAAACTGTTGAACAGTTCCGCTACAAGTTTATTAACATACTACGCTAATAATTATATAATAACTTCCCCCTTGCTTTCGAAATTTGCTATTGCTCTATGCTACAAATTATACCAAAGACACAATTTGCTTATATATTATTATTGTAACAATGTTAATATTTAACATATAGTCAAAATAATAATATTGGGGTTTCTTTTTTTGGAAATCTAGTTTTGAAGAAAGATTTTGTTCTTGCCACTCGCAAATGTTTCTAAGTTTAGCATAATTTTTGAATAGTCATAGTTTTTTTTTTCAGTAAAAATGTATCGCCAATAATCATCGATTTGAATAGGCAGAGAACTAACATCACAGCATATAAGAAGTACTATGCTGTATCCAAACGTTGCCAGTGGCAATATAATCTAAATTTTTGAAAGTAAATGTTTGACATGTTTGACAATTTTATAATGACAACATGTTCTCAAGTCTGATGCTATTCCCCCCAAAAAACAGAAATAGATACTAGAAGATGCTACAAATGACCTTCATAAAACAAATTGGAACCAATTATGTAGTAAATAGTAAATAGCAAGGAACCGCCATGGTGAAATTGTCTCAATTATATAGTTGATATGAACTGTTTTTACCAGTCTACTCAAAAATCTATAAACTATCCATAAACACGAGACCTAAAATGTGTCAGTTTTTTTATTGAACTTAGAAGACCAAAGTTATGTAGTTGGATGGACTGGATATCCTTCTGCTTTAATTCCGGCATAAGTAAATTACTTTCTACTGCTTATCTTTCTGTTGTACTCATGAGTCTATGGATAAAGTGCATATTATACCTGATGAAAAATAAAAAATTATATTTGAAAAAGATCCAACTTCAACTGACCTAAAATAAAAACCGTTTATTAACCATGTGCAATCAATCACTATTTTCTAACATATATTCTTTTTTATCTGATTTAAGGTACAACTTTATTGATATATTTTTTTTTATTCTTATGTCTCTCTCTCTTTCTCCCCCCCCCTCTCTAATTTATATTTTTGTCTATATTTTCCACATATTTTTTAACTCTTTTAATTTATTTTATTATTTGAAACACTTTCTATAAGTCCCCCTATATTGAAACAACACTGTGTATGCTTCTGTATATTGGTCACCAAATACACCTTATTTATCATTTTCTGAACTACCCTGTACAACCGTCCTGATATCTTTAAAACCACCCTGTATAAGTATAAATCCTCTACACCCTATTAACTCTTCCTATTTTTCTATTGTTTAAATCACCCTGTATATATATAATTTTACCTCGCTCTCTATATAACAAAATTTTTTCACATTTTGAACCACACTGTATAACTGTAATTTTACTCAACTTACCTAGTATATGCAACTGGTTCTATAAAATTTTGAACCCATCTCTATGGGTATATTATACCCCTCCCTATAATTAAAATATCCTACTGCTTAGGTTTATGTTACAAATATTCTTACTGCATATGCTTATTTAGCATTTTTTAACGTTTTTTTTGTCCACTCTGTATAAATATAGTTTTACTCCACTCTTATTTCAAACGGAAAAACTTGTATACGTAACTATTTATGTGCCTCCTAATACATAATAATAAACTTAGAGCATTGACAGCTAATTTTTTTTTATTTTTCTTATATGAACAAGCTCGCGAAACTGCTTTTCTATTTTGGTAATTGTTCTTTGGGATACAGGCGGCAAATCTGGAAAATTTTCGTTAAGTAACCGAGAAACTTCCATTTGTGTCCTTGTGCTATCTCCATAACCAATCATTTTTTTCATTAAAATAGTTTTTACCGTTTCTTAGAAAATGGGGAAAACTATTTTTACCTATTCTCATATACCCTATGCCTTGGTGGAGGAGCCAAAATTATTATAAAATTGGAAAAAATCTATTCGGAATGTGGGACAAATTGAAAAGAGATTGGATTAGTTCCGTGATATCTGAAAGTGGTCAGAAATTTTTTTCAAATAACATAGCTTGTATCGTTTTTATATAATGGGGAATAACTTTTTACCTATTTTCTTATATTCTATGTCTTGGTGGAGTCGCCGGTGTTATAAGATTTGATGGAGTTACTGGTATTAACTATTCGGAACATGGGGTAAATTGTAAATAAGATGAATTAATTAAAATAAGTGTCAGTTAATATGAATATACAGTGTGTATTCATAAATCAAACGATTTCTTTTTATTCATAATTTTAAGAGAAAATAGTTATTATTTACAAACAGATTTTTTACATGGTCTAAAACATAAACAGTAATCATTCCATGCTAGTTTTTATTATCTGTAGACAAGGTTTGTCTTCAAAGAGGACTTTTGATTACAAATTAAAGTATCTTCATTTCTGTTAAGATATAAAATTGTTATCAAATAGAACTAACCTAATACTATAATACGAACAAGGTTTGTTTATATTCGGGAAAATCGTTTTGCAGAGAAATTTAATAATTAAAAAAGTTATTGGCGGTTTGCGACAATCAAGATAGCTGGTTTGTAATTTAAAGGTGTTCAATACAGGGTGATTTGAGAGTGAAACTGCTCTTGTAATCAATTTTTTTTGTCAATACAAATTGTATTTGTGTGTTCTGGAGAAGTAACTATTTAATGCCTACCTCATATTTTCCTAGCATTATATGTTTACACCTGGAGATTTCAAGTGATAAAATTGCCAAGGTAGGCCATTTTTGGATGAGTGAAATCTTATGAATTTGCACATTAATTTCACGCATATAAATAAAAATTTGTGGGGTAAAAATAAAATTATATAGGGTAGTTATTAAAATGTTAGGGGATCCATAAGATTTACTATGTAAGATGGTTAAAATATAACGTCGAATGTAATTAGAGCATACATGATGGTTAGTAAAAAGCAAGAAAAAATAATTATATAAGTTAGCTCCTAGCAGTTGGAAATTAATGATAGATGACATACAGGGCGGAGTACAAATATTGTTATAAAGGATGGTTAAAAAAATGTTAATATAATGTTACAGCTGTAGGATAACTCATTAGCAATTACAGCCATTGCATCACTGAAAATTGTAAAATAAATACATTTTTAAAAAAACAAAAACCGACTTCAAAAGAAAATTAACTAAAAGCATGAAATTATATTTTGCTACAATTAAATACTTGTTATGAAGTCGGTGCCAATTTGAACAGCGAAGTTGCGAAGTATAACTCATCAATATACCTCACAAAATATTTTCACTTTCCCTTGGCACCGACTTCATAAAAAGTATTTAATTGTAACAAAATATTACTTCATGCTTTTTAGTTAATTTTCGTTTGAAGTCGGTTATTATTTTTTTAATGATAATTCTTGTAATAAATCTGAAAACACTTAATATTTCCGAAACAGTTGAAGATTGTACATGAATTATGTGTAGAATTTTCTGGAAAATCTAAAAAATAACTAACATACAGCGGCTTGCATTTAAAATAAGAAAGTACTGTTGGCCACTGTCACATGGCACACCCTATATATTTGTTTTTGTTGAACAAATGCGCATTTAAAAATACAAATAGACCTGTCCAAGCATTTTCCCCTAGAAGCCTTGCTTTATCGTTATCAATTTTTTTTTTCCATTTCGTTGTTCCACATTGTATGTTTTTGGTTACTATATAACATGTACGTATATTGCGCTACCTTCGGAATGCTAATTTACATTTGTCTTTCATTTCGTTGGTAGCACCAGTTGTACTTATGATTTAGACAGAACTTGTTTTAATACGTCATAAGCTTGACTTAACTGAAAACATAGCTTCAGTGGTATGGGGTCTTGAATAAGCGACAAGATACGGGTAATATGTTAACTGATACTTTGTATGTATACATGGAAAAAAGCAACTGCAAATTAACACTCGACTATTTCTTGAAACAACTGAATTCGTAAAGCCACTGTTATTAGTTGATTTCAATAACACCAAAAATAACAGTTGAGACGTCCTTTTGCTGCAAACATTTAGAAATGTGAGGTTTTTATGTTAAATATCATTTTAACGAAATGTTTACAAAGGACCAAAAATATCAAACTCGAGTAAAAAAGTTTATTTTCGTTTCATAAAAAAAACCCAAATCCGTAATTTCTGTAAACACAATTGACAGAAAAATCTATAACGTGTAAATGAAATGCATTCGCCAAGCAAAACATTATGTCCGCCAGTGGTTCAATCCAATCCGTAGAAACTGGAATATTGAGTCACAAATTCTTTTGTATACTGACGCCGACGAGAATAGAACAACAAATTTATTATTCCGAGGAGTTTATCGGATGAAATCCACCGTAATTGTTTCAGCAAAATTTGGTTGGCGTATCGATTTCCACGGATCTTCTGGAATCGTCCTGATGAAGTCGTTCGGGATTTTATAAAGCTTGCCTATACCTGGTGAAAAACACAGCTATCTGAATAGGTTCGTTTGGGAATTAAAATAACATCAAACATGGAAATGAACTCCAATTCAACAGAGCAGCTTTAACATCAAATTATTTTGAATGTTCTATAAAAGTTTTTTTTCCTATTTAAATTTGTGTGAGTTGATATATTTTGAATAAGAGTTTTCCACGAAGGATATTTTGCCAAAAATGTATATAATTATTATTTCATACAAATTATTTATTAACATGATTTTTTTTATATTTTATTTAAATCATTTTATCATTATTGATATTTCCGGCACTGTTTTACAATTTTTATTTTTTGGTATTTGCTACAAATTTGGCTGTTTTTAGGGTTCCGTATATACAATATACGGATACCCTTATAATATCACTCAGGATTTCTGCCTCTGTCACATCACAGCCATTTTCTCCTAAACTACTGGACGAAAGAGGTTGAAATTTGGTATCAATGTGTAGTTTGGTGACCCAATCAGGAGTAGATATCGTAAAAGAAAAAAAATTGATTTTAGGGGTACTTCTGGGGGGAAAACTAAAAAAATCGACCGTTCCCTCCCACCCGGATCTCCGAAACTACTGAGCCTAAAATTTTGAAAAAAATAAGAAGTATAGAATGTTGCCCGAAGATTACAGGAAAAATACGGAGAAACCATTAATATTAATTTTGGGGGGCGGCAAATTATAGAATTAAATGAAAATAAAAAAATTTTCAAACGCATCATGTAATACATCAAATGAAAGGTCCCATTCTGAGGAAGACAAAAATATTTTTTTCATATTTTAAAAAAAATTAGTTAAAGTGATATTAACGAAAATATAGCAAAATTTACCCATCCCCCCCCTCTTATCTCCAAAACTATAAAACATAAAGTTTTCAAAAAAATTATAGTTATAGTGTCTGACTTTAAGTTTGCTGGAAAAATAAGGAGAAACCTCTACTTTTAATTTTGGGGGCAAATTACAGAATCCAATTGAAAATTAAAAATTTAAATTGTTTCTAACCCATCATGTTATATATCAAATGAAAAGGCTCATTATAACAAATATATTTTTTCATATTTTTAAAATAAATAAATTATTAGATATTAACAAAAATATTTAAAAAAATTGTTACTCATCCCCCCCTTATCTCCGAAACCATAAGCTCGAAAATTTATATATATATATATATATATATATATATATATATATATATATAACCCCTCACCTGAACTTTACTGGAAAAATTAAATTTACTGGAAATGAGTATTTTAAGATATATTAAAAAATTATTAAAAAAAAATTACCATTCCCCCCATTATTCCCCAAACTATAAGACCTAATTTTTTTTGTTTACAGGAAAAATATGAAGAAATCCCTAATATTAATATTGGGGGCCAAATTATAGAATTGAACGGATAAATAAAAAAATATTTTTTAACGCATCATGCAGTACATCAAATGAAAGGGCTCATTATGAGGAATACAAATATATATTTTTCATAGTTTTAAAATTAATTGTTTACAAGATATTAACATAAAGATATAAAAAAAATTCATTTCTCGCTTATATACCTTACTACCTAAAATTTTGAAAATAATTAGAGGTACTGGGGCTCACTAGAAATTTATAAGAAAACTAATTAGAAAACCCCCATAGTAATTTTAGGGACAAATTATACAATTAAATGGAAAATAAAAATTCAATTTTCAATGGCATCATGTAATATATCAGATAAAAGGCTCCTTATGTGAATTACAAATATATCATATTTTTAAATCATTTGTTTAAAAGATATTAACATCGACTTAATGCCCTTTTTAGAAACTACACTTTTTAAATTTTGAAAAATATATTTTATTTGTATTTTTAAATAATTTGAGTAACAGTTATTAATTTATAATTTAAAACTTGACCTATTTTGCCCTTTATCTTCCAACCTACAGAGCCTCAAAACTCAGACAGTAGATTATAAAAGGCTTCTCTGAAAGTTTATTGGTAAAATAAAACTCGAATGTTAATTTTTGGGGGCCAAATTAGAAAATTAAATACATATGTATTCTGATAAAAATCAAGCGAATCCTGAAGCAGATAAAATAAAAAGTCTATGTGTGGAAAATCAAAGTGTATATTTTTTATAAATTTAAAACGGTTCCTTTAAAAGATATTAGGGTAAATATACGAAAATGCACTCATTCCCTGCTTGTCTGAAACTGGAATATATTTTGAAGGTGTACGGAACCCTTAGTATGCGAGTCCAACTCGCACTTGACCGAATTATTTTTTTGTTAATTTCTGTTTTTCAATCTTCTTAATATTTTGGTAATTTTTTTAGTTTTTCGACAAATCGATTTCATTAATATACTGATGTCAATATTTAATGCTATTTTTCAGATTTTTTATATTTGATGTTTTAGCTAAATTAAACATTTTTGGTATTTGTGACAATTTAGTTGAAGACAATATTATTGACGTTATTACAAATTTTTCAGATTAGGGGTGACTGACATTTTTAAAGATTGCAAAAACTCGACTTTATATTGTTTTTGTATGTACGTTTGTAGCTTGCCTTTTATTATAATAATTTTGAAAACTTAAGTACGAGTAGTAGTAGTAGTGATATTGCGGGCATTTTTAATAGTTGTTTCTTTCAGAAATAGAAATAAAAAATACCGGTTAAATCTAGGTACGATCCAGCCAGTAACTATGTAAGGTGCAAATCGATCTTCTTTTTATTCCCACTTGTAAAACGTAGGTGAAAAATATAAAAAATTAATTAAAAAATGAAAGTGAAAGCGGTGATAAAAACATGGCTTTACATTAAAGAGGTTCAGTAAATTTATTAAGAAACCACTAGCTGAAGTGTATTGTATGTATTGAGAAAGGTATCTGGGTAAGTGCATTGAAAGTGACTCAAATCCAAATAATTACAGACCTATCTCATTAGAAATTTCAACAATAGATTATATGTTCTTTCTTAAATTGTTATGGTACCCAAGAAGCCATGATCTATTTAGTTGACTATATATACAAAAATCATGATGCTAGTCAGCCATTTGCTATTTGTTAGATCAGTCCAAATTGTTTTTCAGTGAGTCACCATATACTCCTTAATAAATTACAAAAAATTGGAATTAGTGGTTTTGTGCAAAGCACTTAAGATTTACCTAAGTGATAGGCAGCAATAAATACGGTGTGTCTCAGGGTACCATCTTAGGTCCACTGTTATTTTTATTCTATGTTAACGATTTACTTTCAATAATACGTTTTATCAACATTATTGCTGATGACAAAAAATTCATTGATTGAACTTAAAAAAATATTTCTGGGAAAAATAGAAAAATGATTAATTACTTTTCTATGTCAACTAATGTAATTAAATGTCTTTAAATGTCAACAAATCTGTCTATTTTATAATTTCTAGCTACAATGACATGTTGCCAGCTAAAGGTAAAATAAAATAGGAAAAAATGAGCTTCACAGGGTTGAAAATTTCAAATATTTAGGTATAATACTTCATCAAAATATGAAATGGGTTCTACACATTAAAAAGAATACTTATAGACTTCTATATCTGTTGTATGCATTTTCTTAGTTAAAAAATAATTACAGACTCAGAGACCATGTTTACAATCGGCCATGGTATGTTTAATAGTTTGACTACATATGGTATAGAGGTAGGGGTTCTGCTTATGAATCAGCTCTTAAACCACTTGTAAATTTATAGAAAAGGATTATAAAACTTATCACTGACAATAGTTTCTTAGTTCATTATTTTGAGTTTTTGAAAGGAAATTTCCTTAATGGAAATGTATCACAGGGAAAAAATATATATTTTATAACCCAAAGCAATAGTGGAAGTTGTTAACAAAAAGATTTTACATAATGCTCTTGGTGACTTTAACAAACTACAAAACCACCTTAAAAACTG
Organism: Octodonta nipae; assembly: GCA_034190945.1. Taxonomy (NCBI): domain Eukaryota; kingdom Metazoa; phylum Arthropoda; class Insecta; order Coleoptera; family Chrysomelidae; genus Octodonta; species Octodonta nipae. The sequence continues at coordinate 18,148,068 of CM067220.1, read as the reverse complement.
TAAATACTCTGTATTTAAAAAAGGATTTAAAACATTGGATGTTGGATGATTCTCAGTATCAAAGTTAAGACAAGCATATCTCATATGTCATCACTTTTTCTTCACTTTCTGTAAAGCTGAATTTCATTTATTCACCTTTTTTATAAAATTCATGTAATTACTTTATTTCGAGTAACTCAATGCAAAATGATAATCTACTTTGGTACAACTTTTAACAAAAAATTCTGTTGATGCCCATTCAGTGAATTTAACTCACATTTCTTATCTGTTTCGTTATGTGATAATGTGTATGCAGTGGGTCTGTCGACTAACGTCAGTAGATGACCATATTGACCCAATTGTGTGTTTGTCAAAGTATTCGATTTCTAAGTTCTATTCTATAATTGGCTGATTGGTTTCAAGGAAACGTTTAGAAAGATATGTAATAAGAGAGATAGAAAGTGTTAAAAATATTCAACGTGAGATTAGGAATAAATTTTGCTTCCGTCAGTTACTGAAAATATCTGTTATTTGGTTTGGTCATTAGCACATTTAGTTGATTTGCTAGAGCGCTCAATCGCGTCCACAAATGGAACCTTATTTCCTCTCACAATTTCACCAACCCACATTTATGGAACTTATATTATTTAATTTAGGGCGCCATATATGTGGTGGTTGCTGTAATGTGATGTAAACTGAATTCTTGTTTGTGGTGGGGAATAATAACCCTGGCTTCTTCTCTCTAGAAGTAATATATTTCTAATACGTTACTTATTTGATACTTCCGGAGATACTTTTTACACCACATCCTCAATGGTAACTATCATGTCTAATTTCAGCATGTTTTAGAAGGTGAATGCATAAAATATTATTAAATGTTGAATTACTTCTCTACAAGTAATTTATTTGTAATAGGTTACTCATTTGATACTTCCGGAGATACTTTTTAAACCGCATCCTCAGTGGCATCTATCATGCCTAATTTAGGCATGTTTTGGATAACTAGAAAGTTTTGGGACAAAATGAATATCCAAGAACCGTATAAACAAATCAATTAACTTCAGAAATGAACAAAGAAACAAAACGACTAGAACAAATTTGTTTAACATTGTACAACATTACCTACACATTATTATGTAGTATTTTTAATACTTCAACCCTTAAAAACCACCCTTAACGACAAAATTACGAAAAAATATCTTTTTTATCATTTTCAATTATTTTAGACGTATAAATGAAAAATCAAGATTTGTCTGGTTATGGCACAAGAAACAATTTATTACGATATTTCAACTCTTAAGAACCACCCTGAATCACAAATCTCAAAAAAAATCCTTCAAAACTTCACTTTTTATTCAACTTGTCGCAATGATGCACAAATTCTAAATGAGTAATTGGTACCAAGAAATAATAATTGGCCCCCGAAACCTTATACCCTACGTTTATGTTATGTTTATCCAAAGAAATAGTCTTATTGAAGGTAAACACAAAGTAAAAACGGTTTGTGAAATAAACGATATACCGAGATCGAATTTAATAAAGACCCTATGTAAGTTGATAATCGCACAATTACAGTTGATGTTGCTTCTTATGTATAAATTAATTACCTACCTACCTAGAATATTTTTGAAGTCGGGGCCAAGCAGCAAATAAGTTTCATGAAGTAGCAGATGTCAAAAAATACAAGATTCCTTTATATATTATACAGGGTGTATGAAGTTGAATAAATGCTAATTTGGTACTACTAATTGTAATTTTCCAGTATTCGAGTAAGTTCTTTACTGAAGTATTGATCGATATGATTGGTTAAGTAGTTAATAAGATATTTGGGAAAACCAAAACAATGGAGCTTTAACCATGCCAAATAGATTCGCCAGTCATCAAGAAGGAACTTTTTGAAGAAAGCTGCAGCCGACCTATAAACCAAACATTTTCAAAACAAAGGCAATTGACCAAATTTTTTGAACGCATTGAATGAGACAATACACTTGAGCATAGATATTGAAGCCTTTCACAAAACACGTCGTTGGAGTATTTAATAAAACAGTCAACAAATGTGTAATCAATAAATTGATAAGTGCTATGAACGGCCTTTTAATTTGCAGCAATAAATTAAACCGAATGAAAGAGAGATGGGAACCTCGTAAATAAATAACAAGAGTAAATTCCATCAGAGAATGCTCACAACAGCCGTATAATTCATATCGAACGAACGGGACATTTAATAAAACGGTTGATATATAAATTAAAGGTTGGCAGTAATATATAGTTGTATCGATTTCTGAGTTTGATAGGATATTCTTATCACAAAACAATCGATAAATTTATGTGAGATTATATAAAACTTGATTTTCTAGATTATTTCAACTACATAACAACAAAAAAATAGGTATACCATAAAGCTAAATACAATATTGCAGTTGCAGCAACGAAATGTTTATAAAACCAATATAATCAAAACTCAATATTAAACCTACCTTGGCCTGGTCACAATAGCTAGGCGGCTGCTCTTTATCGAGAACTACTATGGGTGTGGGTAAAATATTGGAAAGCAGAATTTAATTTTAAGTTGGTTAGAAAAACCTGTAAGTTAACATATCTAAAAACCAACAAACAGTATGAGGTTTTCATGTTTTTCCACACCGTCTATATGAAAATTGTATATGTTCCTCCCAAATTAACTGGTCTTTGTCTTCTAAATGTTATTTGTGGCATGTTCTTGATTATTTTTATGTTTTCTTGGGAATAACACCACAATTGAAATAAAAAGCTGTATATTGAACGAAAATATCAAACATTTGTCGATTCTGACTTCGTTGGCAATGGCTTTAAAATATATATTTAAAATCCGAGAATGTATGGTAAACGTTTCAAAATCTATTTTGACTTCGTTGTCAATTAAAATATGTATTGAAAAATGTAAATTGCAATTTACATTTTCAATACATATTTTAAAGCCATTGACAACGAAGTCAGAATCGACTTCGAAACGTTTGGTATTTTCTTTCAATATAGAGCTTTTTATTTCAAATCTGGTGTTATTCCCAAGAAAACATAAAATAATGAACTGGTCTTTGTTCTCAAAAAATTGTCTTCAATATTCTCACTTGTATTCACTTTAAATAATAATTATAATACGGAAATCGCGCTAATAACAGCTTAAAAAAAGATTCCACCGTATACAAATACAAATAAACAGTTAATGTCACCATAAGAAAAACGGCTTCACTATAAAAGAATTATCTTAATTAAAAGGCCCAATTCCATATGATATGGCTCCACCATAAATGATTCGAACTTAAGAAAAACTCCACCATAAGACCCTAAAATAGTACTTGCAAAATGTTTGGTTTATCTCGACAAAAATGGCCCCGCTTACCTTTTAAAATGGATAATTCTATAATCCAAGAATTTACAAAACATCTCACCTTCTTTTAGGTAATTACAATGCCCGGGAGCATGTAATGCAACCATTATCGTATACATGCATAGTCGCTTCTTTCTCAGCACAACGCCATTATTTACATACATTTACTTATTCGCATGTTAACGTTTGCCTTTCGCCGTTAAAAGTGGGAGAAGAAGAAAGCTGGGCCTTGGCTGTGAATATTTGACGGTGAGACCCCTTAAAGACAAATGAACTGCGGAAAATTAACTTATCCTAGCCTACGATAACTTTGACAGTTGGGAATCTATATAATTTACACTTGTAAACAAAATTCTTTTAATCAAATAACTACTTAAAAGAGGAATTATAAGGTAAAATATACGAATCAGTCTAATAAGGTTTAAGTAGAAAGTATTAAGGAATGGCTAAAACTGTGAAGATTGGTCCTTATTTATAGTTCAGGATCGCCATGTGATATTGTAATTTTGCAGCGGCCTTCGACCAATAATACTAATTGTAAAGGCTACATGTTTATTTCTACTGGTTACTTGGTTACACTATACTAACTACATCTAATCTTTACTACGCTACATTTTGAACTCGACTTGTCATGGCTACATGGTTTACTCGACTGATGGTTCGCGATTTACATCAATTATCGAAAGTGTGCCATCAGTCGATTGTTTTGCTATTTCAACAACTGTTTGGTGTACGTGATAATATTTGTAGACATGCTGAATTTAATGAGGTTACCTAGAATGGTTGTTGATGATGTTTTGCTAATAATTGTTTAATTAATTTTCTAAAAGGTGTCATGAGGAATTTCCGTTACACCACCCTTCCTTAAGGAAGTGGGATCCGCGGTAGCGTATTCCACGCAACTTCAAAGTTTAACTAATAATTGCGAAAGTTCCTCTGACTCACAACAGTTTACTTGCTAAATTCTTACATATGTCTTATTCTAAGGAAATTCACTATATGTCCATAAAGTCAAGTCCACTATAATTTCTAACACTTGTCACGCAGTTTTTAATGTCACTGTTCACTGAAATCTTAAGCCTATATTTATGAGTTCGGTTATTTTATTGTAAAATGTCCCAAACTTAACCTATATAATGGTACATAGTTTCTAATTAGTATTTGAAAACTCTATTTTTATGTATCTTAATTTCCTTTGTATTATTTGAAATTAAGAATTGGAGTTTCCTATGTCCGGTTCCGTTATAATGTACGGACCTTTATACCATGGATCAAATTTTAACCTATTCTCATTTGTTATGAGAACTTGTTCACCTTTTTGGAATTGTAAGTCCTTCGCTTTAGCGTCGTATGCTAATTTACGATGCCGTTTTGCTGCTTCGAGAGCTTCTCGAGTTCTTTTCAGTGCTATCTGAAGTCTAAATCTTATTTCTTGGTCGTAACTATCGATATTATATAGTGGTTGTAGGGATGATTGACTTAATTTGTCGGGAAGGATAGCCTTTTTGGCGAAAACTAATTCAAAGGGTGTATAATCGTGATATACGCTGGGGGTGGTATTATAACAAAAAGTATAGTATTTAATCCATGTGTCCCAATCGTTTTGCTCGTTATTAATATACATACGGATAAATTCGTTAAAAACTCTGTGATTGCGTTCACAAGTTATTGATTGATGATGATATGGGGTAGAAGTGCTATGTTTAATGTTCAACAATTGTAAGATATTGCGTAGTAGCTCATTAACATATTCCGTACCAAGATCTGTTCTAATTTCTTGCATTGATCCATAAATCAGTATAAAATTTTCGACAATCGCTTTGGCTACTGTAGCTGCTGATTTGTCGGGGATTGGAGTCATCACGATGTATTTCGTTAAGTCGCATTGCAAAGTGACTGCATATGCGTTTCCTAGCTCTGTGCGGGGGAATGGACCTATAGTATCTATAGACACTATGTCGAAAGCTTTTTGCGGGGTTGGAGTTATTTGCATAGGTTCTGTGTGCTTAATTTTGGCTTTATTGATCTGGCATTTGTGACAATTTTTGACGAATATTGCTACGTCTCTTGACATATTTTTCCAAAAATATGTTGATTTTAATTTTTTAAGTAAACGCTTTTGTCCGCAATGGCCACCATACATTGGATCTGTGTGGAATTTTTCTATTATACTTGCCTTATCATTTCTGTTGGTAATTAGTACTGGTTTATGACATAAAATTATATTCACATTCTTCAATATTTCTTGTCCCATTTCTTTGAATTCATTCACAGTGTACACTTTAAATATTACATCCTCGAGGTACAATTTTAATTGCAATTTTTCAACACTACCAGCCATTTTATTTAGCTTAGATAGGATTTCTTCTAGGAGAAATCTACCATTGGTTAGGTGCACAGAAAAATTTGAGCTCATTTTACCTTTATGTTTTATAAACATTTGCAATGAATTTGGGAAAAGTTTAAATGATAATATTGGCAATTTCATCAAGTGAACGTTACCTAAGGCTTCGTATATTTTGCAGGGTATGGTGTCTTTTTCGCTTATATCTTCGACTAAGGGGGTATCTAGTAATTTAGCTTTTGATCTTGTAATAGCGAGTATCTGTTCTACGTTTGTATTAAGTCTTTTTAGTTCGTCTGAGTTTATACGCGATAAAGCGTCCGCGACGGAATTGTCCTTACCTTTAACGTACTGTATTTCAAATTGAAATTCTTCTAAGTCTAACCGCATGCGAGTTAATTTTGACGAAGGATTTTTCATGCTGTAGAGATAGACTAAAGGGCGGTGATCTGTTTTGACTGTAAAGGGGTGGTTATAGAGATAACATTTGTAGTGGTTTATTGCCCAATGAATGGCTGTTAATTCCTTGAGAATTGTGGGTTTGTGACTTTCACCTTTTGTGAAGGATTTTGATGCGTATGAGATCGGCAGCTCTACACCTTCGAATTCTTGGGATAATACTGCTCCGCAGGCTTCGTTAGAGGCGTCTGTTGCCAGAATGAAGGGTTTATTAAAGTCGGGATATTGCAAGATGGGGGGGTTAACCAAAGATTGCTTAAGAAAGTTGAATGCTTTTTGACATTCCGTGGACCATAAGAAGGTTGCATTCTTTCTTGTAAGTAAATTTAAAGGTTTGGAGATTTCTGCAAATTTAGGAATAAATCTACGATAATAGTTACAAAATGCTACAAAGCGCTTTACGTCATCTGCAGATTTGGGAGTTGGGAATTTTTTTACAATTGAATATTTTGAATCGTCTGGGAGTATTCCTCGGTCGGTGACTTTGTGTCCTAAAAATGTAACTTCTTTCCTAAAAAATTTGCATTTTCCGGGGTTGAGTTTAAGGTTGCATTTCCGACAGGTTTCGAATACCTTTTTAAGATTGCTTAGATGGTGCTTGATGGAACAACCGATGACTATTAGGTCGTCCATGTAGAGAAAAGCTTTTTCTGGGGTTAAGCCGGCGAATGCTATTGACATCATTCGGCTAAAACTATTGGGGCTAAGTGATAGTCCAAAAGGTAGTCTCGTGAAGCGGTATGAGCCTGAGTCTGTGCTAAAACTAAGGATGTTTCTGGATTCAGTTTCCACGGGAATTTGATGGAATCCTGATATCAGATCTATCACTGAAAACCATTTGGCTCTCCCTAATTGATCTAGGATATCGTCTATACGCGGTAAGGGAAATTTGTCTGCTATCAGTTTTTTATTTAATTGCCTGAAATCTACTACTAAGCGCCATGCTTTCTGTCCATTTTGACCTTTTTTCGGTACTAGCAATATGGGGCTGTTATAATTGGATGCTGAGGGTTCAATAATTCCGTCTGTCAACAATTTATTTACTTGTTCGTTAATTTCGCTTTTTAAACAATGTGGCTGTCTATAATTTTTAGTATATACAGGGACATTGTCAGTTAGTTTGAGCTTCTGCTCGTAGAAGTTATTCGTGGTTATAGGGTCTGTTTCGAGGGAAAAAATATCTGAAAATTCGCTACATAATTTTTCAAGATCGTCCTTAGCTATTTCTGGTATTTCGCTCGTTATCAGCTGTTTAATCAGACTTTTATGCCGGTTAATTTTTGAGTTATTTAATGTAAATATATTGAATTGATCTAAGTTAGTAGTTTCCGGTTTAAAGTTCTTAAGTCTAATGGTATCTGTCGTTGTATTTAGAATTCTGATAATAGGATAATTTGGTGAAACTAATGTTCGTGCGACGTGAATTCCGGGTTGGATTTCGCAGTTTGTTACGACAGCATCTTGGTTAAGAGTTTTTAAGGTATTAATTTGCCTATACACTTCACATCTGGGTGGGATAATGATTTCGTTTTCTTCAGTGCCGCTTGAAATAGGAATTGAAATTTTGTGCCGATTTATTCTCAGCGTTAGTGACCAATCATGATAATTTATCATGCTTCCGAATTTGATAAGAAAGTCTCTCCCTAAAATGGCGTGAGTGGGTATTGGGAAATCTGACGATACTATTTGAAAGTCGTGTTTTACTGGTTGTCCGTCGAAAAGGAGTGTGAGTTTTGAAGTACCTAGGGTTTTGTGGATACTTTCAGAAATTCCTTTAATATTGCAAGAATTGTAGCTGTTTATATGGAAATTGGTGGGAAGATAAGATTCTTTAAAAATTGATATATCTGCGCCTGTGTCTATAATAAAAGAAAATGGTTCGCAGTGTTCGTAAGTTTCTAATGGAAGTTCGATGAAATTTGAAAATGATAAGTCTATATTGAAAATTTTTAAACAGTTGTCCCCCATCCCTGATTTGGGGGAAAGTTCGTTTCCCTGGTCGTCCTCAGATTCTAGATATCTTACATTCCTTGGACTTAGTCTGTTGTTAAATTGTCTGTTTCGGTAGAAGGTGTTGGAAGTTATTTGCGTATTATTAACGTTATAGTTTCGGTAGTCTCTTGTCTGTCTTCCGTAGTTTGTTTTATGATGGTATTTTCCTCTATTACCAGATGAGTTTTGCCTGTTAGGGGGTTTGTAGTTGTAGTTACGATTGTTTTTACTCAAATTGTTCCTGTTAAAGTAGAATAAGTCGCTTTCTGCTGTAGCTTGCGGTGTGATATTCGTTAATTTGTCGATGATTTCCTTTGTACTTTTGAATGTTCCGGCCTCTATGATCAGCTTAGTTCTGTCAGAGTTCGCGTTTTGGATTACACTTCTCGTTAGTGTATCTGTGGAATAGTTTTCCGCTACTTCCGATGGTACTCCTTCCATGATGTAAGCTCTTTTTAGTTTGTTGCAAATTACCTCTAATTCGTTTGCGTAGTTGGCGTTGGTTCTGGCATTTTGTTTGAAGTTTGAGAGTTTATTGCCTATTGTTCTAGAGTTCTCAAATTTCGAGTTATTTTTCAGGGTATTATATATGGAGTTTATTGTGTTTTCGGTAGAGATTAAATCTCGTGCTTTGCCGGTTAATCTAGTTTTGATATACGCAACTGCTGTCTGTTCATGTTCCCCTACATGTAATTGTAGTAGTTCGAGAGCATCTAAAAATGACTGTAGTTTTTCCGTATCGCCGTTAAATTCTGTGGGTAGTATTTTACTGATAAGATTGAAAAATTCTGCAGAAGACATTGTGAATACCGGCTCCGTGAGCAAAATTTCGTCTTCAACGATACTAATGTCGATTTTCTCGGTACAAGAGATAGGTATTTTATAGTTTACTTCTAAATTCTGGAAGGCTCTAAGGACTTTATCCCTAACGAAAAGAAAATTACGTCTAACTTCTAATCTATCTGGATCTTGTAACGAACTCCAGTGGTTGTCGATTAAACTTGTGTAATTATTAAATAATAGAACTAACTTGTCCGTGATATCTTTTCGAGTGCTAGCACCTGTTGGAATTCTAGTTTTTAGGGCACGTTTGGCCTGCGCGGTTATTTCTAGTTTAATTAGACCTAATTGCTCATATAATTGTCGAGGGTCAATTGACATTCCTACACTCTACGTATTGTACGAGTAGCTTTGTTAGAGATTTCGTAAAAAAATATAATTCGTAAGCACCTCGATATTTTAATTTGCAAACAAAACAAGGAAGTTTTCAAATACCTTACAAGGCCAATGATGACTATGGGTCAGCAAAAATATAATAAACAGAACATTTAATGACCTAGTTATATCATAGGTTATTAACACCTTTAGAGATTAAGTTCATTCATGATATAATGTACTTACTCAGCACTTTCATAATTTCCTTTACAATGTATTATAAGCGTTCGACATTTCTTATATATATACATATATATATACATATATATACACACATATATATATACACACATATATATATATGCTAAAATAAATCTCCTAAAATTCTTAAATTAAGACATAATAATCATAGATACACAATGATATAAAATGTGAAGTAGTTCATTATTAGGGTCACAAGCAATTAAATATTTTTATGTGAGTTACCTTTATAATATGTTATAATGTTCTGTACCTTACAACTTTTAGGGCTGTTGGGCTTGCCTATCTAGAATAGCCATACTTCTTGATATGTCCCTTTTTATATTTCTTCTGTGCATATTTTTAAGTTTTATTAGCAGCATTACCAGGGCTACTGCAGCTATTACGTATAACAATACTCTTACGTCTAGCGGGAAATTATCTTCATTTATATAGACATTGGAATTGACTTCCCCATTGTCGGACGTTTCTTGAGTTTGTCTTTTTGACTGTGTGGTACCCATTACCATCGGCTGAATTATTCTGTCAGAAGATTATGTTCGAGGGCAGGATCGCCATGTGAAGATTGGTCCTTATTTATAGTTCAGGATCGCCATGTGATATTGTAATTTTGCAGCGGCCTTCGACCAATAATACTAATTGTAAAGGCTACATGTTTATTTCTACTGGTTACTTGGTTACACTAGACTAACTACATCTAATCTTTACTACGCTACATTTTGAACTCGATTTGTCATGGCTACATGGTTTACTCGACTGATGGTTCGCGATTTACATCAATTATCGAAAGTGTGCCATCAGTCGATTGTTTTGCTATTTCAACAACTGTTTGGTGTACGTGATAATATTTGTAGACATGGTGAATTTAATGAGGTTACCTAGAATGGTTGTTGATGATGTTTTGCTAATAATTGTTTAATTAATTTTCTAAAAGGTGTCATGAGGAATTTCCGTTACAAAACGTCTACATTAACAGTTTCAAAGCATGAGACATATCAGATATTGTACAGTGCTAACAAAAGGTATTGTCTTGGCCAGAGAAATTCAAACAGACAATGAATAACGTACTCTAGGATTACTAACACGGGAATTAGTTCAGTGAACCTACAGAAAAACAACTCCACCTACAATAACTCTATAGTTTTAGAGGCATATCCTTTTTACCAACTAAATCATAAGGTTAGTCAAAAAGGCTTCAATTTTTCACACTTTACACCGCAAAACAAACTTAAACGTATATAAGCAAGAAAAGTTGTAACAGCCTTAGCGGGATAGTTTGTGAAATCTTTGGTGTGTCATGGATGTTTAAAACAAAAGTAACCCTCTTCTAACGTCGGTCAAAATCGGTCCTGAAATATATTTTCATGTTCTGTCTCTGAAACGCATGGACAACTTCTATATATAAATAGGCAATGACAAAACGATTAGGTACCATTTTCTCCTCTGTCTCTCAACAGATTTTCATCGTTTTTGTTTTGTTAAGTAGCTACTGACGACCTTCAGTGCAGAATGCTAATATTAATTTACAATATTGGTTCATTCATTAAATAAAATATAATAAAAATTCATTATTTATGTCCATACTGTCAACGCCAAACAACTGACAGTGCCGCCGCCGCCAGACCAGACGGTCAAAACTCAAAGCATTGAGTTATTATATTTAGAGGGAGCGATCGCTAGATGCTTTTTTATTCTTAGAGCATGTACTTCTGGAAGTGGAATACAAGCGTTGTTAGTGTTTAGTTGTAAAATAGTCAATGTAGTAGATCAGATTGATTTTTCGAACGCGTTGCAGTAACTTTCATATTAAATATCCGATTTTTAATGTGAATTTAATTATTTGAATAATATATTATTTTCACAACCTTCCCGAAGGTGTTGTGTAAAAAATTGTCAGAAAGCGGACAATAGAGAATGTATTAAATATTTAAGTTCTCCTAGGGTTGTTGGTCCTCTCTTTTCTTTAATATTCCTGAACTTGATTCAAACCGCTAATGACGAAAGCTTTTAGGTTGCAAAGAACAATCTTCCAATTATTATATTGAATATCTTGCCAGGAGCGGTTCCAGCCAAAAATTTAATTTCGAGCACTGGGCGCCCACTAGTTAGTGGAAATTAGCCAGAAAAAGAAGCGTTACGTTATAAAGGAGAGATAAATAATTGGTAACCAATAATCAAGGTTGAAATTAATAATGGTAATGTCCTTTTGAACAATCCTCTGATCTGTGGAACGTCAGAATTTGGTTGGTCTCATTTTTGGCGAATGCCTTATCGTATAACAAAGTCGTACCTAGGAACGCCACATGAAAGTCTAAAGATAACTCTTTCAAATTCTTCCAATTTGAAAGAAGTTTTGTTATTTCACATTATCTTAAGAATTTTTAGTGCTACCCTGTATATATAAAATTTGAAGTAAATTCCCTTAGTTACATCAAATTGATTGTCAAACATTAATGTCAAATTGTGATTTACGAAATTTGTTATTACGAATCCTTTTCTTGTTCATTTGTGTTAATATCATTGAAAACGGGGTTTGATTTAGACCTTGAAATGTTTGGATTTTTTTTAAATATACAGACTTTCAAGTTTATGTGGTGTTACTCCCAAGGAACATGAATAAATATTCATTAAAAATGTTCTTTAATTCACCTTGAGATATATATTAAAAATTTTAATGCTCTAATCGAATACCAATCATACACGATGCATCCTTATATATTAGATTCCGTTGAATATAAAACTTGAGATATCAGCTAGATCTAATCCGTCGATATTAGAGAAGCTCAACTGAATTATTCGCATAAGTGAATAGCATAACATTCATCATTGGAATTTCTAGCGGAACCCGACTTCATATATGACGGATGATCTTATTGTGGAACACAAATGAAGTAGCTTCAATCTCTAGCAAACGCTCATGCTCCCAAATGTATTATATTATAACTACATTTGAGTTCGTGTACAGGGGATGCCTTTATTTTCAGTTATAAATATTAATTCAGCAATAGTTAATAATTTGTACACAGCTCTGTAAAATTTAGTTCTTGGATAATAAATTATGCTAAATATTTTTGAAAGCTTACAGAATTAATTAATTTATTATTTATTTTTAGTGAGAGTTCCCCATGATAAATATAAACAATGAATAACGAGTAGGTAATCATCTATATCCTCAATAGGTATATATATATATATATATATATATATATATATATATATATATTTGTTTTTAAGTTTTCGCGGGCACTAAATGTTTTAGGTGGTTTCCGGGAATTCATCCGCGTAGTTGATAACTAATCCCTTCCGGGATGGATGGTAAAATGACGACGTTTCGGCAGAGTCACATCTGCCCTCTTCAGGTCGGTTCGCATAATTCTTGTAGGCTTCTGCTTTCGCTTCTAGTTACTCGAATATAAGATTTTCTGAAGCGAGCGCGCTGTTATAAGTCTTTATCTCCAGTAACCAACAGCATTGAAGATGCAACTAATTTCAATCAAGTGAATGTTGGCAGTCACCATAGGAGTATGAGAGCAAGGCTAACGATCCAGAAATATAAAAACAAATGTCATTAAAACAGAAACTATTATACTAACACAAAGAAATTCAGCAATAACAACATAATATCAGTAATGAATATTGATCAACAAGGAGAAACATTAAATTAAATGACCTATGAAGAAAATAACAAATATAAAAGTGTAAAAGTAAGAACCTTGTGGAATTGATTGAGCTGCATAAATCAGTAAGAAAGCAACTAAGTAAAGGCACCCGAAAGTACAAAACAATAGTGTTTATGATGCCTATAGAACAAAATAATGTTTCTAAAATCTTCATCTTCTATACAAAACTACATTAACCAAGAAAGAATCAGACTGTCAACAACAAAAGCAAAGCAAAAGAATTACACAAAACGTAGGATTGACAGAGACACTAGTAATCTTCGGAATACAATGTAGAACTTCTACTTTGTATTCTGAAGAAGTCAGTAACCTGGAGAAACAATTTTGTCAATAGCAAATAAATTCAAGAGAAAATTACATAAGTGTATTTATTTTAATATAAAATTAAATAAATTTTCACCAAGTAAAGACAGAAACTATCATCACTAGTAAACTACTTGTTTTAGAGCCAATAGAAAATATATAGCAATACATTATACATTTTTGGACCCAGGAACACTGGTTGATCATATTCTAGAGACTCCTTTCTTTGAAATCATTTTTGAGGAAGACATTATGTAAGAGACAACCAGTAGTACGGGCAATTTTTAACCGATTTCCAAAAGGAGGAGATTATCAATTCGTCTGCAATTGTTTTTTATGTATGACGAGCGATTATTCAAAAACGGCTTGGGCAATTTTGATGATTTAAATTGCATTATATTAAGGAACATTACAGAAAGGTTCCATATAATTGTCTATATACGGTTTTCCAGATAATCAGAAAAAAAAGTAAATAAGGGACTAAATTTCTGTGAATTTCAATAATCTTCACTGTTTTCTCTACAACCGCTCAAAAAATTTGAAAATTATAAATTGTATTCTACAAAGATATGTTCCAGCTTGATTCCGCAAATTTGTCTATAACCTAAAACTTACCATTTTTCTGAAAATCGGAAAATTATATGCAAAAAAACTGTCATCATCATGGTAAATGTCAAATTTTCATCATAAATATCTTGTTCAAATGTCAAGATATGCCATGAAAATATATCGTACAGGGTGTTTGTAATGGTTTTCATTTTGATTCTTTTGAAGTAAGTTTCTTTTAGAGACGAAGTTAAATTAGGGGGTTTATAGTCGCGTGAAATGGCAGAAAATATTCCCCTAGTTTATCGAAACGAAAATTTGTTGTTATGTCGGCGAACTTTTCTATATGGTATGCGGTTTTAGGTGTGTGCGTGCTTGCATGTGACATTAGGTGGTACATAAGCTGTTGTATACATAGTATGGTTGAAATTTAAGTTAGAATTGAATTAGTTATGCAGGGTGGTTCTAAAAATATTGTATTGGGTGGCTTATAAGTAGTTGTGTATACAAGGTGGTTGAAATAAGAGTCGAGCAAAACTGTACTTATACAGAGTAGATATTTGCGTTATAGGACGGAGATTAATTACAGTTATACAAAAGGCTTTAAAAATTGTCAGAAGTAGTTGAATATACAGGATGGTTGAAATATAAGGTGGAGTAGAATTACTGTCATACAGGGCGGTTTAAAAAAGTTATATAGTTTGGAACATAAGTAGTTGCTTATACAAGGTGTTTGAAGTAAGGGTGGGGTAACATTTTTGATATTAAGGGTATATCAAAAATTTGTTATATAAGCATAAGCATATTTGAATTATAGGATGCAGGACGGGGTATAATTATAGACATGGGTTCAAAAATTTTTACAAGCAGTTGCATATACTGGGTGGTTTAAATAAATGGTAGAGTAAAATTACAGTCATAAAATGTAGTTGAAATAGGTGAATTTTGTTATATAGGGTAGACCATGAGCAGTTGCATAAATGAATTACTAGACATATGGTGAGAAGTAAAATCATTGGAGGAATAATTTAAACAAAAGAAATATAGAAAGAGTCAATAGTGTGGAGAGAATCTATACTTATACAGGGTGGTTTTAAAGATATTAGGACCGTTGTAATATTGTGTTGAGTTGAATTATAGTTGTACAGGGTGATTCAAAAAATGATAGACCATTAAGTTATATAGGGGTGACCAATACACAGAAGCATATACAGTGTGAATGCAATACAGAGTGAATTAGAGTTACATCTATAGAAAGTGGTCCAAATAATAAAACAAATAAAAAATTTAAATATATTTGGAAAATATAGACAAAGAATAGAAAATAGAGAGGGAGAATGTAGAGGGAGAAAAGGAGAGAGAGAGATAAAAATACGCTAAAATTTTCAATTGAATTGTACCTTAAATCAGATAACAAAGCCTGATAATAGTGATTGATTGCATACGGTTTTGAAACGGTTTTTAATTTAAGTCGGTTGAAGTCGGTTCTTTTTTAAATATAAATTATTTTCGATACAAGTTTCAAATACAGGAAACAAGTGACAATAGAAAACACCAATGAACAGACAGGATGTTTAAGAATCTCATCAACAATCATTCCGAACACTCTTCAGTAAGTTCGGAATGTAATATTTGTTGTTAACGCGATGAAGCTCAATGGTAACATAATCCTTAGGGAGAAGGATTATGAACTATTGAAATCACTTCCTAATTTGTCATTTCAATTACTGTTAGTTGAAGCAGAGTTATAAATTGTTTTCTTATTGACCGAAACAAAATCATCTAAGACAGCGATATTCTAGAAACAACAACATTTGAAAATAATAAATTTAGCCAGTCAATCGTTGAACTCAACAATACCATTACATATCTTTACGCATCGTAAAAATGACTCTATCGCCATCCTGGCGCTAGTGTAACATACGTCTGAGCTAGTGGCGGGAAAGCCCCTCGGGTGCCTTTTCGACACCGTATACGAGATGGGTGAACGTACTTCGGCGCTCGATCCTCTGGCAAGGGACGGTCACGGCGGCGGCGGCGGTATATCCAGATATTATGGAAGAGGCCACACAGACTCACAGTTTTCCAGTTATGTCAAGCGGGTCGATCGGATTCACAGCACTGAATACTACTACGCGCTCGTTTTGAATACGAACGGGAAAATACGAGTGTCACGTGGTCTGGTGGGTGATGAAAATTTGAAGACAAAATAATTCAACATGTATTATTTTATGACGGAAGTGGTACAGAACTGCGAACAGATTTTAAGGTACAACCATGAAAGTTTATTCTAAAGTTTCTCCATAAATATTTACATGCAAATGTGTCACCGAAGCGCTTTAGCTATAAACAACTAAATATTTATTTTGAAGATGGTATTATTATTATTTTTTAAATGCCAACGCATAAAAATTATGTTTAATTAATCAACGTGAAAATCAAATTGGTTAATCTATAAATATTGTAAATATAGATTATTAGTCAAGCCAATGACAATTTTCCCGGGTAATTTGTCCAAACATCACCGATTTTCCTAATAATTTGCATTTGAGTACTACTTACCCTCTGCTTCAAAGTTGACCCTGTGCCAGGGGTTGCTTTTTTCCGGGGGAGATGCTACCCTTTCTCGGTATATGAAAGAAGTCAGGAAATGGATAACTAACTAACTAACTAAATCTAAACAACCTTTGTTTCACAAAGTTTTTTCTGAAAGTCAATTCTTTTCGAGTTAATCGAAAGTGAAATTATCGATTTTTCAACAAAAAAAAAACATGTTTACGGTTTTTCGTAAATAATTGTAAAAATGTGCACTTTAAGAAAAAAAATTATTTAAATCAAAATGGCAGCTTATAAAAAAAAAACAAAAAAAACCTAAGGTTGATTCTAGCATGAAATTTAAGGGAGTTATGGCTTAAATAAAGTTTTTTTTTGTTTTTTTCATAAATAAAATGTACAAATTACCCCCTAAATACCACCCCAGTTCTAATTAATTGCTACCACTTTATAAATCACTTATAAGCCCAGAAAGTTTAACCGATTTATAGTAAGTAGTTTTGAAAACAGTCGAGCCTCAAGTATTTTTTTTTGTATTTTTGTAATTTTGCAAAAAATTGTACTTTTTTTCAAAATAACTTAAAAACTATGAGAGTTAAATAAAATTTTGTAGAGTACAAAAATGTAGGTTTTGTTTTATTTATTTATTTTTTTTTTTTTTTGATAAAAATTAAGTTAGATGTGACCGTTTAAAGTTTATATATGTTCATAAATAGTACTATTAGACCACCCTTTCAGCTCAAAAATAAGGGTTAAATACATTTTCAATTTACATTAGATTTTACCTTATAAAAACCTACAAATTGGTGTTTGTGAAATGGTAGCAATTAATTACAACTGGGGTTGTATTTAGGGGAAATTTGTAATTTTTTTTTGTCAAAAAAAAACAAAAAAAAACAATCTTATTTATGTCACAAACGCTTAATTTTTATGCTAGATACTTTTAAAAAAAAACATTAAAGGATTTTTTTAAGCAGTGTTTTTCAGTTATTTGACAATAAACCTTTCAGTTGTTATTTTGAGTAATAAAATAAAATTTTCATTAAGCTATAACTCCGTTTGTATTGATTCTACAGATATCGTAAACACAACATTTTTTTGGTTTTTATTATGAGCTACATTTTTGATCCAGTATTACTATTCTTGCCTTCATTGATTGGACTATATATATATATATATATATATATATATATATATATATATATATATATATATATATGTTTTAGGTGGTTTCCGGGAATTCATCCGCGTAGTTGATAACTGATCCCTGCCGGGATCGATGGTAAAATGACGACGTTTCGGCAGAGTCACATCTGCCTTCTTCAGGTCGGTTCGCATAATTCTCGTAGCCTTCTACTTTCGCTTCTAGTTACTCGAATACCCGGAAACCACCTAAAACATTTAGTGCCCGCGAAAACTTAAATATATATATATATATATATATATATATATATATATATATATATATATATATATTAGCCTGTTATTATATTTAAGACAAAGTCAGACTGTAAAAACTAAAATCTTCTAGCTAGGTGGTGAAGGAACACCTATTGTCGAAAAAGAAATAAATAAATTTTATATCAACTAAGTGTTACCAATATTGGCATAAATAATTTTTAATGATTATTAAGTAGTTAATTGTTTTCTCTGTAACTGATAAATATTTGAAACTTGTAAAGGAACCGAAGCAATTTAATTTCTTTTTTAACCATTACAGAAGGTCTTTTTCACAGATTTTCTGACAGAAATAGCCTGCTACAATATGGCTATACTCTTTTTTTGTCTAAATAAGGTTAATTTGACAAAAAAAAGAGCGGCCGTCTTTTGAAACTAAACGATGGAAGCTTCTTAAGAAATATACTTCCCGTTTCTTACACTTTCTATGTTTCTGTTTCTTTATGTCATTTCTTAGTAAAATATATACATTTCTGGACAATTAAAAAAATTGTCACTATTTTGTTACCACACAAATATTAATCAGCATATGTAATTTAATTCTTAATTTAGACATAACTGCAAAAGAACATATGACGCATAAGTAAATTTTTAATTAAAATATAATTTTGTTGAATTATACTATTTTATTTCACCTATTTAATATTCTGCCAATATACAGGGTGTAAACGGTTTGAGTGCAAAGAATTTGAAAAACAATACTTCAGGCAAAAACAAAACAAAAAGCTTAATAACATTTTCTAAAATAAACTATAGTTTTGCCAAAAAGAACACATAAAATTAGATTTTTTGTAGCCATTGCTACAGTGAATAATAAAATAATTTCGATTTCAAAATGTCTATAAATCTAAATATGTAAATACTCAATAGCTTATACATCTTTAATAGCCACATTAAAAATGAAAATTGATTATTTAAACTCGAAATATGCTTTTATAATTTAGTGTAAGTTTCTCCGAATAGATATGGCAACGTGGCATACAGACCAACTTATTTACTACATTGTTTACTTTAACGACGACTGAGAGTTACGATTGTTTTTTGCGATTTCGATTCTTGTAAATAAGAATTGATAAACGGTAAAGTGATTTGAATGATATCTATTTGATGTAGACTTCGTGGTTTGCTTTCCATTTAATATATTTTTTAAATAAATAAAATCGGTTGTGATTAGTGTGTAAGTTCGAAAATTAAGAATAGTGCGACAGTATTTATTTGTGAGAAATAATGGCCGATTATACAATTAGGGAAAGACATGACATGCTCTTAATTTATGGGGAAAGCAGACGTAATTGCAGAATAGCAAGAATGTTATACAGGGAAAGGTTTCCAAACAGACCCCTGCCCAATGCTAGGACATTCGTAGCTGTTTCGCAGGGGCTTCTGGAAACAGGTAGTGTAATACCACAAATAAACAATCGCGGACCACAGCGACATAATCGTATCTTAGCTACTGAGGATCAAATACTAGACCTTATCGACATCAACCCATATCGTAACACACGGAGTATTGGAAGTGAGCTGCAAATTTCTCACACTGTTGTTCATAGAACATTACGGGAACAATTGCTCTATCCATATCACATGCAGCGGGTTCAAGGGCTTTCAATTGATGATTTTCAACCAAGACTCAATTTCTGTCGTTGGTTCCTCAGGAAACATCGACAATTTCCTAATTTTGTGAACAATATTTTAACAACAGATGAAGCAAGTTTTAATAGGAATGGTATAATAAATTTTCATAATACGCATTCGTGGTCTGAGGTAAATCCGCACGAAATACGCCAGTCAGTATTTCAACACCAATTCTGAGTTAACGTGTGGGCTGGAATAGTTGGTGAATACCTGGTTGGGCCATTTATACTGCCTGCACGTATGGGAGGTGAGAATTACCTTTATTTTTTGAACAACACGCTACCAGATTTGTTAGATGAAGTGAACCTACAAACACGTTCCAATATGTGGTACTTACATGACGGAGCACCTGCCCACGAAAGTCATCTAGTTGTCGACTTCTTAAATAGAACATTTCCCCGTCGTTGGATTTGTCGAAACGGACATATAAGTTGGCCAGCAAGATCTCCTGATCTCAATCCTTTAGATTTCTACTTATGGGGACACATGAAAAGTAAGGTTTACACGACTCCAATTATTGACGAGAATGACCTTAGACAACGCATTTTTGACGCTGCTGACGAAATCCGAAATATTCCAGGAATTTTTTCTCGCATACGTGAAAATTGGATTAAACGGTGTCGTGCTTGTGTCGATAGTAATAGTGGGCATTTTGAACATTTGCTGTGAATAATCTGTTGTTTCAACTCAGTTCTATCATTATAATAAATTCGGTAAGTAGGATTACATATTTACTTGTCTAATATAAATAATATTAATTAACTCAGTAATAATGACTCTTCGAATAATTTAACTGGTAAAAAACTACATATACAGATCTCATATGTATTTACCCAACTTTGTATAATTGCATAAAAGAAACCACCAAATACAAATTCTAATTGCAATACCTTGTATTAAAAACGTAAATATTTTCAACAAAATATTTCATACAATTTTAATTAATTCTAATATCAATATCATCAGTCAATACAAAAACACAGGTGCTTATTTTTTTGTCGGCGTGTTCATTCCTTTATTATTCGCGCTAAGAGTGAATCTGCTTCGAACGCGAGCGACGTTGTCGGATTGACAATAATTTACTTAATATGTTTTAGGGATTTTCTTGGTTATTAAGGCCTACTGACCATAGTGGTATAAGAGTTTTTTGTTTAATTTGGTGTATACTACCTCCACCTAAAATATATGCACTCAAACTATTTACACCATGTATAACGAGGTGACTTTATTTACAACAGATTAAATTATCAGAACATTATTTAAGGTACTTATTTCTGAAATGTCACTGCATCTCGAGACCATTCTTTCAAATAGCTGTTGTAATATAGTTGACTCCAATACTTATAAAAAAATGTGTCCCTTATATTTATCAATTCACATCGTATCCTCTTTCTACACCAGCACCAGTTTGTCCTCAGTTTAATTCCGATAATAGGTTTGTCATCCTTGTCTATGCCATCTAGAAATTTAACTTGTTATGCGGAGTTCTAATTTGTCATTTTTATCTTGTCGCTACCATATATAAACTTGTCCTTTTTATGCTGTTCCGAAGTATGTTAAGTCTCTAACTGCAATCAGAGAACTGAAATGTTTATTAGAACGAAAAGCAACTTGTGTGCAGGTATTGTATATTAATCGGATGTTACATTTGTTTTTTACTACTTTCTATAAACGAAGAGACTTATTATATTACCTGGTTCCTGTTTGTTACACAGAAAAAACATAGTCGTTAGTGTATTTGAAGATTAAAGTAGTGTGGTGTCTGTCGATAGTGTGGTATCGGTCGATAGTGTGGTGTTTTTCGAAACAAAATGTCAAAACAAATGCAATTTAAGTTTTTAAATTTCACTACCATACTATCTATTTTCATATGTATAAGTGTGGGTTTTAAAACTTTGCATTCAAAAATATATGTGCACAACAAAATTAAAATAAATAAAATACAGCTAATACACTCCAACTTAGAGTTGACCGTCGGTGCCAGAGATAATTAAACAAAATATATAATGTAGCTTGGTTGTAACGAGTTATTTCTCTCAAAATATCAGTGAGAAAAAGACCTCTATAAAGTTTCTCATAACTGTCGGTTACAAAAAAAAACTTAAAGAAAAATAACAGTGGACCAACCGATTCACGACCATTCAATAACTTTTACAAAATATTAAAGCGTTTTCCAATTTTTTTAAAATACTGATTTCAAAATAACTAAAGATTTTTCTTGTTATCATATTGTCTTGTAATGTATAAGACACTATATTTAAATGTATACTTAATAGGGATTAGGGCATTTATCTTGAGACAAGTAAATCTATTTTTGAATGGGATTTAGACTCTTAAGTTGGCCATCAATCGACCCATATTATGACTCCCGGGCTTGCCAGGAAATAACCTTTTGGGACTGGAAGTAGTTTTTTTAACCGATTTCAAAAAGAATGATAGGCATGCAGATGCAGACAGATACAGAATTGAGAACATTCTGTATCTGTCTGCATCTATGTTTTTTTATGGTCCCATATTTTTTTCATTAACGTAGCTTGTACTGTTTCTTAGAAAATGGGGAAAAACTATTTTATAACTATTCTCTTATACTCTATGCCGTGATGGAGTCGCCGGTATTACAAATATGGAAAAAAAATTATTCGGAACATGGGACAAATTGAAAAGAAATTGGATTAGCTCTGGGATTTCCCGAACTGATCCCATATTGTTTCAAAAACATAGCTTGTACCGTTTCTTAGAAAATTGGGAAAAACTTTTTTACCGACTTTTTTATACAGTAAACTTTGGTTGGAGTCGCTGGTTTTCAAAAAATATTGAAAAATATTCTTTACCAAACATGGGTTATAACGAATTAAAAAGGAATTGTATTAGTTCCGGGGGATCCCGAGGTGGTCCCATATTGTTTTTCAATAACATAGCTTGTACCGTTTTTTAGAAAATCGGGGAAATATTTTAACGACATTTTTATACAGTAAGCTTTGATGGAGTTGCTGTTATTGACTGTTCGGAACTTGGGGTAAATTGTAAATAAGATGAATTAATCAAAATAAATGTCAGTTAATATGATATAAAGTGTGTGTTCATAAATGAAAGAATTTTTTTTATTATTGATTTTAACAGAAAAATTTATTCTTCACAAACAGATTTACATGGTCTAAAACGTAAACAGTATTCCATGTAACTTATTTAGATGTAGACATAGTTTGTCATCAAAGAGGACTTTTGAATACATGTTCATTTTTATTAAGATCTAAAATTGTTATCAGATAAAAGTAATTAGAATTAAAAACTGCATCTACCTAAGTCATTGCACTAAAAATTGTATAATTAGTATTTCTGTAACTTTTCGAACTACATACCAGATTTCAAAATATATATCAATTTTGTTTTAAAAAGAGGTAACTTTATTGTTTTATAATATTTCAAAATGTAAGCAAGCAAAGTTATTAGAATTGAAAATTGCATACAATAAATTATTATTATTAAATATTGTAATAAATTGAAAGTTGTTTGAAAATAAATCCAAATAAATGTCAGTTAATCAACTACAAGGTGGAGGTTCTCAGTTGGTTTCTATATACAGTGTGTCTTCATAAGTTGAGTTTAAACGGAAAACGTTGTTATGAATATTATTTAGAGAAAGAAATATTCTTCATAAAAATTTTTTCCTGGTCGGAAACATATACTGTAATCATTACATCTCACTTTTTCAACTGTACACGAAGTTTGTTAGCAAATATGTATTTTGCCGATGATTAAGGAAGAAATTGTTAATGGTGATCTCTTGATGAACAACACAATATCGGGATAGTTCATAGGGTTTTCTTAGGTTTCCTTTATGATTTTAATGGTATCACTGAATCAACTATATTCTTTGATCGTATCTTATAACAAAGTCACAACTAGGAGCGTCAGATATAGTTCTGAAGATCACACCTTTCAAATTTTTTAAATTTTAAAGGAACTTTATTATTATATGATCTCTAGAAGTTTCTGTGCTCCCCTGTATATTATCAAATTAAATTCTCTTAATTTGAAGACGCAAGATTTAAAGACCGACATCTAAGATTTTCGTACAAAAGAGTGACACCTCGAAGAGAGTATAAATTCTCATTAGCCAAATAATAAATATTGTCAAACATTTTTATTTTACATTTTAGAATTGTGCCTTTTTTCACAGTCTAACCTAGACTCCGAAACGTTTGGAAATATACAAAAATGTCGTTACTTATGGTGTTATTTCCCAGAAAGTGCTTAAACATTGAAATAAATTAGAATCTCTTAAAATGTTCGAAAGGGCATTACAGAATTCTGGATTGATTTTACTATTTCTGAAATAGGTAATTAACATCCGTTCCTAATAGAGTTCTACATTTCGCAGTTGTTGCCTGCAGGTATTAATGCGGTTGTTAGAGTTCGTTTACCTTTAAACCCTATTCAAATTGTTTTTCCAACAAAAAAGATCTCCCGACGTTAGCTTGGCATATACAAAGAAATTGAATTTATTTATTTGTGGTTTATAATGCGCTGTTTTTTCTCAAACAACGGCAAACAACTGTTCACTAAAATATGATTAGATTGCATATACAGTACGTTAGCAGCATTTATAAGGTATCTATCTCAAATTCATTATTGGTATAGGCTCCTCAGGAAGATTTGAATACGTCATGTTCAACCGAATTTCGCAATTCTTTTCTTTCTTAGATTAAAACAAAAAACAATAAACATTGTTAATTTCCACCAATTTATTAAATATTGTCAATTGTTTAACACAGCTAATTGGTTTCGTCAGAATACAATTTTAAAGTTAAAGTTTAAAATTGCCATCTGTTTTCTTTCTGTTGTTTTTTGGCTATAACTCCATGGTGCACCAAGCATTATTATGTTGCTAAATATCTCGTATTTTAGTTTCAAAATGTGTTCTGTGAATTTTCAGTCAAAATTTGCAAACTACCGATAGCTTCTCGACTTATCTGGTGTTACATCCATGTTTTTATATTTTTTGTATACTTATATATTTTTCAGTTAAAAGTTGCAGTTGCACAGGTAACTCCTCGACTTATTTTGAGTTACATCTTGCACACCGGACTGAATTGTTGTGATGTTAAAAACACGCAGATATTGGATGTTTTAAGTTTCGGTGGAGGTTTATAGAGCAAAAGTTAACTCATTTTCGGACATAAAATTCAACAGCACACATTGTAAGTGATAATTGAAATATGTATGCTTTATTAAATTATTATATCAAACCTATAAGAATTGTCCGTACCGTATATGCTGAACCCAGTAATAACGCCCTTAAACAGCCTTTAATATTGGAAAATGAGTTTGAGAGGGTAGCGTTTTATTACCCTTTCTATTAAACATCTACGGAGAGTGGATTATCAGGAAAGCCACTATACTCATAGGGGGCAAAAAATTTAAATCCCCCGCTATGTGGATGATACAATGCTTTTGACTAGTTTTTTCAATGTCTGGAGATTAAGTGAGGAATCTGGCTACAAATTGAATAACTCGAAGTGATCCTCATCTTAATTGCCAGACGAAATGTAAATCGCACGATCCCGAAATTTGAAAAGAGCACATCAGCAGAGAGACCAAGAAACGTATAGACCAGCCCTTATCCGGTTAGCAGCTATTGCAGCCACAGACGCACAGAAGTCTGCGACATGGCAAGTACCATGGACAGAGAGAAATAACTAATAATGTGCCAAAAAAAAATCAAGTGGTAAAGGTCTTCGGCCATGTTATTTGAAGAGAAAGGATCGAATAATTGGTGATCCATGGGAAAGTTGACGAATAGAAACAAGAAGGCGCTTCTCTGATAGATATCTGGATCAAATAATAAACTTGATCATCAATCCACTGGAAGGAATAGCACACAAGGTGGAAGATTGTGAATCCGGGCTTCTCATTTCATGCAATTAATGCTTCAAAGTGACAACGTTCAAAATCGAACAACGCCTAAGAAGAAAAGATGAATCAAATTAAGGTTGTATAACAATTTTTAAACTAGCTTCGGTTAAGAAATTTGTTAATATCAAAACTTGCAAACAGTTTAGACGACGTGGTGATCGAAATAAAAACTGCTGCATTTTCTACTTATTATAAGCTTACTCTCTTCGAGGTGTCATTCTTTTGTCCGTAAGACAATATATATATATATATAATATATATTGTTTCTGGTTAGATAACTTTCATTAGTTGCGCTTCCCACTATTAAATATCCTCTCGAACACTTCTTTATGTATTTGATACATTTTGTTAAATTTGAAGATGCAAAATGTAAAGACCGACATCTAGGATTTACGGGGAAACTAGCACATAGAGGTTCCGAATCTGGAGCCGTTCCATGTAATTGCTGTTACCCGTAATTCCTAGGTTAGAATGTCACGATGATATTTTCTGGTTAACTTCACCTGTCAGGGATATTGAATACTCTCTTCGAGGTGTCATTCTTTTGTACGCAAGACAATATATATATAATATATATTGTTTCTGGTTAGGGAACTTTCATCAGTTGCGCTTCCCACAATTGAATATCCTTACGAACACTTCTTTATGTATTTCATACATTTCGTTAAATTTGGAGACGCGAGATGTAAAGACCAACCTCTAGGATTTTCGGGGAAACTAGCACATAGAGATTCCGAATCTGGAGCCGTTCCATGTAATTGCTGTTACCCGTAATTTCTAGGTTAGAATGTCAAGATGAAATTTTCAGGTTAACTTCACCTGTCAGAGATATTGAATACTCTCTTCGAGGTGTCATTCTTTTGTACGCAAGACAATATATACAATGTATATTGTTTCGGGTTTGGGAACCTTCATCAGTTTCGCTTCCCAAAAATGAATGTGCTCTCGAACACTTCTTTATGTATTTGATACATCTCGCGTCTTAAATTTATTATACGCTTCTAAAAACCTCTACCTATAACGGCGGCCACATTTGTAATATTTTCAACATAACTCAAAAAATTAAAGAATATTCGCTGCTGTCCGCATTTAAGGGTTTTACATTCATTTGATAACCAAAATCGTTCTAGTCTGAAGTCGCCGAGGTTTCATTACATCGGAAATTTCATTTCCTACGGTAAAATATCAATTCATGGAAAAGCTAAAAGCCCTGCAATTTTGTTGCTTTTTTTTATTATTAGAAGCTTTTAGTTCGCACGAGATTTTACCAGCATTCATTATACATTTGAATATAAAACCAGTTGTATACCGCAAAATATTACAGGAACAGAGCTTGTGCTGCTCCAGTAGTTACAACTTTACGTGCCGGGCAATACAACCCACCTACTGGAGTTTTGCCTACCGCTTGAATGATAATAGCCTCTATTCAAAATAATGAGCAGCATGGTGATATTTTGCTATTATACACGTATTCCGTTGTACTGAGATTGGAACCATTATGAAATTGTAGTGGATGCACAGAATATTGATTAATAGACTTCTGGTGCTGTTTATGGACGAGCTCATACCTATAATGCTTAATAAAAAGTGCTTAAGAAATTAAAAAATTAAGGCAGTAGCTTGCTCTATAGAGTAAATTTTAGTTGTTAGTTTACGAGCTCCTGCTATTTTTGCAATTGTCATTATACCAGACATTTGGGAGCATAATTTTTTCTAGCAATGCTTCAAATTGCAAACCAATGATAGTTTTCGAAGCCATATGAATTATTTAAACTGTTTTTATTTTTTACAATTTTACGATATTATTATATGTACGATGTACGAGTATATCTACCGAACTGGGGGAATAGAAATAATATCTAGAACTAGAT
Organism: Octodonta nipae; assembly: GCA_034190945.1. Taxonomy (NCBI): domain Eukaryota; kingdom Metazoa; phylum Arthropoda; class Insecta; order Coleoptera; family Chrysomelidae; genus Octodonta; species Octodonta nipae. Next base: position 18,120,549 of record CM067220.1, on the reverse strand, counting down.
TCAAAAGCACCATTAAATTTCAAGGCCTGTATGTGATGCCATTCAAATTATGGTCTTAACTATTGAGATCATAATTTCATTGACAAGAAAGTCAAATTTAGACCTTGAATACATTGAATTATCGCTAAATGTCAAACACGGATTTGTGAAATCGTACGAATTTTATATTCTTTTACATGGAACTGAATCTTGGACGTTGGCATACCACTAGAAGGTTGGCTGTGGTCTTTGAAATGTGGGTAACGCGCAGAAAGCTCAAAATATCATAGACAGAACATACCAATAAAATTGTCCTAAGAAGAATGTATGTCCCTCCCTATGTTTCTCTAAATCGTTTTCGTTAACCAGTTAATGGTTTCTCAAAGTAGTAGACTGGCTAAAGGTGAACAGTAAAAGTTCTATTTATAATTTTTTTAAATAAAAAAATATCGCATTTCGTCTTATTCGACCCACAACATAACTTCCAAAGGCACTCGTGAGGATTCAAACCCACAACCAGAGTTGAACTCACTGTACACTTCAACAGCTGAAACACCGGACTTCCCAGAGGATGACTGTCGACATAGAAGTTAATGAAATTATCAAATGGCGTCAGACAAGTTACCTGTGACATATACACAGTGGCCGAAAAAAGGGGTTGCTAAGACTATAAGGGAGGAAAAGGTTGAGGGAAAAAGAATACAACGTTCATAGATGAGAATTGTGTGAGATTAGACTAGCCTAATTTCACAGTCATTACTAAATATATCACAAGACAGAGAGAGATTTGCTGAGATTAGTTTACCCCATCCTTATTAGCGTAGATAAATATACCAACCCCACTTACACGCGTTACATCCTGCTCGATAACAAAAGGGCTCTGTCAAACGAGTGATTGCAGGAATATGCAACCCCGGCGTTCGGCCTACTGCTTCGAGCTGGGACACTTTCCGCACACAATTGTCTTCAGACTGAGAAATTGGTTCTCAGAGCGGAAGAGCCTTTAAAGATCAACGGCATTAGAATAAAAAAGGCCAGCAGTAGGATATTTATAATACAGTCAATAATAGTATCAAATCACCAAACTACAGACTTTACTGATCATGGAACACGGAAACCAAGAACCCCCAAGAGATGTATATCTAATGACTACAAGGCCTCTCAGGTCGTCATTAAGCGAAATTCTTGTGAATCGATAAATGAGAAAATTACGACAACATAACCTAATCTTGGTTATTACTCAGGAAGTTGAGTCCAATCAATGACAGAATTATCACACTACAAATAAAAGCTTCACATGTGACTATCATTGTTGTGCTAATTTATGCCCACGGCCGATAAAGTGATAGTGAAATTGAAGAATTTTATGAGACACTATCATCCGTATTAAAGCAACTAAAAAACGTGAAATAAACATTATAATGGGTGGCTGTAATACAAAAATGGGCTAAAGGGTTGAAGGAGAAGTAGTGAGACCATATGGTTTGAGCGAATAGGAAATTGCCACCACGCAGACTCTATGCCTGGAAATAACTCAATGACAATTCGGATAACATAATCAGAAATCAAATTGATTACTTGCTCATAAATAAGAGATTTAGAAATAGTTTTAAGCCCACCAAAAGCTATCCCGATGCTAACATTCGTTCGGATGATGTTCTTCTTGGTTTATTTTGGATGGATCTTAAGAAAGTTTATAAGAAAACTACCAATACAAAAATAGAGATCAGAAAGCTGCAAGATATTAATTTCAAAAGTAAAATTAAGCAAAACATAGTCAAAAGAATTGCTAACAAATAATTTGAAAATCTAGAGAGCATAATTAAAGCCGTAAGCAAATAAGACTGTTTAAAGTAGATGTGTGAAAAGAAACAAAGCTAAATGACCACTAACATATTAAAGAACATGCATTAATACAAGCAAGTACAGAACAAAATAATAAAGGGAAATAAAAATCTATGGTTAAATGAAAATTGCTAAATAATAGACGATCGTGAAAAAAAGCCTGACATTATTATTAAATGAAAGTGGAGAAGTAATTATAGGTAAAAATGTAAAAACAGAAACATTGCCAAAACATATTGAGAAGCACTTCAAATACGACAGACCAGAAAGTGAACTCAACAACAGGTCCACACATAATAGTAGCAGTGATGGAGAAAGCTGTCTCATTTACAAAGGAAAGAAAATATGTATATCCCGATGATATCCACGGAGACTTTTAATAAAGAACGAATCGAATGTCGCATAAAAATATTTAACTCGAATTATAAATGAGGAAAAATATACGGTTCATGGAAAGAGTGCACCCTTATAACCCTGGCCAAAAAGCCAAGCTTCAAAAATTATGAGCGCCTCACTGAAAATTTTCTTTAAAATTATCTATTAACACGTTCAGTGCCACTGACGGAACATTTCCTTAGGCTCGCCGACAGTCAGGTGTCACCGACAGAACTTTCCGGCGCCTACCTGTTCTTATTGATAACAGGTTAAGACACTGCTTTTGTGTGTGTCCGGATATTTATAGTGGCACTGTGAAAAGGTTTCAATGCCTAGTTTTACACGGGTGGTTTCAATTTTTCGATTTTTTTAAATCTAACTTTTGTTTTTGGTTCTCCTGATTTGACGCCATTGGTCTACTTGTATACGCTGACGATTGGCGCTCAAAGAAGAAAGAAGAAACCTAACCTTCTGTACAAAGACGGCACCTTAAAAAAACAAATAATATATTTATAGTAAATCAGAGTCAGAATTGATATAAATGCAGTTCTCTGTTATTCATTTGTCCTTTATAGAGAGAATAAGGATTAAGGGATTTTTTTTTGAAAGAAAAATATATCGTCTTCTAAACGTTGTTTGTGGCATATTCTTGATAACTTTTATGTTTTTTTGGGGAATAACACCACAATAGAAATAAAACTACGTATATTGCAGGAATACCAAACGTTTCAAAGTCTATTCTGACTTCGTTGTCAATGGCTTTATATTTATTGATGTGATTGCAAAATGAAAATTTGATTTATGACATTTAAAATTGACATTAGAAAATTTGTTGTTTTTAGATATACAGGTAGCACAAAAAATTCTAAAGATCATGAATTATAGTTAACCAGCTTTCAAATTAGAAGAATTTGAAAGAGTTGTCTTTAGAATTTATATGTGGCGTTCCTAGGCACGACTTTGTTATAAGATAGCGCATTCGCCAAAAATGCGATCAAAGAATTCTATTGTTTCAGTGATCCCATTAACGTCATAAGGGAAAACCTAGGAAAAACCTTATGAACTATCCCGATATTGGGTTGTTCAAAAGGAGGTTACCATTAATAATTTCTTCCTTAATTGTCGGTAACCAGATACGATTAAATTCTACAGAAGTAGAAGCGATGCAATCGTCTTCATTCAAAAGAATTAAGGCAGATTCTTTTATTTTTCGTTTTGTGTTATGTTGTTCTTTGTGAAGTATAGTTGAATTGTCAAATTGTATTTTATGGCCTAGGTCCCAAGCATGTTCACAAATTTTTGATTTTTCAAATTGTCGTTTCGTTATGTAATTCTTGTGTTCATTTATTCGTACGTTTAATGGTCTCGATGTTTCTCCAATATAAAATTTATTGCATTCGCAAGGAATCTTGATTAACTATAATTCATGATCTTTAGAATTTTTTGTGCTACCTGTATATCTAAAAACAACAAATTTTCTAATGTCAATTTTAAATGTCAAATCAAATTTTCATTTTGCAATCACATCAATAAATTTAAAGCCATTGACAACGAAGTCAGAATAGACTTTGAAACGTTTGGTATTCCTGCAATATACGTAGTTTTATTTCTATTGTGGTGTTATTCCCCCAAAAAACATAAAAGTTATGAAAAATATATCGCTGCAGTTGTTTGATTTATCTTCAAAGTTTCGTCAATCTCTGAAAACAGTTTGTTTGTTGACTTGTGTACATGGTTCCTCCAGTTATAGAACTTCTCCGTTCTTGTTATAAAATAGCATCACTTTAGGAAACCACTACTGCGGTTACAACTTGCCGCAAGCCAATAATAGACTGTAGTATTCACAGTGCTCGTTTTCGAATCTCAATTCCTTATCCATGGCTTTGATTCCCTTTTGTTTCGTCTCACAAATTGATCTCCCACACTATAATATTAAAGGGCAAACACATTTGTACCGTATATGTAGGTAAGTACGATTGTTGAATTTGTTTTCATAACCAATTTATTTTTTATTCGAATAGGATAAATTAATTTTAGAACACTGAATAATATAAACATTTGACAGTCAGATCTGACCTGTTATAAATTTGGTAAATCTTCCATAACAAAGATAATAATGGTATGCACATTATATTTAAAAAACCTAAAAACTTTTATATTGTATAAGTTATTAACAAACAATCCAGTGTAACATTATGTTTTAAAACCCTTAAAAATGTTGCACATTTATCCCTTTACTATAGTGAATGTAAGTATCTCAAGACTTGGGTTTGACCTAAATAAAATGTTAATTGGCTTGAGGTGATAATGATTAGGTTGTCTCAGGTTTTTTTGTTGGTAATGGTGCAGTGATTTATTTCTCTTTCAAGTGTATATTTCGGCATTTCGTAAAAGTTTAACCATAACGATAGTTCTATGGTATTGTTACCAAGCACCACTTGTTTTCAAAAGTTAATTGTAGTCTTGTGATGCCTTATCTGAAAAATATTGTTATTCTTTATGCAATGTTTCTTATTTGCTACAATCCTGAGTAGTTACACAGTTATAAGCGATTTATCTGATGTGTGAAGACTTACCTCCATTCAAGAAAATTACCAACCATTTCACTGTGAACGGACATTTAAATTTGTTTTGGTGGCAATGAATTTTGGTATATGGATTAGTTTTGAATTGATGGTTACGCTTGTAATTCAAATTAAATTTTTGAAAACAGTGCGTGTTTTTTGTCATAATCTACACGAAGCAGAACGAGTATTTAATAATCGTTATCCCCGTAATTTTACGAGTATATGTAGAAAGTACGAAAAAAAATAATGGAAGCTGCAAAATCCTCAAAGAATAATAGGGGCACATTATTGGGTTTGTAGTTGATAATGCTAAGCTATCAACCCACACGGTTTCCTTGCATTGTGAAGTATTAAAATCTACTATTAAAGAGTATTAAACAAAAACATATAATTCATCCGTAAAAATTAAAAATATTTTATTAACAGAAGATGACCCTGACCGAAGGATGAAATTTTGCCATATAACGACTACCTGTTTAATGTATATGTATGTATGTATGTGTCGACATCTTGTTTCATTGAAAAGTATGCACTCTAAATATGATATGTTAGCTCGACATATTATAACGTTTACACTGTATTAGTTAGTTAGCCCAATGAGACACCTCCGGTAATTTTTTCCACCTAGTATCCTTCAAGCAAGACTAAAAGTGAAATATTTACTTCTACAAAATTGACAATTAAATATATTTCAGTCGTCTGCAACTTTGAATATGCTTTTTAATAATTACATTACTCTTCAAATTACAAGCTTTTTATTACTGATCAACGCTTATACCACAAAACGAGTTGTTGTTATTCCTACATTAACACCTTTATGAACGCCTATTGATTGCACCATAACGTCTCTTTTGAAAAATATTTTCAGAATGATAACATCATTTCATTCCCCTCCAGGTTTTCTCATGCAGATGAATTAAGCTGTGATGTGAGAAAATATTGAACATAAAATTCAGTAGCATGGAATTAATTCAATTTTCGTTAGAGAGTAAAAATAAATATCTTCTTCTCAGCAGCTAAGATAAGGAAACTCTAAATACAACTAAGTATTTAGAGATGTACACGGTGATGGTAGTAAAAGAGCACGGGGGCTTCAAAAGTTAGATTCAGACATTCAAGAAGGATACATTTAATTATTGAGGAACTACAAAATACAAACAAAACCAAAATACCCAAGAAAATGTGGACCTTTGGCAGGCCCTGACAAAACCTAACGTAAGGTGAGAGAAACAGAACAGACTTATCTAACTCTGTCTAGGCTCGCTGTTGCGTCCGTCAACTGACGTCTAAATATTGCTTGCAGTTCTAGACAGAGACATACATGTCTACTCGATTTCCTTTCCATCTCATCTAGAGTTACGATTTTACTGTACAGGCTGTCACAACTTACGCACTCTACATATCAAATTTCAGAGACTATAAACAAAGCGACGAGTGATCTCAAGCAGAGGGAATTCATATGTAAAGCAATAAAAACCACTACTCACACCGTACTCGAATAACGATTATACCATTTACAACCTCGAACAAAACTATAAAAGTTTCAGGCACTTTCTATATTTCTCTATTCCACTTTCAGAATTTCTTTCACCTTTAGAATATGTCAATTGCGAGTTTGTCGAAACGTCAGGTTAACTGTTCTTTTCAGAGGACACACCAAGATACGGATATACATTCGATACAACATAGGAAACCACATTGTTCTATCCGTGAAGGACTACAATCAAACCTTCAGAGAAGACTCTCAAAAACACCAGAATATATGAGAAACTAAGAAAGAAGAAACTGTTATGTGATTTTTTTTTGAAAAGAACTGCTGTTACTCAAAAATGCTACTTACTTTTACAAAATTCAAATTTCCACACCAAAACTAGGAAAGGAAACGAAATCCTTCAAAAAGCAAGAAGATACACCGTACCGGAATACACTTGAGAAAAAAACTCCTAAACATTCATCTGGATTTGAGCAACCGAATACATTTCGTCACATGGCAACAGGTGAAGAAATTAAATTTTTGGCAAACTGAATCGAAAACAGAAAAATCAAACTGGAGAAGCTTCCAAAGAAACACATGAAGCTATCGAAGTCGATTAACGAACAAAGTGCAAGTATTGATACAAACAGAGAAGTGTATAATTTCTCTAACTATAATCTCAAAGAAACTGAGAAGTGGTTCTTAGTAAAGGATTCAACTTCGCCACAGCTCCTAAAACAACTTCCACCGAATAAATTATTACATAAGTTAAAGCTTCACTACACTTGTCTAATGAAGAAAATGCTGAACAAATTTGGCAAAAATTATCCAGAATATTACGAACAAGCCAACCTCCAAATTCCAACCTTAATTCGTAGAAATAAAAATATTTTAATTCTGCGAGCTGATAAAGGGCACGCTATGGTGGTGATCAACAGTAAATAATACATCAGTCATTTTTTGATTGTATTATTTACTGTTTACTATTTACAAGACACTAGCTATAAACCAACACTCCGAAACCCAACAACATATTTGGAAAAGCAAACAAAAGACGAGTTTGTTTACTTGTCTCAAATTTTAATAACTCCTGGTTAACCTGTAAACCTAATTCCATGAGAATTTGTTCAAGCCATGCCTTATGCAATTCTGTGTTCTTATAATTAGGATGCAGACAATTCCATAAGTTGGTTTGTTCTTGTGTAACTCTAGAAATGTAATATTTTATTGGGAAAACTACCTACCCGCCTTCTTTTATTTTAAACCGTCACTCGGAACACAAAATTTAAGAGTTACTAACATTTCGCAAACCAAATACCCTTCAAGTTTGCAACCGAGTTCTTTGTGAGCTGCTGCTTGAGAATAATGAGGGATTGCGGCTGGTTCTGATTGACTCGCACAATAACGTGTTGAGGTCACAAGTAATTCCCCTGAGGTAACTGACTAGGCAACTCGGAAGTTAGTACATAACCTACCTTATCCAGGTCCTGATGTCCAACTCGCATGCGATCTGCTACTTCTGTTATATAGTGTCACACATGACAGTAACTCTTCTCATTCTACAAATAGCTGCACCAGGCCCAATCGGATCTTAGCTCGCACTGTGTAACTAGGCCATAATTGCCTACTTGTAAGCTATTAGTGCCAAATAAACTTTACATTAGGGTAATAAAAGTCAAATAAGAAATCTACCGTTTTAATCAAATTTAATTCTATCTAATTGTGAACATTGATATATAATTGTTCAGTGATCTCTGTAACTACTTTCTTTTAAACACACTAAAATTTCATGCCAAAGTTCTAAATAGCTTGATGTATCTTCTTCTACCCTTATTTCCGTTTAACATTCACGGAAACACATTCTGTGGTCAAATGGAGATTTAACACCACTGCTTTCTTGAAACATTTATTATATTTAATAATAATGAGGTTGTCATTTACGAATTACGAATGAGGAACACGTCTACTGCTTGTTACCATCAAAACAATCTGACACTCAAGGCTATGAATAATTAAAGATCTACCTTCGGGATGTCAACAAGATGCGGCAGTGTTCCGATATATGTCAAAGGTTAAAAGTGAATTTAGAGGCAAAGTAAAGGTAGCCGACATCTAAGTTTACAAGTTCTAGGGAAATTAGCTAGATGTATAAAACTTTCAATACCACGGTTAGGGTTAAACCAAAAATGATAATAATTATTTGTGATAAAGCTTTCAGAAAATTCAATATAAACGTTGTTCTCACCAGGCTTTTCTCCTCTGGCATTTTACAAATTGAATTAATGTATAGTGTTGCCGGACTGTTGGAAAACAAGTTTATTGCTTCAGGCACGTCAATGTTTCTTGCTCTATTATAATATGAATTTTATCGGGTTTTACATTCTTAGTTTTTTTAATAAATGCAACGGATATGCCCAGGAAAGTGGTTAAATATGAATTAGTTGGTAATGATTTTGTAAGCTTTCACCGAAGATTTTGTATCAAACTATACATCGAATTAAGGTCTACCTAACATTTCTTTAAGTTGATATAAATCAAATAGGATGATGTACGCTGTATGAGCTTTTTTTAAAATCTGAGATTTTGATATTGAACCGTGGCTCATCTTGCACTGGTGCAGAGTTGCTAATAGTTATCAGTAATAATTTAAATAGTGTTTAATATATCTTATTTGACAAACCAAAACTAAAACTAATTAAAATAATATGCTTAACACAAGAATAAACAAACAGCTAAACACAGTCTTCAGACACCCACGACTTTAAAAAATAACGATACGACTACACGAAGATTACAACTAGCAGCTGCTTTGCCTATGCTATGGTCGCCGGTAGAACAGTATCCATCTCAGGACGATACAACTATATGAAAAGTACGAGGTACCGTGCGACGTGAAGGCAGCGACTCAATTCACGGCTCTGCGGAGAATTATATTTCCGGTATTAACAGTTATATTCAAAACCAGTTTCCTGCTTAATCTTGAAATGAGAAGGCTTAGAAATACCATTTCGTTGCTTGTTTCGACTGGTATAAATGAAAGTTATCATGACTTTGAGGTTTAACTGTATGACACAAGTCGATAAAGTAGTAGCTTTACAGATGGTTGGTTAGGGAAATAGAACGCACTCTAAGTTCTCGACTATTTCATGACAAAATTCCAGATTTGACTACTATGGCGCAATTACTAAAATAATAAAGCAGTTTCACTATATTCGGCAATTCGAAAGTTCCAAAAATTGTTAATTTGCCTAGGACTATTTTACATAGAGAAGAACACAACACAAAACGAAAGCTAAAAGAATCTACCTTAATTTTGTAATGAAAACGATTGCATTGCTACTACTTCCGTAGAATTCAGTCGTTCCTAGTTGCCGATAATTCTTCTTATTTTCCATTTCAGGTATATTGCCTGTTCCAGCACCCTTTTTGTGGTCTCATTTTTTCTATCATCTTTCATTCAATCTATATACGATTTCTCATTTAGAGGTCGCCTTCTTAACCGAACTAACAGCAGCACGTGTTTTCCAGTTACGTACTGCCGTGTGGAGTTCGACCCAATAAATCACCTACATCACCCTCTAGGTACCTGGAACTCATCGTAGATATATCTTCAAGTACCCCGGCGTTGTGACTATTCACCCATTACACCTCCCATAGTCAGGTACACCCGTTTCTCCCGTTCTTTAATTGTTATGATATTTATTATATAGTCTCTAAATTTCTTCCATCCTTTGCAGTCGGCGGTTATAATCTCCACTATATTTTACGGCATGATTACTCCCCTCTTTAGCTCTGTTATAAGCACTCCTCTGTCGGCGCTCCACCTTTCACACACCATTAGAATCACAATATATACACAAATCATTCTCCGCCCTTCTAATTCTCAGAAAATAGGATTTAAACGCCCCATGTCCACTTAAAAACTGGGTCAACCCATAATTCAATTCCCAAAAGCTACAACTCATGCATTCCTTTATCTTTCTTATCAGTAGTTTGGTCCACTTAGCTTTCTCCACATTTGCAACTCATCTACTCTGCCATAATTCTATTGTCCTTGTTCTCCCTCTCATCCTTCCCTCTCCATCTACACTCTGAACTCTCACTCTCTCTTCAACCAAAAGCTCAATGAGTACCTCCCGAGTAACCTCATACAACCCATCCATTACCACTGTCCTATGTACACATTCCATTCTTAGGAAGATCGGTCTAACCGTTTTCTCCATGAGTCTGCGATAGGTCTTCACCCTCAACGCTCTGTGTCATATAGCGGTCCCATACAACAAGATAGACTTCACCACCCCATATTAAATAAAGTTGTGGAAATACTGCATCTTTGTCTGACACCTATGTTATTATTTCTTCCGTTTAGATCGCTTAGTACTTTTGTATTGTGATATGCCATGATTTTCCTCTTATTAGGTGTGATATGTGTCTCTTTATTAAATTCTCTGTGTTTTTCAATCACTTGTTGCAGTGTGAATATTCCATCTATTGTTGAACGTCATTTTCTTCAAACTATTTGTTCTTCTCCTTTTATTTGTTCTGTTATGGGTTTCAGTCTAATGTTTAAAATAATTTTGTAGGCTGATTCAAGTGGTTTATTCTTCTAATATTGTTAGTGTCATTTGTGTGATTTCCGTTTTTCGTTTCTTCTGGTATTCTATTGTTTTCCCAGCTCTGGTTTTAAGTGGGGAAGTCTCAGTTGCAGTACTGTGCCTCCGTATTTCATCAGTTCTAAATTGATATCATCTTTTCCTGTTGCTTTCCTATTTTTGTAGTTTTAAAAGCTTTTCTTAGTTACTCTAAATTTATTTCCTCTGCTTTTTCTATTTCCTTATCTTTTTTATTTTCCTCCTGCAATGGTTTTTTGTTAAGTTTTACTCAGTTATATTTATTTGAACACTGTGAGTTTCTTATTTATTCAATGACTTCATTATCTTAAATACTATTTGTTGTCTACCATGTATGTCATTTTCATTATCGTTAATAAAGCATTGCTTTCGTGCTTTTTTGGTTAGATTTTTAAATAGATTTTTTCTGTATATATTTTTCCTGAATGTTTTGTTGTAGGTTTACTTAAGCAATTTTATAAGCTAGTTGTTTTTCGCGTATTGCTTGCAGACGCTCTTCTGTCTATATTCGCAAACATTTTTTAACCGACATTTTTTTAAAGTATGCTCAGTGATTAGTAAATGTACCTGTGTATTTATCCACTCTTTTGCTGGTAATACTTGTGTAGAGCGGCCACATCCCTTTTATTGTTTTGAGGTTTACTCAACATTATAGATTTTATGAACTCCTTGGTTTTTTTTCTTTTTTCATCTTTAGTGAATTTTAATAAAAGCTTGTTTTGAAAAATATTTTTTACGTTTGTTTATTTTATTTTTGCATTTTCATTTATAAAGGTGCACTTACATTTCAGCTTTTAAATTATATCTATTTCCGAATCGAAATAATATACGATAGCATTGTTTTTTTTTAGAATTTCAGATTACTTGAGTATATTCTCAAATTTTTCCCCCTAGTAATTTCCGGAGTTTTCGCTGTTTTCATTACAATGAAAATATGTTTCCGGTTTGGCGGTGGGTGCGTTTTCCGTGAAACCTTTTTGTCGATAAAATCGGGTGTGATACTTATAAGCGGTTATATATTTATAAAATTGTTTGAAAAAGAAATCCATTTCATTTTCAGTCTTCGTTCCAGGATACATCGAATAATTAGATATCCAGTAAAATGACAATAGAATTTTTTTGGTGATGTAGGACAAGGAAAATGAACGTCCTTTAGAAGATAATCGAGAGTTCGGCGCCGAACCTCATCTTCAGCCGTCCGGTCGTCTCGACGAACCGGTCATAAACGCTTATATTTTTTATAAGTGAATTTGATCACGTTCTGCGTATTATTTATCATCTTTAATGACATTTTTGCGTTATAAATGTCGTGGGGAATACGTGAAAATAAAATACCTCAAGTTTTAAAACGTGATAAATGTTTATGGTGCCATCGAGCACGAAGTAGGTTAATTTTTTGTACAAGTTTGCTTGAGGAATGTCAAACCGCATAATTACAAATATATACAGGGTGTAAATGAATACGTGCGAAAGGTTTCAAGATGTGCTCCCTCGAGTCATCTTATGATGAATAGTTCCTATGTACATATGTCCGCAAACGCTTCTTTACCGATGTAAAAGGTTTTGAAATCTTAAAATTTTTTCAGGTATTTTCTTCTGACTACTCGAGATATTAAGTTCAATTCTGGAGCACTGATAGCTATATGAAGTCTTCATCATAAGATCACAGAAATGTTCATGAAAATGTACAGGGTGGTACTTTTTCTGGGGTCACGTATTCTTTCTGCCCCTACAACTTTTTTTCAGTACGACCTTGACAATTGACAAAAAATGTTAATGAATCTCTTATGAATTTGCCATCTTTATTATTTGTTGCATTTCTTTAGTACCTGTCACTGTTTTTGTGTCATAAAATGATCAATTTCATGCGTACCATAGAAAGTGTAGGTGTGGTGCTGGAAAGGTAGTACCTTTTATTAAAGACTGTGGCACTCAGCGATATAATCCGTGAGTGGTTTGCGATAACTGGTCCTCACAGGACCCTCAATTCTCACTTATGGCTCCCCGTGCAGGCTATACCAAATGAGGATAGCCAGATATGGCCAACAGCGTCTGATCTCCATGTTAGGAGCCGCTGAAATATAACTAGGAAGGCAGAGGGAAACCACCTAGTTACTATTCCAATGAATACGTTCAACTCAAAATTTTCCGGAGGTATAAATAGTTCTCCGATCCGATCTCCGGGGGGAACTGATTTGAATGATTTACAAAAAAAGCCAAATCTACTTAAAAATATAAGGATTGGAACTTGGAACACACGGAGTCTGTTCCAGGCTAGAAAACTAGCAAATCTTGTCCAGGAAATGAGCAGACTTAAGCTAGACATTCTGGGAGTCGCTGAAACCAGATGGCCCGACTCCGGAACTCGTGCTGTCGAGAGCGGTATTTTTTACTACTCTGGTAATGATGACAGAAACCACAGCGATGGGGTAAGAATGATAGTCTCGAAGAAATTGTCAAAATCAGTTGTGGACTTCGTCCCCTATACCGATCGCACCGCCATGATACGAGTTAAAGCTAGACCGGTGAACCAAAAACGAATGCAGCAGATCAAGATGTAGAACAGTTTTATAATGATGTAAGGGATCTACTGAAATTAACCAATAAACACGAGTTAAATATAATAATGGGCGAAATAAATTCTAAACTTCGTCCCTTTGGTCTGGGTACAATAAATGAAAGGGGCGACCGTCTGCTAAAGTTCTGCCAGGAAGCAAGCTTGGCAGTGACTAATACATGATTCCAGCATCACACTTGCCGCCTGTATACTTGTAAATCACCGAGAGACCAAACAGAAAACATAATCCGTAACCAGATAGACTACATCGTTATAAACTCCGGATTTATATCTTCTATAAAAGTGGCGCGCACATATGCCGGCGCTGATGTATATAGCGATCATATACTACCGATGGCTGAACTGAGAATATCGCTTTCGAAACATAAAACGGAAACACAAAGACGCCAACTGGCACTGGATAAATTACATCATCCAACCGTCAAAAATGATCGAACTAACCAACTGAATTCGCAGATACAGATATTATCTCCCTAGACCGACGTCTAGGATTTTCGAGAGAAATAGCACACAGAGGTTCCGAATCTGGAGCCGTTCCGTGTAATTGCTGTTCTCCCTTAACTAGGACAGAATGTCACGATAAAATTTTTAGGTTACTTCACCTGTCAGAGATATTGAATACTCTCTTCGAGGTGTCATTCCTTTGTACGCAAGACAAAATACATTATATATTATATGTAATATATATTGTTGCTGGTCAGGTAATCTTCATCAGTTGCGCTTCCCACAATTGAATGTCCTCTCGAACACTTCTTTATGTATTTGATACATTTCGTTAAATTTGAAGACGCGAGATGTAAGACGGACATCTAGGATTTTCGAGAGAATTAGCACACAGAGGTTCCGAATCTGGAGCCGTTCCGTGTAATTGCTGTTCTCCCTTAACTCCTAGGACAGAATGTCACGATACAATTTTCAGGTTACTTCACCTGTCAGAGATATTGAATACTCTCTTCGAGGTGTCATTCCTTTGTACGCAAGACAATATACATTATATATTATATATAACATATATTGTTTCTGGTAAGGGACCTTCATCAGTTGCGCTTCCCACAATTGAATGTCATCTCGAACACTTCTTTATGTATGATACATTTCGTATAAGTAACAACAAGAAAAGATTACTCAAAAGTAATAGTAATCTCCATCTCTAATGGCTGGACATTCGGCTGTGGTAGGCGGTGTGTTCCCCTTCCGGATCACTTAAAAATTTTGGAGACCTCTGCAATATCGCCTGTTTTATTATTCTTTTTAAGTTATATAAGATTGCAGTTTTTCAAACTAAGCCCAGTTTAACTAGTGCAAACTAAATTAAACAAGTTTTATATAATTTATTAAATTACAACTCAAAACATTACGCCGTTGTATCGATTGCCACGTTCTGACACGAAAGCTTATTTCGGTAATACATTAGACTGAGCATCATTTCCGTTAGTTAGAGCAACATTCAATTAATCTTTAGAGTAAAACAGATGGTTTCTACTCCCAGTAACCACCTATACTTGACAATGATTTGCTGGTAGCAACACAATTCCATTTCATCATCGGTAATGATGTATGCAATCGAATTAACTTAGAATGCGAAGAGTTGCTCCGAAACAACTCTAAGATGGAATTTAAATGAACTCCTTAAGGAGTCTGGATTTGAGGACTCTGTTATTACCTGGTAGTGAAATGACAAGAAACTAAATCGAGTAATTTGATTGTGAATTCTATTGTGCTCATCGACGGTAAACAGCTCAATTGTTCCCTTTAGAAAGTCTATGCATTAAAATCGTCTTAAAGTGTAGAATACTAATATCAAAAAATCGTTCCGGCATTTCGCCAGTTTCTAAGTAAACACTGTGTACATAAAATATGGAATAAATTGATTTGTATCTAAACAGAGAATTTTTAATTTAATATATCTGTACATAATAATGAGATATGAAGGATAAACCATTTGATAGTATTGACTTCATCCATAACATTTTTAAATAGTATTAAAATATCCAGGCAATTTGAAAAATGTATCACACTTGTGACACTAACTTTTCGAGATTTTTCAATCTATTGAACCCAAGTTAGTATCGTAATTTCTTTGACAGATTTTAGAAAACCGACGAATTTTTTCGTTTGATCCTAGGAATCACAGGGAAACGGCGTTACACACAGTACGACTCCCGATTTGGAGTTTCTGTGAGCTAGATTTTCCTGAAACTCCTGGATGGCGGAATACATTTCGCAATAAAATAATTCACGAAATAGTGACACCAAATTTACTCAGATTAAATTCCATGTCGAAATTCATTCCCTCTTTTGCTTGAGAGTGTCCTCAGTTTTCAATAAATTCTTGCTGAACTTTATTCATGGTTCCTTGCGAAATGTTATTTACTTCTTGTTTTATTCCATAAAAAGAAATCAAGTGACATGAGATCTAGTGACCTTGGTGGCAACTTAATCGGTCCTTGTATACCTACCACTTATTTGAGAAAACTAGACTAAAACAGTGTCCAAAATCGGCTGCGGCTGGTCTTGTTGGTACTACGAAGTTTCATCAATATGTAGGGGATTTTTTGCACTAGGGAACAAATTCATTAAAATTGGAATTAAATGGTTTATCAAAAATTGTTGATAAGTTAGCCTATAGTACCATAAAAAATAGTATATTATCTCTAAAAATTCCTTCCTAAACATTAATTTACAGTTTTCAGTTGGCCATTATTTACTATTGTATGTATAATGTTTTTGCAAAAAGGGGGTTATTATTCCGACTTTTCATTTCTCCATACTTTATAAACAGATGGCAAAGGGACATCAACATTAAGACAAATTTACCGTTGTCTGAAATTTCTTCCACAGACTTTAAAACGTTCAGTTTACTTTGAACTTGCTGGACTTTTTTTCAATTTTACTTACTGTGGATTATGGATATTTGTTTTTAAACACTTCAAATACCACAATAATATAAGAACTTTCTTTCTTTTATAGATAATCGCATTTTTAAGTGTCGCTATCATTAGTAAATATTGGATAGTTTAGGGTACTGAATACTAAGCATTTTCTTATATTTAACAAATATTACAATTTCTTTGACTGCTTTCTCTCCTTACTTATTTTCTGTAAGAGTCAATTATTAAAAGATTCGAACGATTAAAGTGTACTAGTGGCAATTTCCAAAAATTGTCCAGATTAGTGGTGTGTCTCTTAGAGAAAGTCTTTCTTACGGATATTCTAAGAAAATGAAATCTTTCAATACTGGTATGATCAGCTAGCTTTCCTGTGTACAAATATGTGTATAGTGTGTATATTTATCCATTACAAGTTTCAACTCTAACTCTGAAGTCGTTGTTTTAGTTTTGCGCTATTTCTGGAAAGTTCGCTGGAAAGCACAATTTTTGTATTTAACACATAAATAAATTATTCCATGCTTTCGTGTTTAATGATAAATATAACTTCGTTTGGAAGTTCCGACAATCATGGTCTCGGAACTTTTGGGCATCTCCTGAGCATCTGAGAACAATGACTCATTATTTATTTGTTAAAGTTACAAATCTGAGAAATTTTGTTGTAAATATTGGTAGTGGGGAATTAAATAAAAAAACAGTTGAACTATTATATATAACTCAATTATCACAGCCCAGAGATTGTTTATGTCAAATACTGAGCAGTTACCATAAACAACTTAATTAATTTACGATGTGTACTCTTTTCAACAATATATTTCAAAATGTGGAAAACTGGATGCTCATTTTCCAGGGTGATATAACAAATTTTATTTATTTATATGAACAAATGCGTTTACTTATTTTAATACTACCAAGTTGTCTTCGCCTCCTTGATGATGCTTTTGCTATTTTACTAAACAAATCATTTTTACCATCAAAGGTATATGCCAAAATGTCAGAACACCAATAAGTTCATACACAACTTATTTAATAAGAATAAGTTGTGTGTGACTGTGGCCATAATTATACCGGTGAAACTTCAAGACCTTTAGAAGTAAGGAAAAAAAGAACACCAATATAACATTTCGAGAAGACATGTGGACAAGTCAAATTTGGCCGACCATGTATTAACTAGCACCTGAGGCCATAGGATAGATTGGGATCAAACAAAGATCTTGTTGAAACAGGAAACTTAAAAAAAAGAAAACTTAAAGAAGCCAGCTGTATGATGGTATACAATACGGAAATCGACCTTGGAGAGATCTATTGCTAGAAGAGCAAAAGAATGGTATCCTCAGTATCAAGTGATCGGCAAATGACATATTGTCACTGTCAAAATTTTTTTGACAAACAACATAATCCATATCAGTGCGAAATTTTTTTGCAAAATACCTCGAAAGACTCAACAAAACGATTGACAACGACTCCAGAGTCGGAGTTGAAACGTCTCCAAACAGATAAGTATAACACTATACCATACCATACCCTATTTATATACAGGAATACGGGTTGATCATTTTAAGACATCTTTCTCTCAGAATAACTGTGAGGAAGAATTTCAGTACGGACAGCCAGTAATCCGGGCAATTTTACGAAATTGCCTTACTACACTTTGTTCTCCAAATATGATTTTAAATACTTATCTGTTGCAGGAAAAAAAATTGTGGAGAGAAAACCCCAACGAACAGACAAAATAAATATTTTTGTCCAATGAAAAATACTAAAATCCATAAAAAACAGCAGAAAGGATTGAACTTGCTCTAAATGCGCCAATTTATTGACCGACTAATAATAGTCGATTTGTTTACCCATTTATATATTACACCTACCCATAAATTAGAACAGAATTTAAATCCGTTAAAACTACTGAATTGAACTGAGGCAGGTCCCTAAGGTTTTTATACAACTATTTCAAACATTGATACTTTCAATATATTTACCAAAACAGTTAGTTCTTGGTAAGGATATTGAAAATATTGTGATTTTGCTGAATTCTTATACTGCATTTCTCCAATTTATGATCAATTTCAGATCTTTCGTAAATTTCTTATTTTTTCATATATTGTTTTTCTATTTTCTAGGTAAGTAGCCCTCACGATAGAGCAGAAAGTAACAAACCAGGTGACCCAGGTGAGGTTCTTCATTTCTACATATTGTTTGAATATTATTTTACATTAATAACACAATCAAATGAGATTCTTAAACAAACTTCTTAACTCATTATTCTGGTACAGTAGTAATATTACGCAAGGGCATTAACACGATACAAAATATTTAACCAATATGTCACCGCTTGAACGGAAAATTTGTTTCCATCTTGTAGCCTTATGTGCCATAAAAATAAATCACAAGGTTATTTGATGTTTTATTCCATGAAACCCTTTATAATTATTAAATTTTATTAAGTTGCTAATCATGGCCTTTATACTGTGTCGAAAGTAAGAGGTCGAAACAACAATTAGAGCCAATGAAAATGTACAAAATAAAATATTTTTGTAATTTTCTATGATTTTCACAGTAATGAAATTTTCTGGAATATGAAAATTGGTTTATGTATCCCAGAACCATTATTTTGGTACTAAGTTTTTCAGCACCCTTATCCAACTGACTCTCCTCATTCGTAATTAAAAGCATAGTGTTTAAAACTATTCTATTAATTATTATTATTTCAAATGCAGAGACTATAGTGCCTAATATAATAATAGTTTAAAAGGTTTCTTCTTATATGCATAGCTTCCGACTTTGGAATTTAATTTGAACGCAATAAATAATGCAGAAAAATATTATTATTGTCTCTAGCGGAGTATGTTGCGCAATATCTCGGAAAGGTATTGCGTTTCCAAGCTTAAAAATACCCGCAATAAAGATAGCTATAACCATTATGGAGTTACGATTTATTTCACTGCCTAGAAACAGAACTTGGTACAATTTCTTTCACTGTTGCGTTTGTTTTTATACAAAATTACTTAGCGACACATATGGGAAACTTTTATAATTAATAGACCGAGGTAAAATTAAACTTACCCACCAGTTTGTGCTTAGAATTTAAACAAAAGTGATGCGGACAACTCTTGGAGAGCTACTTTTCGTCAAAATTATCATTTAAAAAAATGGCCGAATTTCAAAAAATTTTACTTCATATTTATTTTAATGTAAGCAGACTAAACCCGATTTATTGTATTTACACTCAAAGATACTTGTTTTTTTATAAATTCATAAAAAAGTCTTGAAATTTTACTTTGTCACCAAAACTTCGAATACAAATGTCGAAATCTATTTTTTATATGATAAATATACATAAAAAATATCAATGTAACGGGTGTTTTTTAGAGGTATAGAACTTTAAGTTGGAAACACTTATTTAACCAGCGGCCATCTTGTCAGCTGACAAGTTATTTAAGTTTAATTTGGTTTGGCATTTCATCATTAATAGACTGACGCTTAAACAACGCTTCCAAATTGTAGAAATTTATTTTCAAAATCATGGTTCTGTTCGAAATACGTATCGTGCACTACGTCCATTTTACGATCAACATAATCGTCCATCAGAGCAATTAATTCGATTAACTATGCAACGTTTTCGCACCACGTTTACTCTAAATGATAATACGCATCCACAGAGATGTCGTACAGTGCGTACAGAAGAATCATTTGCTGCTGTAGAGCGTAGCGTAGAAGAAAACCCAAATCAGTCTATCCGCCATCGTGCACAGGAATTCGATATGTGTCCATCCACTTTATGGAAGATTTTGCTGAAAGATTTTGGTTTGCGTGCTTACAAATGGATACGTCAATAAACAACAGAAAAACTGGCTATTTGGTGTGCTTTATGGGCTGGTAGAATAATAGGTCCGTACTTCTTTAAAAACGATGCTGACCAGAACGTTACAGTCATTGGTGATCGCTATAGAGTCATGATTACACGAGCTGTGGTTTCAACAAGACGGGGCAACATGTCACACAGCTCGTGCCACAATTGATTTATAGAAAGAAACGTTTGGTAACCGCAAAGTTTCAAGTTTCGGACCAGTGAATTGACCTTCAAGATAGTGCGATTTAACGGCGCTTGACTATTTTCTGTGGAGATACATGAAGTCGCTAGTCTACGCCGATAAGCCCGAAACGATTGACCACTTGGAGGACAACATTCGCCGCGTTATTGCCGATATTAGGCCACAAATGTTGGAAAAAGTCATCGAAAATGGCACCTCCAGATTAGACTAGGTCCGAGCCAGCCGTGGCGGTCATATGCCAGAAATCATATTCAAATTATATCTTTGTTTCTATTTCTAAGTTCTATACCTCTAAAAAAACACCCTTTATATTGCCATCCATTGTCATGTATTTTTACAACGTTTAGACTCCTTGTTCTACCAGTCTATAATTTATTTATTAAATTTTCATAAGTTTCAAGAAAAAATAGAAATTATTTTGATATGTGGGGAAAATATTCCATACAGACCATTAGCTAAAAATTTTAATCAAGGGCACCCAGAAAATAACCTTCATTGTGCAGGTCTATCAAAAATTTTAGGTGTTGTTGAACTAACCTTTCTAATATTAGTATAACAACGAATTATAAAAGATAAAGCATTAGAAAAATACTAGCTATTAGTTTCGAAATTACAGTTCTAAATTTATACACTCGTTAAAAAAAGGTTTTTTTGATGCCAGATTACGATTTTCCTTTTAGTTTTAAGGAAAGACGCACAACGATATCCAGATTCCGTACACAATTTTTTGTATAGAAAATAGTTTTTCCAAAACTTTAAAATAGAATGTCGTGATCAATATAATCAATTACGACAAATGTTACCAAAATTTTCTGAATAATGCATTAAATAAGATTCTGGACAATTTGGCGTTCAACATTGGGCGGAATTTAAGGAATCAACTGAATGGCGTCCAAATCATCGAATGGTAGCATTAAAGCAAAGCGTCTATAAACTTTTCCTAGCTAAACAAACCTCGATGGTCCGATTTAACTCCTTTAGATTTTTTCTTTTGGGGTTACTTTAAACAGATAATTTATAAGAGAAATCCATTAAGGAACATTCAATATTTGGAAGACCTTCCAGGAGTGTTGTGCTAATATTCATCCCCAATAGGTGAAAAATGCTACGGAGGATGTCAATAGAAGAACTAGTATTTGTATTGAAACGGATTGAATCTTTGAGTACAAACATAATAACTCCGGTTTGGTCAACTAACGTTTTTTGTCAAAAATAAGGAAAAAAATCAAATTAATTGAGATTTTTTTTCTTTTTCTAAATTTGGCAAAAAAACCATTTTGTGCAATTGGTTGTCAATTTTGACACCTATTAAAAGTAGGTTGCTTATGGTTGTCATATTTTACCTCGATCTACTATTAAAAAAAGGGGGCACTGTATCTATAATATGTAAACTGTTACCCAAATTGATGCCTGCTGAGTTACTACAAGACTATTGCTTTCGCCTTTGTAATATTTTTCTCATCAGTATATTTGTGAGAACGCTCTGTTCTCACTTTTTGAAAAGCATATTTCAACATATCATCAATATAATAATAATTTTAATTAGTTGTTATTTTTTGGATAGTTATAGTAAATTATAGATAGCAAAAATATGCAGTGTTCCTTGCTATAGCTTCTTTAAGTATGTAATGGTGAGAGATTCCTGGAAATTTAATGTAGTATATGACCATAGTGCAGCCAAGCACAATCATTTCGTATATGTTAGCCTTCTTCATATTCAGTATTTTGTTTTTCGGTTCTTCAAGTAATCGAGTTCGTTCATTGTTACTTGCACCTATGTGCATAAACCAACTGCAAGAAATAATTTTAGAAAATAGTCTACGTACGCTTCTGTAAACTTTCAATGTAACAACTCCTTTTCTTTTATTTGGAGCTGTAAGTTTTTATGTATATCTTCTCAAAATTCAGAAGTAATTGTAAAAGGAGCGTCTCAATCTATTGGTGATTCTTCTTCATCTTCATACATTTGAAGGCAAAAGTCTATTTCAATAAGATTTTTTTGTTCATCTTCTTTCACTTCCTCGTCAGACGCTAAATCCCGACGATTAAAAAAACAGCTCTGTCTCATCGTCAGACAAGGTTGTTGTAATTCATTCTGAGTCAAAAAAAAACACCTTACCACAACAACAAAACGGTAAAAAAATTAAATAACGCTGGGACCGTTTGGTCTAAGTGAAACTACTACTGGGACACCGCATACGTTCGTACTTACTTTTATGAATATCAAAAGCAACAATTTAAAAAACCGAATCGAACTAACTGATCAAAATCTCAATAAAATTCAGAAGCAGAGAGATTGCTATTAGAAACTCGTTGTTTAAAAAATGTGCTGTCAGGAAAGATGGTTTTATTGGTTGCTTATTTTATATAAATTGTAGAATTGCGGATTAAACGATAAAAGGTACACCTCTGGGACAAAGAGAATCCAACAGAAATTTTAAAAAGCACTCGTTAATAAATTGTCCCGCAGTAACGAAACACTCATTAATTTACTTACTACGTCTGTTTATTACATCAACGGTTCTAATATAACAAATGAATGTAAAGAAATTTCGTAAATTAAAGCGCCATCTATTATTTTCATTTCAACAAATGTTTTCCAAAATCGTCAAGATTTCTCTATCATCTTCTAAATCAGTATATGTATGCTTTACAAAACTGAAGAACTTGTTTGCGATAAAGAGAAAATTTTCTACGCTTAGTATGCCGTAGAAAAAAGTTTATAAAAGTCTTAAAAAGGATCGTTCATACGAGAAGCTAGTGCCCGCAATGGCTCTCGGGCTTTGTGCTGCAGCAAGCAAACCAGACCGCTTTTAACTAGCCGTTTAATTTTGGAGTAGCTTTTTAGATAATTGCTTTGCTTTCCGCATTACTGAATACTTCTAGTTTTTTTTTTGTAAAAAAAACATAAAGATATATCGGATGATGAACAAATGATTCCATTACGGTTACTACGATGAATTTTCGAAAATAGAATAATATTCTCAACTTGAGATGTTATTCGTATACAGGTAAAAATTTAGATACCAAAACATATATATTTGAACACCTGTGACCAAAAAAATTTAATTAAATTCTGTAAAACTGGATTGATTGCTTTTGTCACAGCAATGAACTGGTAGTTTATGCGATCTTTTGTAACTTGCAACGTTTCTATACAGGGCTTTCATTTCAAAAATCTTTACAAATTTAGATACAAAATTATTTAGAGCGGGTGTGTTTGAACCTGGATTTTCATATCATCGTGCACAGTATATAATTTTTGACGTTTTGCAAACAGATGTCGAAAACAACTCATCCAAAAAAAGAATCATAACAAAATCAGGACTTCGTACATTGAAAGACTCCTTATTAAATGTAAATTGGGATTTTTTTGAAAAAAATGAGAATGTCAATTTACTAGCATCGTTCCTAACAAACACTTATTCTAATTTAATATGTAGTAATTTTCGCATGAAAAAAGCACCAATTAAACAAAAAAATTGTCGTGTAAATTGGTTTAATGATTCACTTAGAAATATGAGAAAAACGTTAGCCACCTTAAAAGTTATTTCAGAAATGAACAAGTGTTCCTTAGTAATTATCATAATTATAAAAAGCGATACAAACATGAATTGCAAATTTGTAAAAAAATGCTTATAATGAATTTATTTCTTCATCAAATAATAAAGTAAAAGCTTGCTGGAATATAATAGATCACGAAAGGAATAAAAACAGAGAAAGCAATAAAAATGCCTCACTTGATAGTTCGCTTTCACCAGAACAATTTTCTGATTTTTTTGTTAGTATTGATGAATATATAATAAAGTCTCTACCAGCCATATCAGACAGATCAAGATTTATTGCATTTCAGAAATTTTCTTCGTCCTAGTAACTCTTTTTACTTAACACCAGTCACGAACGAAGAAGTTGTAAACACAATCCGTGGTTTAGAAAAGTCTGGTTGTCTGGATTCGACTGAGTATCATTATTAAGGGGACGTTTCATATCATATTAAAACCATTGACCAACTTGATAAACTCTATCTTTATCACTGGGATTTTTCCCGACTCGTTTAAATTTTCAAAAGTGATTCCTTTACATAAGAAAGGTGACACTGCTTTGGTAGATAACTACCGGCTAATATCAATTACGTCTACTTTCAGCAAAATAATAGAAACATTAATCAAGCATCGTTTAGTTTCTTATTTTGAGGAAAATAACTTTCTAGATAATTCCCAGTATGGATTTAGGAAAAATCGTTCAACAACACAAGCAGTTTTGAGTGTTGGGAGTGGAGTGGTTGAGGGCCTTGAGAATGGAACCCAGACAGCGATTAAGTTGTGTGATCTTTCCAAAGCCTCTGACTGTGTCTCGCATGACATTTTACTAACTAAACTTAATTACTACCGAGTTAGAGGATCTTCATTGTCCATATTTAAAACTTACTTGAAAAATCGCTTTCAAGTCGTCACTTATAATGATTCTACGTCTGAATTTAGAACAATAGCACACGGTGTTCCTCAAGGTTCCGTCCTTGGACCCATACTGTTCATTATTTACATCAATGATTTGCCTAATTTTATTCGTCCCAATAAATCTGTTATATTTGCAGATGATACGAGTTTTGTCTATTCTGACACCAATTTAGCTAATCTCACTAAACTATCGCACGATATAGAAGCAAAATCTGAAAAATGATTCAGTACTAATAAACTCAAGCTTAACAAGGAAAAAACACAGTCTTATTTTTTCAACCACTTCTAATACTGATACAGCTAGCGTAAAATTACTAGGTATTTATTTAGATAACAACTTATCGTGGAATGTTCACATAGACCACTTAAGAAGTAGATTATCGAGTTCACTCTTTCTACTTCGTCACCTTCAAAATATTATAGACTATAATACCTTAAGAACTACATATTTCTCACTATTTCACTCACATATCAATTATGGAATTATGATCTGGGGAAATTCGTCAAATGCTCTTCTGATATTCAGGTTACAAATAAGAGCAGTGAGAATACTGGCTAAAGCTGGAGTTCGTGAGTCGTGTCAACCTTTATTTCAGAGATTCTGCATCTTGCCATTGCCTTCCCTTTATTTGTTTCACGTGTTTTGACTAAACAGTCTGATGTACATTAATATCGTACAAGAAAAGCAGGAAATATTCGAACAACACGTTTTCGATTAAATAAGACAATGAAAAACTCGCAAAACTACAATGCTTACAATATCTTGCCAGAATAATTAAAAATTTTGAGCTTAAATAAATTTAGAAAGAGTTTGAAGAACTACCTATTAAAGTTTTGTTTTTACTCAGTTGGTGATTACATGAACCACAAAATGTGCTCCCCGAATTTTAGTGTCTAATTTTTATTTGTTTATATCTGTTCTTATTTTTAACATGTATTTCATATTTATATTATTTTAATTGTGATTTTTTTTCTCACTAAGAGTGTATTTTGGACTTGCTACAAACATTGTTTATTATGTACCGTAGTCAAATAAAGAAATCTAAATCTAAATCTTCAACAAGTTTAAATACAAAAGGGTATCTAAATGTTATTTGTGGCATATTCTTGTTTATTTTTGTGTTCTTGGGAAATAACACCAAAATCGAAACAAAAATATGTATATTCAAGTAACTAAATGTTTTCAGGTCTATTCTGACCTCGTTTTCAATAGCTTTAACATGTATTGAAAATATAAAATGCAAAATGAAAGTTTGATAGGTATATGACATTTTTCAAAAATGTCATATATCAATCTTTAGGAAATTATTTTATTTTTAGCTAGTTACTACTCTGCAGTTGTAATACAGTTTGGAACATAAAAAAATGTTTTAGCGTCAAAAAAACATGCCGGAATTTTATCAAACAATATAAGGACAAGAGGTTATCATAATATTGTTGACTTGATCAGATATTTAAATGCCTGGAAACAGTTTATTTCTTAAAATACAAAAATTTTAATCGTAATATTAAAACTAAAGTTAATATTGAAATATCTAATCAACTCAACAATATTATTCTAACCTCTTATCTTTATATTGATTGATGAACTTCCTGCATGTTTTTTTAATGAAAAATCATTTTTTATGTTAACTGGATTACAACTGGAGAGTAATAAGTAACTAGCTAAAAATAGAATAATTTTCTAAATTTAGTGAAAAATAGCTGATAAAAAAATCAAATAGGATTCGCACTATTTACTGAGCTAGAAGCCCCACAAGTTCGGAAAACCCCATAAAATCTTCAATTTTTATAAACAAATGCTCAAAACAACAAATTAACAATATGTATAAAATATATGAACGAGGACATTTGAAAGACCTTTTAATTCTTTACAAAAATGACCTGAATATTTATTGTCATATCTCTAACAGTTTAAAAGTTATATTAGCTTTAAAGTGAACAAATTAATTTGCTACCGCAACTTTCTTAGCACGTATATTCAAAAATTTATAAAAGATCGAATAAATTTGTTCTTGGTATTTTACTGCATGAGGTCGTTTTTGTATTTTTTAATACTTTCAGAAAAATAATTTGATCAAGTGCGAGTTGGACTCGCATACTAATTCCGTAGCTCTTTCAAGATTCTAATATTCCAGTTTCAGACAAACAGAGAATGAGTGTATTTTCTTATATTTCAAGGAAGCGTCTTAAATTTATAAAAAAATATACACTTTTATTTTCTACACATTTTTATTTTAGCTGCTACATGTTTCTTTTCATTTTTATAGAAATACATATTTACTTAATTTTCTAATTTGTCCCCTAAAATTAAAAATGGAGTTTTATTTTACTAATAAATTTTCAGGGAAACCTTTTATAATCTACTGTCTAAATTTTGGGCTCTATAGATTGGAAGATAAAGGCAAAAATATGTCAAGTTTTAAATAATAAATTATTAAATTTGTTAGACAAATTATTTAAAAATGCTTAATAAAATATATTTTGCAAAATTTTAGATAATGTAGTTTCTAGAATGGGAATTAAGTCGATGTTCAATATTTTGGTAATATCTTTTTAACAAATGATTTAAAAATGTGGAATATTTGCAATTCGCATAATGAGCCTTTTATTTGATATATTACATGATGCGGTTGAAAATTAAAATTTCCATTTAATTCTATAATTTGTCCCCCACATTAATATTGGGGTTTTCTACTAATTTTTCTTATAAATTTCAAGTGAGCCCCAGTACCTCTAATAAAGCGGGAAATGAAAATATCTTTTTGTTAATATCTTGTAAACAATTAATTTAAAAAATATGAAAAATATATATTTGTATTCCTCATAATGAGCGCTTTAATTTGAAGTATTACATGATGCCTTAATAAATATTTTTTATTTTCGGTTTAATACTATAATTTGGCCCCCAAAATAAATATTAGGGATTTATTCGTATTTTTTCTGTAAACAAAAAATTAAGGTCTTATTGTTTGGGTGTGAATAGGTAATTTTTTTAAATATTTTTGTTAATATATTTTAAAATATTTATTTTAAAACTACGAAAACAATATATTTGTATTCGTCATAATGGGCTCTTTGATTTGGTATATTACATGATGCGTCAGAAATAATTTTAATTTTATGTTTTCCATTTAGTGCCGTAATTTTCCCCCTAAAATTAATATTATAGGTTTTTCCTTATTTCTCCAGTAAAGTTCAGGTGAGGTTCTATATCCCTATTTTTTTTTCAAAATTTTACGGCTTATAGTTTCGGAGATAACGTAGGGGAATGGGTAAAAAAATGTATATCTTTGTTAATATTTTTAAAATAATTTATTTTAAAATATATTTGTTTTCGCCATAATGAGCCCTTTCGTTTTATAGATTACATGATGTGTTAGAAACAATTTTAATTTTATATTTTTCAATTAATTTTCTAATTTGTCCCCCAAAATTAGCATTAGTTTTGGGGTCAAAACGTCTCCACGACAGTTATTTGGACACAGAACCACAAGTTTTAGAGATTACATCTGCAAAAGAAAACATGTAATCTGGCCAATTTTTGGGAATTACTCCTACTACACTTTGTTCCATTACAACTTTCGATATGTATATGTTACCCAAAAAAAACCCAGTGAGCAAACAAAATAATCAAGGACTTTCTCAAAAATCATATTGAGATCAACCATAGAAATATATTAGAATTATGGAGGATCTCCTCCACAAGCTTCTCGAAGCTACTTATATAGATAGATATATATACTAAACTTTTTTTATAAAGCTTCAGCTTCCACAATTTCGTAAATTCAATTTGCATATTTCGCATTACTGTAATGTCGATACAGCTGAGTAACATTTTCCAAATTCCCGTTTAATATCACACCATATTCAAAGTTATAAAAATGTGTGCTAAACCCAAGAAACCTCGCCTCGGCGCAATATGGGTTATTCCATCATTCTAATGTCAAAGCTCGGGGCGCTGTATAAACTCAATATTAAGTATTTTATGGGATATGAGCACTATTATTACGCAGCCAGACATTTCTTGACAATATTCAGGGAATGGCACGTTTTATTTTCATTTTCGGTATTCAGATCATACCAATAGAATATGAATTTCCACCATTAGAAGTCAAATCGTATCAACTTTAACCAAACTCGTATTGGAAACATTGTTCCGGAAAAGAGCAATTTCGTCAAATTTCTGCTGTTAAGGTAATAATAAAACATGAGGCCCGGCTAGAGGAAAATGGGAAATATCAACTCCATGCACGTAGGAAAGATTTATCTACGTTTCCTGATATGACGTTTGAGGAAAACAATAACGCAGGATTAGTGTGGAAACATACATGTCAAAATTTGATAAATATTTAGAACGGTAACGACGTCTGACATCTATTGTGAGATGACAGTAGGAAAAATTCATGGATATATAGTCACTTTATCGGTTGAAATCCGAATATGAAAAAAAATTAACAAATCTTGAGACCACAATAATTTTGGAGACGAGAAAAAATTTTTTTTCACCAAAAAGTTTGGCTAATACAAAAAATGATGAAGAAGAAAAAATATATTGGAACCACAATAATTTTGGAGAAGAGAAAAAATGTTTATTGTCACCAACCAATTTTTAAACTACAATGTTTTGGAGACGATTTTTTGTATTTTCTATTTTTACGGACAAATGGACTTCCGTCAATTTTTTTTTTTAAATTTTGGTGTATTCTGACTAGTTTTCGAGATACAGGGTGTTAAACATCGAAAATATCGCATTATTTTTATATTAGATTTCGCATGATAGGCGTGTTATAATTCCGGTTATTAAAGAAATCGTAATTTATACAGTTGCCATAAATTTTGGTGGATGTTTTTTTCAGAAAAAATCATTTTTCATTACTAAATAAGAAGATGTTATTGCACAAACAATATTTCGTTAAAGTAATAATTTCTTGGATGTGCTTCATATAATATACAGTGTGAGTCATAGATATAGCTAGAGAGAGCATATATTATTTTATCCTATTAATGTGTCACCCTCTACTAACCATTCGTGCTGCAATTTTAATAAGACATTAAACAGATACATAACAGATGATCTGTCTCTTTATACTCAAGAAGATGTTAAACTAATTGTAAAAACTACATATTGATAAAATTTAGTTTCTGATACTACCCTGTAGTTTTAAATTCGCTCCGTCAACTTAGTATGTTAATTACTAGTTTTTCTTATCAGATTTCTCATAACACACGTATATTATTTCCGTTTATTGCAGATAATGTAATTTTCGCATTATTTCACAATAATCATGAACAAACCAATCACAATTAATTAGCTTTGGTGACAGTGTTTTCCAATATTATATGTAACATGGTTTTTCAGAAAACTCATTTTTTTAATAAAACTTTGAATACATAAAATGTAATCGCACACTTAATATAATGTTAAAGAAATGAAGTATTGGATGTCTTCATATATTATACAGTATGAGTCGTAAATATTGCTATAATGGTCATATACCATTTTTACCAATAATGAGTACGCCTATATAATAACTACTTAATTTTAATTTGTACAGTTTTTGCTAACCTGTGGAATATAGAGTGATGATCTTAGACTTGTACAATTTAATATAAAAATTACAGAACGCATGGTTTATACAGGGTTACTAATTAATGGAAAAACTAATAGATGCCCACTTTAGAAATATTTACGAGTCGCACTGTGTAATGTATGAACACGTCCAAGAATTAATTTCGTTAATATTGTATTAATTAAACAATTAGATGTTCTTATGTATTCAACGTTATAATAAAAAAATGAGTTTTCTAAAAAAACATGTTACGTATATGGAAAAGTAAAAATATGGAAACCTCTGATCAAAAGTAATACTAGTACTATTTTTTTGTGCAATATATATGTCAAACAATGTGCAAATCACGTTTTTTTAATAAACACAAATAAAACACATTTATATGAGAATCTAAGTGAAAGGAGACATTTCCGATGTTTAAAACCTTATATCACAAAAACTATTCATACAATTTTAACGTTAAGTCAGTTGAACACTGAACATTTGTTAAAGTAAAAATGTAATAAAATACACAGTTGGCAGAGAAAATTTAGAACTACAGGGTAGTGTAAAAAACTACCTTTATTCAATATGTGCAGTCTTTGTAATCAATTTAACATCCTGTTGAG
Organism: Octodonta nipae; assembly: GCA_034190945.1. Taxonomy (NCBI): domain Eukaryota; kingdom Metazoa; phylum Arthropoda; class Insecta; order Coleoptera; family Chrysomelidae; genus Octodonta; species Octodonta nipae. The sequence continues at coordinate 18,089,522 of CM067220.1, read as the reverse complement.
TATAAATGTCTTTTTTAAATTGCAGCATGAATGGTTCGTACAGGGTGACTCATTAATAGGAAAAAATAATATATGACCTCTCTAGCTATATTTATTGCTCAAACTGCATATTATATGAAGCACATCCAAAAAATTATTACTTTGAGAATATATTAATTATTATTCTTATTTATTATTCTTAATTATTCTTATGTTATTAATGTTGTAACAAAAAAATTATTTTTTCCAAAAAAAATTTACGAATTTTACTTATTTTTGAAATGCCAACTTCGACAATATACCTAAATTAAAAAAAAAACAACGGAACTGCATTTTTCCATAAGAACGGTGCCTTGTCCTTTGGGAACACAAACATTTTGGAGACGAAAATTTTTTCCATCCACAAATTTTGTTACTACACTCATGCAATGTTACCAAAGTAAACGAATTTTAGGGCTCTGTTACTAGTTTTTGATGAACTCTATATTCAAAAATTGTTGAATACCTCTTTTCCGTGTGGAAGTAATAAACTTTCAGGGCACGACAATAATATATTGTCAATGGTGAAAGATGAGAATTCGCCAATGTAGTGTTATTATCTATAAAAATACATCGAAAAGAGGTGATTTTCAATTTTACAGACTACCCAAAATATCGGCATAAGTAAGCAGAATCAAAAATAAAACTGTATATCTATCGTCAGAAAGGAAATTGTCATAACCCAACTAGTGGAATCATTATATGGTCCAAGAAATTAGTTTGAATGTTTATCTTATTGTATTTAAATACAAGATTGCAAGTGTTCTGTAAAGAATACTTGCATTAGGTTTCATTGATTTTCTTGATGAAGGTGATTTATTATTATTAGATGAAAGACTACCTGAATTAATATATATATATATATATATATATATATATATATATATATATATATATATATATATATATATATGTATTATTGGCAGTCGGAGTAAAAATGTTTGATGGCTATGCGGTTATGTTCGGAAAAAATATGAATTTTTACAAACAGAAACTGAAGAGAACTGTACATGTTTGCTGGTATTAGAATAAAACCTCAGTTAGGAACCTACCATATTATTTGAAGTTGTATTTAATTTTGTTCCTAACTTAGGATAGTTGCCTAACTTTTTGAAAGGGGCGATTAACATACATTGTGGTGAGTTCTGTACTTATTACTAAAGAATATAATTGGGATAATTTAACACTATTTATATTATTTATACCCAGTTACAAAGGAAATAAATAATCATATAAATGAGGATAGATGCTTACAGTGGGGGTTAGACACCGCCATGAGACACAGACTTATGGAATAGTTGTCCTATGAAATTGATAAAAGAATTATCCAGTTTCCTTACTTTATTTAGACTAAATGTTGTTCAGGTTTCGTGCAGCCACTTTTTACACTCGATGCATTGAATCTAGTCTAGCTTCAAATTTATCGTTTCAAAATATTCGAAACACTCTACACATTCACGTGCCACATTCTGAAATATTCCTGAGTCGTTTGAAAGAGTTTCGACTCTTTTAGCGAATACTTTACTCATGTTTTTAATTGTCTTTGCTTTGCGAACAATCTTCTTTTTATAACTTCTTTCATAGTAGCATTAGATTCGATTTCTATGAGAGAAACATCAGAATTATAAATCACTTCTTAAGCTGTTCTTAAGCCTAAATCTGGATTTGGTGGTAATGAACTTCGGGTTGGAGCGAAAGTTGTTAACGAGATCCTCATCGTCGTCTAAATCTGACAAGAACTGATTACTAGATGACGGACCGTTTAATTGCAATCCAACAAGTTCATCAGTGAAAATGTTTTCATATTCACGACTAACTTGATTTCTTGAAAACCTAGCCCAGGTGATCAATGAGACCCTCTGGAATGACAACCGAATATTAAAACTAGTCGGCACCAACTGGGAACAAACAGGCCCAGAATAGAGATATTTGGAAGTCATATGAGCAAGCATACATACAAAGATGCATTTGCAAGAAGGGGAAGCACAATCCAACTATGCTACATATGCTCATGATGATGATGATGATAATGCGATGATGATGATGATCAGCATAATTCGCCCGGAGAGTAAAGAAAAAATTTAATTGGACATGGACAAGCCGAAGTCAACAAATAGAAAAATAGATAACGCAACTTTTGGAGTACAGCTTGCTTGACACTACATTGTGAGGTAATCAAAACTTTTGCAGGGAACTAATACCATTTACATATCAAAGATAAACTAACCTTTACCAGTAATCATCTGAATTGCACGTTCACTAAAGCCTGCTTTTAGATAATATCTAATGAATGAAACTCTTCAAAAAATAAAACAATTAACCCACTTAATTTTTTGGTTATTTAGTGATTAACTATGAATAACGCTCTATAGATATCACCTGTTAATAAGTATTTACTAAAATATATTGACGTTTGTGACGATAAAGCATTTTCCAGGTTTTATTAAAAAAAGTTTAATAAATTTTACATGAACATGAAACCACTTTGTGCGCTGCTTTAATACAATACAATTTAAACTATCCAAATTAGGGATACCAGTTTAAAGAAGTTGCTGGTCATACATAAATATTAACATTGTACGTGAAATATAGTAAAAATATTATTTTTTACGTCGATAAATAAAAAAAACATTTGATAAAATAATAACATTATTTCATTGCAACTAAATGTGTACCTATCGCAACTCACATCAACTCTTTTTTATTTTGTACACCTAATTTGTAAAACTTATGTCGCTTTCTTAGCCTAGAGGTGATCTATATTTTGTAAAACTTTACAGATATAAAACCTTTAGACTTCTCACTTATATGAAATGCGAAATAGGTGAAGATAAATCATTGATATACTTCTCTTTATTTGCATGTTTATATATGCACGTTTAATAGCCGTTGCTTGCATTTGAGCCTACTACATTTCCTGAACATCTCCAGTGTGCTAAAATTCTATGAATAGGAAGTAGTGCTGTGGTATGTTATCCAAAATTTAATGTCACATCTACTACGTTTTGATTGAAACAGGTTTCCAAAGTAGATACAATTTGTGGTTCTTATGAATTCTTCATGCTAAGTGTAGAATTAAGGAATGTACATCCTCAATTAACATATATGATTATTAAATTTACATTTCCACGAAATCAATCTAGTTTTCATATTCAAGCTAACTTGCTAACGAACTATAGAAATAAATTGCTAAAATTTCCCCATATTGAGATGGTGACTTTTGTTTTCTGAATGTCCAATTGTCCATAGTTACCATTGGAAACTTTTTAATTCTATTTTATTTAATTCATTTATTTATTTTATTGACATAGCAAATGGGATCTGATTTAGACACAGAAACGTTTTGTAACATTTCACATAAACTTTTCTCAAGAAAGTCAAAAATACATAATCACTTTTTCGAAAATCAGGTGGAAAAATTTCTGACAGATTGTTTTTGAATACTCAACAAACTATGAAATGTGAGAAAACTCTATATTTCTTCCGAATAACTGCAACAACGGGTATATTATGCCAGAGTGAAGATATCGATGTCATACTGCAATCATTATGACACTAAAAGCATGGGTATTCTCGGCAAAGTATTGCTATAAATATTCTATATTCTTGAACATTTTTTAGATCAAAAATAATCTTCTTTATTTCCACATCAAAAATAGGCCATAACAAATACTACACTATTTTTCTTAGACTAATATTTCCTCCAAATATTACATCGAGTTCTACTACTAAGCGGCTCCTGCTGTGCGGCCGCATTTATATCCTGTCCCACTTACTCTAGATTGTTTTCGTAGTCTCCAGGTCTATCTAACGTTTATAATGATTAGCTCTCAAAAGAAATGTCATTTTCCTTAAGACTAAAAATATGGTATTGCTAATTTCTACGCAATTCCTCTATTAGTAATGCCTTAACCTCATTTAAGCACGATCATCCCGATCCAATGGTCCTCTTTCGTCATTGATCATTCAGCTACTGCATTTGGCCCATTCCAAGCTGATTATGAGCTTAGGAGATTTGCTCTTCCTACTCTGGGACTTTTTCCCTCTCTTGAAACCCGACTGAATTTGCCTTGAGATCTGAGCGAATCTTCATTCGAGCGCTGGTTGCTAACTTTGTCCGTGCTAATTCGTGCGTGGTCAGCATGTTTTGTCGCAGTCTGTCGGCGTAATCGTTAACTTCATGGGACGGTTCTTCGGATGAGCCAAAGTTACTTGGTAGTTTTGGCTTCTTTTCGAATAATACCCTGGCTAGAGTCAATCCCGTGCTCCTGTCAAGGGCTGAGCAATAGGCCAAAAGGAATAGGGGAATATGCTCATCCCAATCTCGCTAATAATTCCTAACGACCTTGTATAGATCTTTGTATATTTGTTTTCTGTTTTTTGTTCCAAGGTCCTGTTGAATTTTTCCACTATTTCGTCCGATTGTGGATGCAAGGGTGTAGTTCTCGTTTTCTTAACATGGAGCAGACCTCGGCTCATTTACTAAAATAATCCATAGCGACCAGGATCTAGGAATGGACCAGCAACATCTACAACTATTCTTTCAAATGGAACGCGTACATTATACTGCTGCATTCTGCCTTTTGCCCTGGTCTTGGAGACACTACTGGCTGCACAGGTGTCGTTCGACACCTCTAATACCATTTATAAAACGTTGAGTAGCCAATTGGTTTTTAACTTCTTATGGTTGATCTGAGATTTGCTTCAAATTGTTGTTGATGTATATGCGAAGATGAAGTACTGTCAAATGTAACTCTTGTTGCATTTTCTTAATTTCCATTTGTACATTTTGAGACTACCACTTATTCTAGAATCTGAATTTTCTGTTTAACTGCTTTGGTGGCTTGTATTATTAATTTCATTTGTTGTTCAAATTGTTCCATTTGCATTTTTAATTCATTTTGCCATTTTAATTCTAATGCTTTAAGTTCTTTTCTCTTTTTTTCTAATATTTTAAGTTCACCTTGCTTCTTTAATTTAATTAGATTTTCTCGGTCATCCATGGTAGTGGCAATAGTATATAAAATTTTAGCCTGAAATGAGGAAAAACTAGTATTTTGCGATAAAAACGTGAAGAAATGTACAATAAATGTTGTCCCGCGTTTCTTCAAGATGTTTATTTGGAAAAAGAGGTTAAAGCAAAGTTCACTTCATAAAACATCAGATACTGATTAATGTTCTTTTATAATTGCTGTTAGTATCTACTAGTATACTTTTTCATTATTTAAATATCGTCTGCATTGCGGATGCAGTTTAAGGAAAAAAAATTCCGTGTTGTGCGGCAAATAATGAATTCAATCAGATAGAAAAATATATTTTCCACGGATGATCTAATACGCGCGAAATGGGTTCAAATTATAAGAAAAGGAAACTTTCTGAGCTCACCTCGCTTGTACGAAACACACTCTTATCAATTAGCAAAGATGGAACAATTATTTTTTTCTTATTTCTTTGGTTTATTCAATTGTACAGAATACTATTCCCAAAATCTGGAGAGAGAGGAGTAGAATTTGAAAAAATATAAAACTCAAATGTCTAAAATTATACCTTAGATGTTTTATAGCGATAATTTTAATCCAAAATATTGTGTGCATGTAACTGCTTTTTAAACTCAAGTAGCGCATGGTTAAAATGAATTAAAATTGTAGAGAAAGAGAAACAGTACTGCAACAAACTATTCGTGACAAACGTCGCATTATTAGTACAGTGACTAGGAAATTTTCCTTGGAAAATTTTTACCAGTAAGTCGATTTGTCTGAAATTTGACAGTAGGTTGAATATAGCATAAAAACAAGTTGTCTATAAACATTTTTCCAAAAATCAATACTTTTTGATCTTTTTGTGATTGAATAAGTTAATTTTTCGCTCTAATACGACGTTATTCGGTGATTTTTCTCGAATAACCGGAAAAATTGATGTCCTACAGAAAAATGCTCCTAAAGAAAATGAAGCTCGTAAGAAAAGGAAAAGTTGTTTTTTTTTTGGTATTTATGTATGAGCAATAGATGTTAAGATGCCACTGGTTGAAAGTCAGTTCTTGTCCGATGACCTATAAATTTGCAACGTTTAACCTGAAATAACTCAAAAAATTCACTTTTTAGAAAAAAAATTCCCTTCACATTTTTTGAAGTACTTCAAAAAATCTTTAAAATAGCATTACAGCCATTAGCATAATAATTGACTCAATAATAGTCAAAAAGAAGCTATTTTTTAAATACTGTATTAAAACTGATATAATTACCACCAGATTTTAAATTAAGTTTACTTTATTTAGATGCTTATAAAATATTTTAAAAGTTTCAGCGATTTAGGATGCATATTTTTACAACTTTTGAACTTTAAAAACTAATTTAATTTTCAAAAAATTTCAGTTTTGAAAATAACATGACAAATAATAGAAATACAAAAAAATATTAGAGAGAAAAAATTTTGCATTTCTCCGTAGACTAATTTGCTTTTTATTATTTCTATAGCACAAAAATTAACCGAGATATCACGGTTAGAATGTTGCACTAGAGACCATATCCTTCAAAAATTTTAATCTAAAAAATCTCGAAAACAACGAGTTAAAAAATATTGAGGAGTTATAACTATTACATTCCCTGTAAAATGAATTTTGAATTTTTACGATAGCTTTAGAATTAAGAAAGTTTTTGTTATAAAACTGACGTCACTTAACACGATTTAGTAGTAGTAGTGGTCGTTCAAAAAGTAGCAGACGAAGAAAAAAGGAGCAAACCAAGTATTTTGAAAATCGTTAGAGTATAAAGAATATTTAAAAATAATTTTAAAAAATTCGTAATTTTTAACCGACTTCCAAAAAGGAAGAGGTTATCATTTCGTCGCGTTTTTTTTTGTATGTATGTTACCTGCTTTCTTCTCCTGTGGTGAACTGTTTTGTATGAATATGTTCTTGTTTGATAGAGTATATATCTGAATTGGTGGAAATTCAAATTTTGTAAAAGAATTCTATTGGCGAAGTGATGAAATTTGTGAATGAACACATGCGTGCATGGAAATCGACCAATATCCCTAACATATTGGTCGATTTTTCGAAAACTCCTTATGAATGTGTATAGTTTTTTAACGTTTAATCTATTAAGGAAGATCCCTAGGTGATCTCATATACTTTTCAAAAATTTCATCGAAATGACATAGCGGACATTTCCTCATAGATATTTTAATTCCAACGTGATAGTCCGGGAATTTTAGGAATTGGTAGTATTAATTGCGAATTTGAAAATTTTCTATGTACATCTCAAGCATATAGGTAGTAAAGCTCCTTAAATCAATGAGTCCCAAGCTCGTTTTGTTTGTATACCAGGCTAATACCTATTTAAATGAAAATTTTTCCATTTTGCGAAGACGGTGCTTTTGGTTGTCACATTCTCCCGGCCTAATAGAAAATTCAGTGACAACACATGTCAAATTCTAAACTGCTCTTTGATGCGTTTATACACAGGATGTATCACAAAGTAAACCGATAGAAGAAGTTGCATTTATATGATGATTGAAATATAGGTAAGGCAGTTTAGCCGTATATACAGGATGGTTTGAATATAGGGTGGAGTGGACGTTTGGTGGTATAAAAATGTTGGAAAATATGTGAAATTTAAATTATATATGGTGATTAAAAAACTGTTATATGATATGGACGTAAACATATCATATATATGCTGGAGTTGAATTATATTTATACAGTTTTATAAAAACATTATTTATTTTATAGCCCATAGGAAGTTGCATAAAGTGTGGAGAGGAATTAATGTTACACAGGACGATAATATAAAATGTTAAAAATGAAATAATTTATGAGGTAGTCCACAAGGAGTTATATACTATGGTTGAAATATAGGACGGATTTGACTCCGTAAATATGGGATGGATTCTACTCCGTCCTATAGTTTACAGAAGACAGCAAACATTTTGTTCGTAAACATTTACCAGTCAATTTAAATGAAAATGTATCATTGTGTAATGTTGAGGCTTTCGATGTTACCTGGTCCTGTCTATTAAGGTTATACATACAAAATAAAAAATAAAGAATGAGAACTACCTGGGTTCAAAAAAACTAAAAAGTTGAAAATAAATCATTTTTAAAAAAATATAACCGACTTCCACCTATAACTAAAAAGCTAAACATAATTATAACAAAATACAACTCTAGCAAATAAATAAAACATTCAGTGTTGTTAGGTACCTACCCATGAAGTAAAAAATGTAAAAATTAAAAGGTGCTCATTCTGTACAAATTAATTACGTACCAATCTAGTATATTTTTGAAGTCGGTGCCAAGCAACAATCAAGTTTGATGAAGTACGCAATGAAGGATTTTAGATTTGCTTGGTACCGACTTCAAAAATATACTAGATCGGTAGGTAATTAATTTGTACAGAATGAGCACCTTTTAATTTTTACATTTTTTACTTCATGGGTAGGTACCTAACAACACTGAATGTTTTATTTAGTTGCTAGAGTTGTATTTTGTTATAATTATTTTTAGCTTTTTAGTTTTAGGTGGAAGTCTGTTATATTTTTTAAAAAAATGATTTATGTCATTTAGGGTGGTTCTTAAGGATTGAAATATCATAACAAATTGTTTTTTGTACCATAGTTATATAGAAAATAATTGAAAATGATAAAAAGATTTTTTTTTATTTTGTCGTTAACGGTGGTTTTAAGGGTTGAAATATTATAAATACTATATAATAACTTGTAAGTAATGTTGTACAATGTTAAATAATACTTGTTCTATTAGTTAACGTATAGTTTTAGCCTAAGGGGTGATTTTCACGTTTATATAAGTTTTGATCTAGAGGGTCAAAGGAACTTAATTCCCAATCTTCATAAAATTCGGTCTACTATCAATATTTTTTCAGGTTCCGACTTTTTTTCTCCCCAGTCACTGTGCTATTATTCATCGATGAAGTGATGCAAGCCTTTCTGTGTAATCAAGATCTCAAAGCACATCATATTTAGACGCTTATTTAATATTTTTTGTTTTAGAATATTTATCAACAAATGACTAGTTGGCAAGTGGAGCCCAAACGCATTATAAACAGGTTGATATAGGGCCCCAAAACTTGCTAAGGATAATATACCATGAAATGCCTTCTAACATATCAGGGAGCTATCTGAACGAAGGTAAATGTTGTAACTCGCATACTTCTGCTATTTTGGTATTAGTTTAAAATATTTATGATTTATCTCACTTTCATAAGCAACAATAAAAATATATGAAGAAAAACATCGACACATTTTAATCTAAGAGTAATGAGAGCAATTTTGAAAACAGAGTGTTACTGTTAGCGGAAATTCATGAGTAAGCGGCCATTAAATCAACACTGTGTTGTAATCAAATAATCAGTTCGCAATCCGTGCTGATTTCACGTCAATCGGCTTAGAATCAATCATATACGCGTTTAATAAGAAGAGAACACGCAATATGTACTACACAATCGTGCTATTGTTCTATAGACGTTAATCCCTTAATCCATAAAATTTGTGCATATACGCATATTTTTCCATAACACACATATTTCGTAGCAAAACGAAATCTAAAATATGTTTAATTCATTAAAATACTCACCAATAAAAAACTGAATACCGCATAAAGATTCTTTTGAATTGAAAGAATATTATTTTAAAATTCCTTGCGATCGTTTGCTCTTATCCATATTGCAGGAAATATTGGGTGTTAATTTTTTCCAGTTCCTCTACGGCAGCTTTGTTTGATTAAATGATTGCTGTAAGAAATGGATTTCATCTGCACACGAATCCTCTGGGACCTTGTTTTGGCTTTTACAAAAAAACAAATGATATTTGCAACCAATCCAATAAACTCCAAAAAAGCTAAACAATAAAGTAAAAACAAACAAAACTAAATAATGTTAAAGCAATGCCTTGTGTTGAAAGGGGTGACCATTACTTTCACTCTACAAATAAACTCCTTTTTTAAACGCTTCTAAACTTTGTTTAGCATTAATTTTGTAATACTGGCAAAAACGTGGCGTATTCTTTCTCTCATATTATTTGGAGTTGTGGGTGGATTACTGTATAAACCGTTTTTTTATGTATCTCCAGAGAAAAAAATCTATACGCGTCAAAGTTGGGAACCTAGCAGAATGCTTCTGGCACCATTTTATTAAGATACAGAGACGCTCAACCACTCAGAATGCTTTTGCACAAATCTGTCTTCACGTTGTTTTCTGAATGATACTTGTGGCATATTTTTCAATGTCTAGGTGCTTCTTGGGTGGTGTTATTTCCCAAGAAGCACTTAGACATCCTGTCTTCACGTCTTGATGCTTGCTGCCACTTTTTATTGAAGAAGTTCAACAACTTACGGAGGAGAGTTTTTGCATTGTCTGATAGAGCGAAGGGGCGTTGCAATTTTGTGGACATGAAATTTTCGATCACTGCATACGGTTCAGGCATTTCTCCACTCAGGTGACCTTTCACGATCGAAAAAATTTCCTCCCTTGTTAAGTCATATCCTCCACGTTCATCAGCGACAAATTCTATAATTGGAAAATATAATATAAATAATTCCATATTGAACCTCGTTACTATTATTTTTTCCTAAAATTATTTGAGAAGAAAAAAATTGCATAAAAAAGAATTACGGTCCATAGAACTCAATACATTAAACTCTTAAATATTCTCTCACCTCTAGGGTTTGGCCATATAACTGACAAGCATATATAGATATAGCGCTCCGCAACTCGACCGAGACGAGATCCAGAGTTCTGTGTGAAATGAAGACCGCAGATAAATTTAAGAAAAAGATTCAATTCAAGAAAGACATTCCACGTCGTTAATGGACAAGAATCCAGAAAACTGTTTTACATTGCAAGAACTCGTATCAATGACACACGGCCAGCTAAGCGCAGCTATTTTTAATGTTTTCCAGTCAATAATACATCCATCTACAACATGTAATGGGTCAACTCGTGGAACACTGTGGAACTTATCAACTTTTCTCTAGGTTTTTTTAAATTTTCAGTTGTAATTTTCCGTTAATTTTCGTACAATTGATTCATTTATTATTATCGCATGAATTATTATTATTAATTTTCAGTTACACAAATATTTTTTACTCACTTTCAGCTTTTGATTCCATTCGTAAAAATTGGAATCGGTTGACTCGTAAAGTTTTGACGTCCGCATCGAGCTCGATGGAGGGCTCCCTTTTAAGTGCCGTCCAAAAGCAGGTATAAGGGCTACGGCCCGCTGATGTCAAGAATTTGTCCTTCGGACTCTTCCCCAACCTAACCCACGACTAAAAATTACCAGAACGTAAACTTTATTTTTCGACTTTTAGCCAGATTTTTCGGATTTGGCTCCACTGTAGTACGCCTCGATAAAAATGTGCTAGAGCACCATCTACTTGAAAACACATTCAGTAGAACATCTTGCAAAAAAGTAAATTTTCAACAGAAATCTATTAAAATGTTGTCCATTAGAATGACCTTCGGAAATGTATGATCCTCCATACGCCCTCGAGAATTTCTCCCCACATATTAATAGACCACATATGCTGATCGTTAATTGTTCTTCAAAAAAGAGGATTTGGATTATAATAGTAAGTGAAATGTGGCCTACTTACTAAGTCAGTGTTCTAAAACGTCCACAAACAAAAATATAATCTTTAACGAAAAGTTATTTCTTTTGATGCCTCTATATATGAATTGTGTGGAATTTATGTTTAATTAAAATGCGCTGAAAGTTGTTTTTGCTTATTCTAGGTTTTTAATGATTCTGGCGCTGGTTCATATTTGGATTTTCAATAACTGATCTAATTATTGTAACTTGGTTTTCTTAATTGTGAGTAACATACTTAGTCCCATTAGAATTTGATATTGCTATATAGATGATATAATTCCCTTATACTTATCGGTAAATATTAAAAAAATATATCTGACTTCGTGAAATTATACAGGGTGAGTTTTTTTTGAAGATCAGTATGGGGATGTCGGAAACTAGCGGAGATAGAGCAATGGTTAAATTGGGAAAGATTTGCAGTTTTACTGGCCTAATTTAATGACACTTTCGGATTTTTGTAAAAAGTCATGGCTTACTAGATATTTTGAAAAAACGAAATTCTGTCGAATTAGTCAAATCCCTCTAGCTCCTTTGTTTTTGATTTTATAAAAAAAAATTGTAAATATCAAAATTGAAGGGAATTGTATCCCGAATATGACTGTCATGTCCTCGTCTGCATGACAGCTATCGTTTTCGAGATATGACACAAATTTATCATTTTTTGAATGGAAACCATAGTTGGCTATGACCTCAAAAAATCGAATATTTTAGAGATTTTCAACAATATAATACTCTATATAGTTATTCATAAAAATAACGGAGTTGTGGATGCTTTTCTCTCTTATTTTCACTTTTAACGTACTTAGCCATGAAATAGATTGATTTATTAATAACTATTCCAAAAAACATTGAACGATTTTTTTATTAGGTATATCAGATATAAAGAAAAAACTAAATACGAAGGTACCTACTAAAAACTTAAGAAATTAAAGTACATAATAATGGTTACAATTTATGTTCGAAAAGTCCACCATTGTTATTTAGACAAAAATTTCATCTTTTTAAGATTTACATTACCGCTTTCCTCACAGACCGCCTATCTATTTCTTCAATTGCTTGTAATACCCTTAGGTCACCAACTGTCTCATACTCTCTTTTGTATAAATTGTTTTTTAGCTCACCCTTTAAATAGAAGTCTATAACTGCCAAATTGGGAGACCGGGGTGGCCATTCGCCTGGGCCATTTCTTCCTATCCAAGAGTTTGGATAGATATTATCTAAGTGTTGTCTTACTAATAACGAGTTATGAAAAGGTGCTCCATCATGTTGGAGCCATTCAATTTCTAAACGAGTTCTCAAATTCAAAATATGCAACATGTCTTGAAAAGTGTATTGCAAGAAATGCAAGTAGCGCTCACCAGTAAGTGATTCTTCATAGATAAAAGGCCCCAGAATAGTAGACCCTATGATACCACACCAAACATTAAAACCAAATTTTATCTTGGGTCAACTTTGTTCTACGTGGAAAGGGTTTTCTTTAGCCCAGATATGCTCATTATGTCAATTGAACATACCGCAGTTAGTAAATCTAGTTTCATCTGACAATAACACCTTTAATGGAAACTGTGGATTGTCAAGGCACATGTCTCTAAACCATGTACAAAACAAAATACGTCGCTGTTCGTCACCAGCATGCCAAGTTTGAGAAACTGAAAATTTATACGGGTGGAACTTGTGCGCTTTCAGTACGTTAACTACCGTTCGTTGAGATGTGCCAGCTTCTGCCGCAATCTCACGAGTTGATGTAGATGGATTTTGATTTACCATTGCCAAAACATTTATTTGAGCTGCTTCGTTTATTTGATTACGTTCCTTTGGTGTTTTAGTAAAAGATGCATATCTGCGTAAACTATCGTTAAACCTCTTAAACGTACATAGAGAAGGTTAACGACGATTTAAATATCTATGAAAGTATTCCTCAGCTGCACGAACTGAATTTTTATGGCATATAATATAACATTCCACCATATTCAGTTTTTCTTCATTTTATCACGAAAACTTGTCAATATCGACTGTAAGTTCAGCACTACTAATGGAACTACTCTCAAATGAGGAAACGTCAAAGTGAAAACAATCTTTTTCATTGCTACCTACGTTAAAAGTGAAAATAAGAGAGAAAATCATCCATAACTCTGTTATTTTTATAAATAACTATATCGAGTATCATATCGTTGAAGAGATCTAAAATGTCCGATATTTTGAGGTCATAGCCAGCTATGGTTTCCATTCAAAAAAAGATAAGTTTGTGTCATATCTCGAAAAAGAGAGCTGTCACGCAAACGAGGACATGACAATCATATTCGGGATACAATTTTTTACACTTTTTTACTGTTACTTTTACTTTTACTTTTACTTTTACTTTTACTTTTTTACTTTTTACTTTACTTTTACTTTTACTTTTTTTACACTTTACACTTTTTTATAAAATCAAAAACAAAGGAGCTAGAGGGATTTGACTAAATCGACAGAATTTGGTTTTTTTTTTCAAAATATCTAGTAAGCCATGACTTTTCACAAAAATCCAAAAATGTCATTAAATTTGTTCCAGTAAAACTGCAAATCTTTCCCAATTTAACCATTGCTCTATCTCCGCTAGTTTCCGAGATCCTGATACTGATCATAAAAAAAACTCACCCTGTATATAGAGTGTTCCTTTTAAAATAAGACAGCTAAACAACTTTCAGTCAGTTAGACTGTACTGTAATGCAATCTGTACTATACTGTATAACTTTTTTGACAAGTAAGTATTTTTTATATAACTCATTTATTTCATAATTTAAAAAAATATACGCAATATGTTTATGAATTTGTCGACTTTTTAAAAACTTTTTGAAACAGGTCTAGGGTGTGTAACAGCAACTTACCTTAATTTTACCTCTATAATCCCAATTTCATCTCAATTATAGGGAATTTAATTTAAAAATATATAACTTTAATACATCATTTTTGTTGTAAAACCCTGTAAATTTAAAATAATTTTGAAATATGGACGCAAAGATACAAGTTTACAAAAAATTGCTACAAAATATGTAAATATCGTTTGAAGGACCGTTTCGTATAAGGTGGTAAACTATAAAATAATAAAATAGTATAATATGCCTGAATTGTAAAAGATCTCGGAACCCTTAATATGTGAATTCTTTATTATTTTTATTTTTCACCAAATTGGTTTTCAGGTACATCTGAGCTAAAATCATTCATTTTTAGAAGGATATTTAGTACATATCATAAAACGATTATTCATTCACAAAATTGTTTGCAACTGAAACTAAATAAAAATGTATCCGTTCACAGAACAAAATTATATTTTCAAATACTGGCATCTGATAATTTTCTCCTGTGGTCGACCTGAAATAAATATTCAAGGGAAATGAGCGGAATAATATCCTTATAACCATCAATATTCCCTCTGGCGTAGTAATTGGCTGCCCTAATTTCGTTCATTATGTCAATTCAATTAGACTCATCCATCATTTTCGCTGATACCCAGTCTCTCTCTAAATGCTTCAATTATTTAGCAAAAAGCCATCAACTTAGATAGTAAACCTGATACGCTGTCGGTTTGTTTGCCAATATATGTACGAAACTGAATTCGCTTTATTGATAACATAAATTGCATCAACGTTGAAAATCCAATAAACTTTGAAGGTCCTTTTCCGTATTCCTATAAATGGTAGATTAATTTATCACCTTCGTTGAATATAAACGTAATAATTTGTTTGTATGTTCTTCAACTGAGAAAGTAAATAACTTCATTTTATATTTTTAAGTAAATGTTGACAAACCTTTTAGGAAAGCTCACCTTTTAAACGAGACATCACCAAACATATACCTCCTTAAAAATGTCAACGAATTGGACCTCAGGTGATGAAAAACAAACAAAGGAGAATTGAAGAGATACGAAAATAGGTTTATAACTTAAACAATAAATGCAAAATTAAATTATATTTTAGTTTTCTATAGTAAAATATATTTGTCAATGCTATTTTTTGGTCCTGTTTGTTATTATGTTTTTACAGTATTAATACTCACACACCAATTAAATTTTCTACTGGTGGTTGTTAAAAATCTATTATTTGATGAGAGAAAGGGTTTCTGCCAACAATTACAGTATTAGTATTCCTGTAGTGCTCAAAGTATTGACAATAATCATTACTTGCACATCTGTCACATCAGACGTTTTTTTGATACTGCTTCTTCTCAGAATCACGTCCTGCATTAAATTCCACAGAACTGTATAAAGTCCAATCTGTATTAAAAACCCTTCAGACAGTATTCGATGGAAATTAATTTAATTTCCCTTCTTCTAACTGACATTACTATTAAGAATTATTTATTTAATTGCTTAATTGTGCTATGTGTCTGCATATAAATACCAAAAATAAGTTAAATCTGTTTTTTTTGTTAGATATCTATTCAATGGTTATCCTCGTTTAAATCTCCCTGGTTTTATTCTAATTGCTCGTTGTGGCGTTTATTATTTTTACTAGTCACATCCGATAGTGCTTTTTCTCAACAGTTACAATGTTGCTCCTCAGTTTTTTTTATGGGGAGGTAACTTGAGTGATTGACTCTACTTTTTCGTATTTTTCGTTTTCCAGTACCTTTTCTTATAGTTATCATAGTTTTCCTCATTGGATTAATTTATCATGTAAATGTGTTCTACTATTTCATTTTCTTGTATTTTATGCCCCTACTCCCCTATAATGCTTTTTCCCATTCAAATCTAGTACTTTTTTCCTATTACCTTTGGTGTTATTATTTTAATATTCTATTATTCTATTACTCTTAATTTCCATCACAAATGTGTTTTGGTTTCTTCCTACATAAAGCAATGCCTTCATTTTACATCCGCCATATGTATTTTTCAACTGTCCTGTGATGTTTCCACAAGTCTCAACTCCTTATCAAATTATTTTTGCTTACTTACGAATTTCAAGGTATTTAATCTGCCACCTACGCAACAACTTTCTAAGTTTGTTCCAGTTCTTTTCCTGTCTGTTCTTTGTAGAAATTTTACTTAAATTTGTTCCAATTGCCCTGCTGGTGACATGTACTTTAGCTTTAATAAACGATATGCCTTCTTCTGTTAAGATCTGTTATTCCAGTTGGTTTTTTCAGTTGCATTTCCCTTATAACTCTTATGTGTTCACTGTCACTATCAGCTCTTCTGTAGCTTCTTGCATCAGTTTTTTTTTTAATGATAATTGGGGGACAATAATTAGATTCTGTCTTCGAATAGATGTGATTCTTTTGGTCAAGACAATTGTCCAATTGCTTTTTATTGTATAATTCTACCATCCTCTGCCCATTTGTATATCAGTAATGTTTGGTTTTTGAGTTTCTCAAGCATTTTCAGATTTGAACTTATCCCCTATTATTAATGTCAATGTAGGAAATGTTTAAAATGTTGGTTACGAACGTTGCGGCAACATGCTAATCTGGTATAGAAATGTCTTGTAACGTTACTAAACATCTCAGGCGTGACTGATCTAATCGCAAGTGTGAGTCGTCTTTTTAGGTCAAGTTGAGGGGTTTAGTTTTGTATACAGTGCTTTTAACATATCCCCACAAAAAGTAGTCCAATGGCGTCAAATCAGGAGATCGTGTTGGCAATTCTATCGATCTACGCCTCCCAATCTACCGATTTGTAAAATTTTTGTTCTGGTACTGCCCGACATTGATTTCGTAATGGAGCGGTGCTCCGTCTTGCTGAAACCATATTGTATTGGCTGGATATTTTGGGTTTACTTGATGAGGATATAAGTTTGTCAAAGCTGGCACGACATTATTTTGGAGCAATAAATATTTATCTTCATTCAAGTTGCCATCAATGAAAAAGGGACCTACGATATGATTTCCAACAATTCCTGCCCAAACATGAACTTTTTCACGATATTGCGTATATTTCTGTGTCATCCAGTGAGGATTCTCATTAGACCAATAGCGGCAATTTTAACGGTTAACATGACCGTGAAGTGTAAATGCGGTCTCATCAGAAAACAAAACATCTTCTAATTGGATCATACTGTTATCTAACCTTACCATCATTTGTTCTCAAAAATACGTTCTCCTATCGAAATCGTCATTTTATAGGGACGCATTTTACTTTGATTTAATAATCGAAAAATTTATGTGTGGCTAACCTTGACCAGTGGGGCTGCTTTTCGACCAGAATTATGTTGGTTTTTTGAAACTCACTAGTTTTTTTGTCTGTCTTACATGACCAAGTTCGCGAAACTGCTTTTCTATTTTGCCAATTGTACCTTACAGTTGGCAAGTTTGGAAAATTTTCGTGAAATAAGCGACAAACTTCCATTTATGTCCGTGTGTTATCTCAATAATCAATCATTTGTAGAATGGTTATTTTGTGCACATCTGATAAATTAAATTAATTAATAAATGATTAACGAAATTCAAACGACAATCGCACTGAAACTGATCACCACTATTATTCAGAGAGGCAACAAGATGCTAAGGAGTTTTGACGAAAATAAACAAAACTGTTTTTTATTAAATCAGTAAAGAGGAACGCAGGAATGGTTTTTTCATATTATCTTCATATCAAGAGCTAAATGAGAATTAATTAGTGAATGTGTCAAATAAAATTATTATTTTATTAAGTCTAGAATTTTCTGGAGAATCCAAAAAATAAATAATATAAAGGGGCTTGCATTAAAAAGAAGAAAGTTGGTATTGGCCACTGTAACAGGGCACACCCTATATAATTTTTTTGAAAAAATGCGCATTTAAAAATACAAATCGACGTTTCCAAGGGTTTCCCCCAACAAGCCCTCTTTTATTCGTTATCGAATTTATTACATTTGGCTGTTCCACACTGTAGTTGAAGAACATTTTAAGTATATACTTTAAGATTTTATTTTTCTAATTGTTTTGTTTTGTTGATGTTGTTAATTTTTGCTCTTAAATGTTTTCATTTGTTTGTTTTATTTTGTCTGTCTGATACCGTTTCAAACAATTTTTACAAAATCCTCACTAATTTACACTTTTACGGATCAATATAAATAATAAATAATAGATTTTATAACACCTGACTGAAAAAAAACTGATTTCGTCTAAACGACAAAACATATATAGAAAAAAAAACAAGAGAATTTGAAAAGTGTTATTAAATATAAATAAAATGCCATCACCCTGTATATAAATAATAGTTGCAAAGTGCAACTACGACATAAATTTTCTGTTACTATAATAACGCTTTAGTTACTCCTTTATAAAAGGCGTCGAAGTCACTGTAAATTTATTATATAAATTCCTATATCTTCGAGATCAGTGTGCAAAAATAGGAGTATTCTCCATTAGGATAATGGGAAAATGCGATAATATGTAAGATGTGTCATTTAAAGAATTATACCTTTGGTGTACCTTGTGTAATTCAACATAATTTCAAATCATGGACCTTATAATTCTTGATACATTTTTCCTATACATTTTATGATAACCGAATTTTGACGCACTAATTACAAACGGTAATTATTTAAATAAATTATAAATTAAAACACAAATATTGCCTTACCAAGTTCTTAATTTGATGCCCTATGCTCTTTGCCACTTTGGAATATATTGAAAAACTTAAAGTTGAAGTTCAAATATGCTATCCCTCATAAAATTTGTTATTACAGACTATTATATTTTTATGTTCCTTGCTTCAGGCGAAATGAAAAATTACGTGGGCACACCAAGCTAAATATTTGTAATCCGTTAAGTCTTAGTCGATTTTTCCACGTAATTTACCCCCTGTCCACTTTTGACTTTTATATTGTTTACAGTTTTATGTCTCTCAGTCTGAGTGCTAAAACAATAGACTGAGCTTAAGTACATGTTCTTACTTTTGTTTTGAGGCTGTGATAAAGAACTGGATACTTTGAATAAAAATATTAATACATTTTAGATGTTCCATTAAAAGAATATTTAGTTTCTAATATTAGAAGACATTCAATATACTTAATTATATAATTCATAAATTTAGCACTACTTCTCAATGTATTGGCTTTTCACTTTGACATCAATATTAAACAGATATAGGCGCATAATTTCTGGATTTCAGGCCCACTACCTTCATTCCCAGTTGTCGGTCTTTTTCAATGAAACGAGCTTGATTTGGAAAAAGATTACCTTTGAAATCGTTTCAATAGCGAGAATTTCCTGTGAATGAATTGGGGATGCTTTCAATTTACTTCTTTCAATACACGCCTTAGAGGGAAGCAATTCAGGCATGAGCTGAGAACATGAAACGTTATCATCTATGCCTATATGACCTAATAATATTGCAAAAAGTCACTTAAAACGGTTAATCTTCATTGCATATTTTTATGGTGTTTGTAGGAAATAACATTCTACTTAAGAACGGAAAACTGTATAGTCAAAAACCCAAACAGAGGAGTATAGAAAAATGAAACTGAAGAAAACAAATTAAGCGAAAACGTCGAATCTAGAACTGGATTATAATCTTCAAATAAATGGGACAGATAAATTTAAATCCTTCGGATTCGCAATAGCTAAAATCTACATAAGAGAAGTAGAAAAACAAAATAGGCGACTTCTATCGAGCACAAGTACAACATAACTAAATTCACTCTTGTGAGCGAAATACATATTATAAGGATGGAATTCTGAAGAAGAAACGCATATAGTAAGTGTGAAAAGATTTATTCTAACTTTTCGAGAATTTTAATCACTGAACGCAAGACAATCTATTGTTTCTAGTCGAGATACTTCATCAGTTGCGCTTCCCTTAACTAGCTGAAATCTCGAATAATTATTATTTTTATCTGGAGTTGTTCTGTGAGTAACGGATTGAAAAGTCTCGAAAAGTTAGTACGGTAATTTCTCTAACAAGTTTTCGTTAACCTACAAATTTTATCGTGTGATTTCTATCCTAGGAGTCACAGAAAAACGGCGTTACACATATTAACGAATCTCGATTTGGAGTCTCTGTGAACTAGTATTTGCTGAAACTCCTAGATGTCTCAAATCATTTCACTGTAAAAGAATATTTCCCAAAATCAGATAGATGGGTAACGGAATAGACTTCATTTCGGAGTGGGATTTGAGGCAGACCAACAAGTTGAAATGTATGAAGCAATGAAGAAGAGGATATCAACAAAGATTGCGACGACAAGAACTATGGAAAACAACAACTGAAAGCTGGAAGGCGGGATCAGCTTGGTATAGAATAGATGTGGCTGCTATTTGATATAATTCTTGGCACTAACCACAAAATGAAAAGACATGTGGAGATTTACACTCATTTATTTTGTTGACTAACAACATGTTTTCAGAATACAGCATCTTTACAAGTTGCAAAATACAAAAATACTTAACTTAAATGCACTATTACATATACATTGTATTATAGTTTGGTACATTAATAATGAAAATCTGTTAATCTCCATGCACTCTACTAAAAGGATTTTGCTGCTATGCTCCGGAAAATGATAAATTTCTGGATGATCATTAACGTTATAGTTATTTTCGACTAAGTGGCGTGCCTAATTAGATTTACTGTCCTAAGAGCAATAACTTCTTTTGTGCTCCCTGAGACAGCTTGTAAAATTTCTGAATGTTTTATCGACATATAGTTTATCACAACTGTCTTAATTAATCTCATAAACCCCATTTATATTTATTCTCTATTCTAGGTTCTTCATATATTACGATACATTTTATTTTACGAAAAATAACTTGATTTTATTACTTTTCTTCAGCATGATTTTTACAGTTTTGAAAGAATCAAAAGGTTTTTTAATAACTGTATACATTGAATAAAGAACAATTTTAAACATTTTTTTTAACTAGGATGTCAACAACTTCGTGATCGAAATTACTACTTATTACTATCTTTTTCTTTTTTTTTAATGTAATGTAGTTAAGGGTAATCAGGTATGAATCATACTATAACATGCAGAATTTTTTGTTGATAACGGTAACATGAGCTACTCTGAATGACTATGTCAGAATATGAAGAAAATTGAGTTTACAATGAATGTCACACAAATAGTGAAATTAATTTTTTAGGAGTAACCATTAGTAGAGTAAACAATTAATATGAAGACCTACAT
Source organism: Octodonta nipae (assembly GCA_034190945.1). Classification (NCBI taxonomy): domain Eukaryota; kingdom Metazoa; phylum Arthropoda; class Insecta; order Coleoptera; family Chrysomelidae; genus Octodonta; species Octodonta nipae. Next base: position 18,067,818 of record CM067220.1, on the reverse strand, counting down.
ATCCTGACATAACCATTCACAATAGACCCTGTTATTGTTATCAACACAAATATCGGCATTTTATTATATTGTTCATAAAGTGATAAATGCACCTACACGGGGGTGAATATCACTTCAACAAATTTAAATACAAAGGGCTATCATGTGATACCTCTTTTCAAAGGACTATTTTTTGCCAATCTTTTGACACATCATTTTTAAAAATCAGAGTAATGATCTAGAAACAGTTAAAAAAAGTCTGAAAATAATTGCCAATTAGACCAAAATTGATTTAGTGTGGTTTTTAGGGTCTTTGATTACGAACCCGAGGTCAGATTTGTAAAATTCAAAATGGCGGATCCAAGAGTATGAAAATTTAAAAAATCAGCCGTGCAAAACGGCAAAAGTTCCAAGTAGCGAGTTTTTGGGTTCGCTGATCCCGAATCTGATGGACAAAATTCCTATATGGATGATGAAAATAAACCAAAACCCGAAAATTTCGTCCACCATCTTGAATTTTGTAAATTACGGACTTATGACCCCAAAAACCCCTATATATCAATTTTGGGGTATATCGGTTGATTTTAAAAAAGTCATCCGCCATCTTAGATCCGCCATTTTGAATTTTGGTAATCTGACCTCGCATTCGTACTCAGAGACTGTGAAAACCACTCTTAACCATTTTTGGTGTGATTGGCAATTATCTTTAAAAATTAAATTTTTATTGTTTCTAGGTCATTACTCTGTAAAAAAATGATGTGTCTGTTCCTTTTAAAGGTATTTTAAAAGTTATTTTGGGTGGCTGGTTTTGAAATGAAAGCCCTGTATATGTTAAACTTAAGAGCTTAATTATCTCACTGTTGAATTGAAATATATTTTTATTTTGTGTTCATTTTTCTTTTTATCAGCATCATTGTGTATCCTTCAATATCATAGTTGTGTATAAAAATATACAGGGTGCGTTTTTTTTTTTGATGATCAGTATGGGGATCTCGGAAACTAGCGGAGATAGAGCAATGCTTAAATTGGGAAAGATTTGCAGTTTTACTGGCCCAATTTTATGACACTTTCGGATTTTTGTAAAAAGTCATGGCGTACTAGATATTTTGAAAAAACGAAATTCTGTCGATTTAGTCAAATCCCTCTAGCTTCTTTGTTTTTGACTTTATAAAAAAAGTGTAAATATCAAAATTGAAGGAAATTGTATCCTGAATATGATTGTCGTGTCCCCGTTTGCGTGACAGCTCTCGTTTTTGAGATATGACACAAACTTATCTTTTTTTTGAATGGAAACCATAGTTGGCTATGACCTCAAAAAATCGGACATTATTAGAGCTTTTCAACCATATAATACTCGATATAGTTATTCATAAAAATAATGGAGTTATGTATGCTTTTCTCTCTTATTTTCACTTTTAACGTTGTTAGCCATGAAGTAGATTGATTTATTAATAACTATCCCAAAAAAATATTGAAAGATTTTTTATTAGGTATATCAGATATAAGTAAATAAGTAGGTACTTACTAAAAACTTAAAAAATTATATTACATAATAATGGTTACAAATTACGTTCGAAAAGTCCACAATTGTTATTTAGACAAAAATTGCATCTTTTTAAGATTGACATTACCGCTTTCCTCACAGACCGCCTATAAATTTCTTCAATTGCTTGTAATACCACCTCCCTTAGGTCACCAACTGTCTCATACTTTCTTTTGTATACTTTGTTTTTAGCGCACCCCATAAATAGAAGTCTGCCAAATCGGGAGACCGGGCCATTTCTTCCTATCCAAGAGTTTGGATAGATATTATCTAAGTGTTGTCTTACTAATAACGAGTTATGAGCAGGTGCTCCATCATGTTGGAACCAATCAATTTCTAAACGAGTTCTCAAATTCAAATTATGCAACATGTCTTGAAAATTATATTACAAGAAATGCAAGTAGCGCTCCCCCGTAAGTGATTCGTCATAGATAAAAGGCCCCAGAATAGTAGACCCCATCATACCACACCAAACATTAAAAACAAATTTTATCTGCGGTCGTCTTTGATCTACATGGAAAGGGTTTTCTTTAGCCCAGATATGCTCATTGTGTCTATTGAACATACCTCAGTTAGTAAATCTAATTTCATCTGAGCATAACACCTTTAATGGAAACTTGTCAAGGCACATGTCTCTAAACCATGTATAAAACAAAATACGTCGATGTTTGTCACCAGCATGCAAAGTTTGAGAAACTGAAAGTTTGTACGGGTGGAACCTGTGCGCTTTCAGTACCTTAACTACAGTTCATTGAGATGTGCCAGCTTCTGCCGCAATCTCACGAGTTGATGTAGATGGATTTTATTTACCATTGCCAAAACATTTATTTGTGCTGCTTCGTTAATTTAATTACGTTTCTTTGGTGGTTTAGTAAAAGATCCATATCTGCGTAAACTATCGTAAAGCCTCTTAAATGTACATAAAGCAGGTTGACGACCATTAAAATATCTATGAAAGTATTCCTCAGCTGCACGAACTGAATTTTTATGGCATATGATATAACATTAACATTCCACCATATTCAGTTTTTCTTGGTTAGAATATTCCATTTTATCACGAAAACTTGTCAATATCGAATGTCAGTTCAGCACTACTAATGGAATTACTTTCAAATGGGGAAACGTTAAAGTAAAAACATTCTTCTTCATGGCTACCTACGTTAAAAGTGAAAATGAGAGAGAAATGCATCCATAACAACGGTATTTTTATGAATAACTATATCGAGTATTTTATCGTTGAAAAGCTCTAAAAATGTCCGATTTTTTGAGGTCGTAGCCAACTATAGTTTCCATTCAAAAAAGAATAGTTTGTGTCATATCTGGAAAACGAGAGCTGTCACGCAAACGAGGACATGACAATCATATTCGGGATACAATTGCCTTCAATTTTGATATTTTCATTTTTTTTTATAAAATCAAAAACAAAGGAGCTAGAGGGATTTGACTAAATCGACAGAATTTCGTTTTTTCAAAATATCTAGTAAGCCATGACGTTTTACAAAAATCCGAAAGTGTCACTAAATTAGGCCAGTAAAACTGCAAATCTTTCCCAATTTAACAATTGCTCTATCTCCGCTAGTTTCCGAGATCCCCATACTGGTCATCAAAAATACTCACCCTGTATAATTAAAAATATAACTTTTTTTCATGAAGATTTCTGAATCTCTGATGGCAAATAAATCAGAACTAAAGCAGCAGCAAAGGATTCTCCGATGCCCTAGCAATCCGTCTTCTTGGTCCGCTGTCAAATAAATGTAAAGCTCGGGGCTGAACATTTATTAAGTATTGGCGATTATCGAAGGCTGTTAAACATGAAAAGACTACTTAATATTATTCTAAGATAACTCTATGTGTGAAATATAGCATTGCCCTAAATTTTAAATTTAGTAGTTATATAATTTATCAGATAAGTAGTAGATTTCATGGAAATAAATGTTTTCGCTTCTATGATAAATACAATTGGTTACCGAAGTTTTTGGTGAAACAAGATATTTAGGAATATTTCATTTAATTGTGGAGAAAGCCCTTTCTGAATAGAAAATTTTGAAATTTTGAAACTTTTTTTGGTTTGACAAATTTTGACAAATTAAATGTCACTTAATTACCACTAACAAAGTTTACTGCTGCACTTCTAAATTTTGAATTATCCTCTTGTCATGTTCTTTCTCGCTTTTATAGTTTTTTATTTTGACATTTTGAACCAATTTTTCTAACTTTTAATTCCGTATTTTCCCACTCCCATTCATATATATTTTGATCCTCTTGCCTATATTTCATTCCCCATATGCTCAATTTTTTTAAATACCTTTCCATTTGCATATAATCTGCAATTATCTTTTTTATTGTTCTTTGGTCGATTGGCCACCGCCAATTTCAACAATAACCTGTTTCCAAATTTTATAAAGATTTTCTTTGTTGACAACCAACAATACCATGATTCGATTGCGCGTTCTGTCCTTGTCTTACTCTATGAATTTCAATTAGACTCGTTCGCAGGTTATATTACAATTTCGCTCCAAATATTGTTTGGCATTTCATATATAAATTTATTCTTTTTGAATGGAAATACTATGTTTTCAAAAGTTATTTGCCCTAGAATGTTTTAATAAGATCCTAAAGTTGTGATTTGCTACCCCTATAGTGCCGAAAATATAAAGTTGTTGAAATTATGGATTATTGAAATTCTGAAATGTCACTTCCCATGTTTGTATATCAAAATCAAGGTAAAATTTCTAATTTTCTATTTGTTAAATGTTTTCATTGTGATACATAAAATCAATAGAATATTGTTATGATGTTTTTATGGTGCTTTTACATTTTATAACCACCGTTACAAATTCTCTATTGCACATCAGTATTGGCATTGTATACTACAATGAACTTTATTAATTTGACTAATACATGTGTTTATTAATATTGATTTCTATATATGTTTATTTTCATTTCATATACCGGGTGATCAATCTGAAGTGTCCGCAGTTGGCAATACTTAAAATTCTTGTGGCAACAGTGAGCAGTTGGTATTGAAAATAAAAGACTATGTGTTGGCACAATTTGTTGAAAGAACTTTTTCGTGTCAGTTCGTGTTGACATAAGCCATAACATAACCTCAAACATTGTAGAAAATGCAAACAATGAAATGACTCTGGCTCTTAATTACGAAGTTAATTAAAGAAAATAAAGTTTTATTATGTAAAAAATGCAGAGGATGAACTCGGTTCAACAGATTGACTTTGATACCAGAAAACGTCTAGGAATCACAATAATGAACAACTAACAATAATCGACTATTAAAGAAAAAATTAGTTATGTTTTGAGAAGAAGTTTACGTCAACTGGTAATCAGCATAATGGTAAATTTGATGTAGGTAATAATTTACAATAACTAAACTCTCAAATTGTGCAAATAAATAAATGCCACATTAAACTACCTGCGTTGGGTATAATAAATATCCAATGCACAGTTAATGAATGGCATTTAGGATGAGAATCATTGATAATCAGGAAGTATTAGTCTTAAATATAGACATTGGATGTAATTGATGCAAAAATAATGTTGATTTTAATACAAATCAATGCAATGCAAGAATTGTGTCATATTTTTAAAAGTATAGGAACAGTGCTGCCTATCTTTATTGTTATTGCTGGAGGCCTCATCCTTTAGAGTATTCTGATGAGAAGAAAACAATTTTGTAAACTGCTGCAAGTCTAATAATGAACAGCTAAATAAAGAGGGATAGACGACAAAACTGAAAGAGTGGTAATGCTAATGGTAATTTGTAATTAAGCACAAATTTTAATACATGTTACAAGTATATTTTGTTACTGCTTATTTTGGAAATATATTGATAAAAAATTAGTGTGATATTACCTTTTAACTTAAAATGTAACCGGCCTTAAACACATGTACACCTTTACTTTAATCACTGATGTATACTGTTGAGCAATAATAAATATGAGAAAATATATGTTAAAATATAAGGTTTTATTAACATAGGCATTATTAAAAGTAAATTTTTATTATCTATAAATGAAGAGTTAGCTCAGGCTAAACAATCCAATTTTCACAATAAGAGAGCCCGTACGAATTTAATACTGGAAAACAATGGATTGTTAAATGACAAATTAGCAAGTCATGTTTGTAAAAAAATTACATACAAGTGATACCTTATAAGCCTAATGGCCAAATTCAATACAATTATATTATGCAAAAATACAGTTACCAGCATTGAGTATGACATATGTAATTATAGTCATGCAGGCTTAATAAATGACATTAAGGATAGGAATCATCTTGATAATAATCTGAAGTAAAGGAAATGTTGTGGAACCTTTGGTGTGTCACACATGTAAAAACACAGTTGTGCACCCTAACACCAAACCAAACTTGGTTTTCTCCTTGTTGATGGCAACTAAGAGTTACTGAAAAGACGTTGAGTGTTTAAAATAAAGGTTTGGTGTTATGGTGCAAAACTGTATTTTTACAATCATGAACTAAGTTGTATTTATGGTCGCAGTCTTTAAAAGTGTAGAAACAGCACTGTCTGACATTAATTGTGTTAGAGAGCACTTTCTTAAAATGTTATAAATAAATAATAAACATATCATGAGGGATACAAGATGGAACTAAAAGACTGTGTTTCCATTTATTTATTATTGAGAATAAATTGCAATATATATATAAGAAATTAGTATAGCAATATTTTTTATCTTTGGTTAAAATGTAACCAGTTTTACACACAGTTAGAGACAAGTAATTTTGTAAAGATTGTTAAGGAGGTGTTGAATTATTTTGCCTGTTCATTGGGTTTTTTCTCCTACATTTTTTTTCCTGCAACAGATAAGTATTTGAAAATTGTATTTGGAGAACAAAGTGTAGGAAGGCAATTTCATAAAATTGCCCAAATTACTAGCAGTCTACACAGAGATTTTTCCTTACTGCTTTATCATTTTGTAGATTCTCTTTCTCACAGAATAACTACAGACAGCCAGTAATAGGGACAATTTTACGAAGTTACCTTACTATACTTTGTTTTTCCTATACATACAGTGAACAGGCAAAATAATTTAATTAATCACATATATACTGTTGGTTAAATAATAATAAAAGGATGAACATGGATATGAGAAAATGTTTGTTTAAATGACAGTATACTCTGTGTCATGTTTTATTAATAGAGGTATCTATAAAAAGAAGACAACAAATCAAAAAATAATTGTTATGAATTAACAATTTATTTAGCACAAATATATTTTAGTATAAATTATTTTTTAGTTTTTACAATAAATGTTCTATGTGACCTCCATTGTTTTCAATGAACAAATTGATATGCCTTCTCAAATTAGTCAAGAAGAACATTTCTGCATATATATATTATTTATTTCTTCATTAATTGCTGCTTCTATTTCATTTACATTATGTAGACGATTTTGAAAAACTCCATCTTTTTGGAAATAACCATCTGTTAATTCATCATCATGTAAACTGTTAATAAATAGTTCCAACATTTGTTCTCTGTATGTTACTGCATTTACCGTATTATAAAAAAATACTGGCTCTATAATCTGTCTCTTTGACATTGCTACCCATACCCCTACTTTAATAGGATGAAGGTCAGTTTCAATAAACGTATGGGGATTTTGAGTAGACCATATCCGAAAATTTTGAGAATTAATATATCCTGATAAATGAAACCATGCTTCATCAGAATAAAACGTTAGGTCCAAATCTTCATTACTAATTGTTTCATTAAACCATAAACAATAATTTTGACGATGTTCAAAATCTTGTTCTCGTAAGTGTTGATGTACTGCAATTTTGTAAGGATACATTAATAATTTCTTTTTCAATGCTGTTGATGCACTTCCATAAGAACGACCTACAATTACAAAAGTTATATATAAACATTAATTGAAGAAACAACTACTATTCCTACCTGTTTGAGCAGCTAATTTTCTTATAGACTATTCGGGCTATTTTCAATTCTGTTCCGTACATCATCTAAGACATCTTGTGTTAATACCGTTGCTGCCTTCGTCAAATCTCGTGACAATTCGACTTAGGTGTTTTCCAAACGTTTCAATAGAAATTTCTACATGAGGATATTTTGTACTAACCTGTTCAAAACAGCACTACGGAAATGTGCTATTATAATAAAAGTATCCGTTTGCACCGAAAATGACATTGTCCTGTCTTGAAAGAGATAGTTTTATATATATTAAAAAGACGTATAGAGAATAATGAATAATTACTAAGAAATAAAACAATTGTCAAAAACCCGCCAAATATTACAATGCCGTGTTGACATTTGATATTTCGAACACGTTAGTCGTAAATTCAAGGGTCTACAATAGACGAACTGCACAATCCCCTATACTAGGGAAAAGCAGGCTGCCAACTCCGGACACTTGATATTGATCACTCGGTATATGCATGTATATATCATCTTCTGGTCTGCTTTATTACACTATTATACTTATTTGCAATAGTGTTGAAGCCATACTAAAATTTATCGCAAGAATATATTTTAGGGATCCCAAAATGTAACGCAGTTAAATGAAATATGCATGAACTGAAATATTACCTCTCTTTATGTATGTTGTCAAGTATATAAGAACATCAATAATTCAGGAGTTTGGGGAATAATGTTTTTTGTTTGTTTTGGCACATCAAACTCTAAAAACAACATAGATTTATACGTCCATATAAATAATATTTTCATGACAATAATGGATTGTTTTTTTCACGCTCTGCTTGTAATTTCGTCATTTACGTTCGGGCGACAAATGTTCTTAGAAAATTATCTGTAAATCGATAAGAGTGAACATTCTACCATATTTATCACGAATATTTTTATTACTAGATATACAGGGTATATTTGAAATGTTGAAGTTTGCTGTAAAATAGAATATATGTATTAAGCCAGACAGTCAATAAGTTTAGAGAAAAAGACCGGCACACATGCGATTCAATTATTATTATTATCTTATAACAAAACTGTAAGTTCATTCTCAATTAAGGTTACTATTTCAGTATAAAATTTAATGATCAAATCCTGCACAAAATTAATTTTTTTTAAAGGCCGAAATCCATCAAGCGATTGATTTTTTTACAATTCTAGAATCATATACGGAAAAAGTATATTTGTGAAAGTGAAAACATCAAATTTCTGATCAACTAGTAAGCTATAATTCATTCCGTTTTTTATTTGACATTACCTAACATTACATATTACATATGGCTCGTTTGGCAGAGAGACAATAATAGAAATTTTAATAATGTAGAAGCATGTGCCTTATTTACTTAAGTCGCTGAGCTCCGATTTCTAAAAGTACTGTAAATACAGTTGTCGCTAGATAAGAGTAAAGGAGAGTGGCAAAGATTTACCTTGATTTGTCAGACCTAAAATTAACGATGAAACCAAATTAAACGCTTTATTAACATTAAAGAGAAAAGCGTCATAGGCCAACAAGGAAAACTGTTCGACAAGACAATGTAAGGTAGTCGTTTATTGGAAAATATTTATAAAATCTCATATTTCTTCCTTACAAGATGCACACGGAAATTTTAGTTATTCCAAGTATATACAAAAACCGTTTAATTTAGATATGGGGTTGTAAGCATAAACTACCCATATTTAGTGTAAAACCCTCTGGCGTTGAGAAAAATAAGGTTGCAAATTGAAAAAAAAATGAATTACACGATTTTGGAGAGTTCTGAGCACTCAGAATAATTTTTTTAACAGTTAACAATATCTAGGTTCGTTCAGGCTAAATTTGGTCATTTTTGACTTGACGCTTTTTGTTTCCCAATCTTTTTTTTTTTGGTGAAAGACTGCATTCTGTATCTATCAAAATTAACAAAAAATGAACTAGCTTTCAACTGGAGCCCTTCAGACATATGATGTTTTCAATAACATCGTATTTTTTGAAAATGCTATGAAAACAGAGTATTCCATTTTAGAAACAAAGCTGGGGTTCTGTTCCGGTAGACAACAACTGCAATTATTTTACCAGAAACCATTTCCTCGAAAAACCCCATATACCCATTTTCAGATAAATACTCCTAATAGTTTTCCATATTCATATCTTTATATCGTGCCATCTATCCTATTAATACCTCTAGGTAACATATTTACGTGAATCATACCCAAGCACGAAAATCTATTCTGACTCCACTCTTTAAAAAACATGATTGTTTTTATTTAACATATTTAGCTATGTCATAAAAAATTTTGTTGTGTATTAAATACAACTGGTTTTAATTCACTCCAAAGGCCCTCAATCTGGAGATCGAGGCAGCATGACACAGATTTTGATCCGTATATCTACTGGTTTGAATAAAGTTTATTTGAATGCTTCTGACAACATAACGTAAGTGTGAACGATTGTGCACAAGTCAAATATTCATACGGGCTCATAGAGGAAAAACTACTAGCCAAGTAGTTATGGAATTTTTTACAATATGTAGACCCAAAGTTTGAATTGTCTTCTAAATGTTATTTGTGGCATATTCTTGATTATTTTTATGTTTTCTTGAGAAATAACACAACAATCGAAATAAAAATATATTGAAAGAAAAACTAAACGTTTCAAAGTCGATTCTGACTTTGTTGTCAATGGCTTTAAAATATTTATTGAAAATGTAAATTGCAAATGAAAGTTTGATTAATGACATTTAAGTTGACATAAGAAAAATATGTTGTTTTAACTATACAGGTAGCACAAAAAAATCTAAAGATCATGTATTTAGTTAAACAGCTTTCAAGTTGGAAGAATTTGAAAGAGTTATTTTCACATTTTAAGTGGCGTTCTTAGGTACGACTTTGATACAAGATTAGCGCCTTCGCCAAAAAATCGATTAAATAATTCTGCTGTTTCAGTGATCCAATTAACTATCCCGATACTGGGTTGGTCAAAAGGCGAGGACCATTAATAATTATTATTTCCCAAGAAAACATAAAAATAACCAAAGTTTTAATATTGTTGAAGCCAGTAGCTGGAGTTTCTCCAGTCCTTGGAGTTACCTATTCAATTTTTGTGGATATTAGCCTATCTAAAATGTTGATATGAAAGTAACATCTGTCGTAACATACATGAAGTGGTAACTTGATATGTGATCTCAAAAGATCGACTTAAGTAATTAACATGAAAAAATTACATAGTAATTTTGTTAAAAAAAAAAGATTTCTGTCGATTGTTTGCATTTAGTACGTAAACGTATATATTTTTTATACATTTTATAAAGGAATTAATTTGTTTCTTTTTTGTTTTAGGTAAGTGATTTTACATTTCAACATGGACAGCATGAAAAGTTTGTGAGTAAGCTGTTCAGTTATCTAAAATGACTTATAGTGCGCTACATAGAATGTTCATCTACATGACTAATAAGATATTATTTTCGTTTTTAATTATATGATGAGCTTTTACCAAATGTACACATAAGGTAAATGACACTTGATGACTAGGTCGACTAAACCGCCTTAAAACATAAGAATAATTTTTGTGAACATAGTTGATATTATTTCAAATATTTGATGCACAAGACATTAAAATTACCATGGTTTTCATTATTACAATAAAATATAATGCATGTATACTGCTAAACCATATCATTTATTCTTATAAATCTTATTAATTATGTGCCACATTTCATCCAATTCCGTTCAGCCGTTTTTGCTTGATGTAGTAACAAATATCCTAATTATAAACTTTCAAATTTCTGATATATAGAAAATACTTACTTCAATTCAAAGTGGAAAAAGTTTCATTTGATTTAGACGCCCAGTTTCTATCGCCCAAGCATAAGAAAAATATAATTACCTGTTGGAAAAAAGTTCTATTTTGCTTTGACTTTGATAATGAAGCCAAACCCCTTTATTGTATGCACTCTAGTTCGATATAAAATCGGGACGCAAAACTGTTGTTGTCCCCCGAACTAATGAATAAAGTTGGGAAACTATCGCATTTCTACGTCGTTTAATTTTAACCCCCAATTGCCCTCGAAGCAATGATAGAGGAAAATGATTTATTGTTTAAAAGCACTGCAATTAAGTTAATTAGCTACTTTGATAAATCTGACGGCAAAGAAGGTAAATATGTTTGACCTTTCTAAACATAAGTTAACAAAAAGCTCAATTAGTAAATTAATTTATAAGAAACCTAAACTTGAAACCAAATCGGGCCATAAATAGTGTGAAAGTACTGTTTTAAGCAATAACAGATGCAATTCTTTTAATGGTTTTCTTGAGAAATAACACCACATTTGAGAAAAAATTTGTTTTTCCTCAATGTGGTGGTGCTATTTTCTAAGAAAACTTAAAAAAATAAGAAGGTGCTACCAACAAGATTCAGAAAACAACAGATGAAATTCTTAAATATTCTGTGATATTGATGTTGGCAATCACAGTTTGCTCAGGTACAAATTTATCGTAAACGTAAAACCTGTTTATTCTGCCAGCTCACAGGCGTTTTCTCTCTCACGTTTTTGCTGGAACGTATATGGATTTGAAATTTGTAATGGAGGTAAACAGACCAACTGTACCAGGGGTCCCCAATGGGCTACAAATTATCACCCATAATTTCTCCAAACGTAATGCATGGTTTAGTAAATGGCTGCTTACCCAAATTAAATTTTAACCTCCGTTTTTTTTTTAATATGTAGATGGAATAGTTTGCTTAATCTCTCCAGATGTTAAAGCTTATCTATTACAAACATTCAATTATTATAAGTCATCTACAGTTCACTTTAGAAGAAGATATTAATTGTCGTATTCCATTCTTTGATACAAAAATAATAACAGGCTCTGATAATTACCTAAAATTAGACCAGAATAGAAAAGCGTTAAGTTCAGGTAGATATCTAAACTACCACACAAATCATGCCATGTCATACCAGCCATACGTCTATAAGGGAAAAGAATTACATATACTGTAGCAACTATTCGTAGAAAATTCATACCCTTCTGGGTTTTCTAAAAATGTTCATCTTTAATTCTCCAGGGATGTAAATATGAGTACACCACAGCAGGCATTCAGTAACAACACTCTTATAAACCCAAATAATACTACATTAATACATGTATCAATTACATATATTCAACAAATTTCACAAAACATTGCAAAAATTATTAATACCAAGAACAATATATTAGTGTATTATAGATCAATTACAACTGTTGCTAACATATTTACTGATATAATAGAAGAAAAAAAACACCGAATGAAAAGAAATCAAATGTATGTAATTGCAAAGGCTTTCAAGCTACCTATGTTGGGCAAACATCTAGAAGTCTCAACCCCAGAATAGTTTCACAAAAAAGTGATGTAAGGCCGATTTTAAACACGCAACGATATTGAAACAGGAAAAAATCTTTTCAAACGGAGCTTTCTCAAGATTGTGAGCATTAATAATCTAGTGAACAACATAAATAAACGAACGGATCTACAAAATCTTAATGTTTTCTATTGCAACTTGTTGGATATTTTATGTAATTTTATTGAACTGTCAAATGAATAAACGTATTTTGAAAGCTTTTCAGTAGTAATAAAGAGTGTTATTTTCAGCAAATGTATAAATACATTCGAAGAAACAGTCATTATATATATATATATATATATATATATATATATATATATATATATATATATAAATGTCTAGTCGTAGACTTTAACGGATGGAACAATGTGATGAAATATTTATCCGGGAATACATCGTTGATTCATGTTTGAATCGTGCAGACGTTTCGCCAAGGTCTCACTTAGCATTCTCAATGCGTTGTTATGTAACCTGCAGGATTCAAACATGAATCAATATAACGAACGGGTGTTTTCCCGGATAAATATTTCTTCACATATATATATATATATATATATATATATATATATATATATATATATATATATATGAACTAAGCTAGGTTCCGGGTGAGAACCGCGTCTGAATCTATTGAATACTCGACGTTTCGACTCCTGCTTTGGAGCCATTATCAAGAGACAAAAGTGAAAAAGAGTTTCAGAGTCTAGATCGAACTCGGGGCCTCAATCTGCCTACTCCCCAAGAGTCACTAGGTAACTGAACTGAATTTGAGTCTGCTCTGCTTCTTTTATTTATAGGTAGCGCTGGGTTAGAAGATGTCACGTGATGAGGCTGTGTTGTGATTGGTTGGGTATTGGTGGGCGTGTCTGCTTTGTTTAATCTGGCAATTACGGAGGTCCAAGCTGTGGGAAGGCGAGTACTGTCATCGCGTCTATTTAGACAGAGAGGTCTTTTTTCTATTTCGATGGCTTCGCGAATAGTGGATGCCCTAAGAGAATTGAGAGATATGATAGTCCTACTGTCCTCGAAGTTGATAGAGTGCCCTGTTTGGATATGGTGATGCGCGAGAGCTGAAGTCGGATCTTTTTTACGAACTGAAAGAGAGTGTTCATATACTCGATGGTTAACGCGCCTGTTGGTACGACCGATGTAGCTTTGTGAGCAATCGCGACATGAGATTTCGTACACTCCTCGATCCTCGTTAGGTACTTTGTCTTTGGGGTTACCGGTTAAGTTGCCTATAGTTTGAGTGGTGTTGAAGATAGTCTTTATTTGATGTCTTTGTAAAATCCGTGCTATTTTGTCAGTGACTCCTCGAATGTATGGAAGTACGGCTTTTTGATGTTGTTGTTCTGTTTCTGACGGGGTTGGTGTGATTGGGGGTTGTTGAGATTGATGAATTATACGCGCAATGTGGTCCGGATGATAACCGTTTTGTCGAAGGATTTGTTGAAGATTATTAAGTTCGTTTTGTCTATTGTCAATATCTGTTAAACGAATAGATCTGAGAGTCAAAGATTTCATTACGGAATTCAATTGGGCAGGGTGGTGGTGTGATTGACTTCCGTAATGAAATCTTTGACTCTCAGATCTATTCGTTTAACAGATATTGACAATAGACAAAACGAACTTAATAATCTTCAACAAATCCTTCGACAAAACGGTTATCATCCGGACCACATTGCGCGTATAATTCATCAATCTCAACAACCCCCAATCACACCAACCCCGTCAGAAACAGAACAACAACATCAAAAAGCCGTACTTCCATACATTCGAGGAGTCACTGACAAAATAGCACGGATTTTACAAAGACATCAAATAAAGACTATCTTCAACACCACTCAAACTATAGGCAACTTAACCGGTAACCCCAAAGACAAAGTACCTAACGAGGATCGAGGAGTTTACGAAATCTCATGTCGCGATTGCTCACAAAGCTACATCGGTCGTACCAACAGGCGCGTTAACCATCGAGTATATGAACACTCTCTTTCAGTTCGTAAAAAAGATCCGACTTCAGCTCTCGCGCATCACCATATCCAAACAGGGCACTCTATCAACTTCGAGGACAGTAGGACTATCATATCTCTCAATTCTCTTAGGGCATCCACTATTCGCGAAGCCATCGAAATAGAAAAAAGACCTCTCTGTCTAAATAGACGCGATGACAGTACTCGCCTTCCCACAGCTTGGACCTCCGTAATTGCCAGATTAAACAAAGCAGACACGCCCACCAATACCCAACCAATCACAACACAGCCTCATCACGTGACATCTTCTAACCCAGCGCTACCTATAAATAAAAGAAGCAGAGCAGACTCAAATTCAGTTCAGTTACCTAGTGACTCTTGGGGAGTAGGCAGATTGAGGCCCCGAGTTCGATCTAGACTCTGAAACTCTTTTTCACTTTTGTCTCTTGATAATGGCTCCAAAGCAGGAGTCGAAACGTCGAGTATTCAATAAATTCAGACGCGGTTCTCACCCGGAACCTAGCTTAGTTCATAATAATGACCGCGGAAGCCTCTCAGAACATATATATATATATATATATATATATATATATATATATATATATATATATATATGGATCAAAATATTACTTTTTTCCCCAACCGTCCTCAAATCTACTCTGCAAAAACAGACCTTCCAGAAAGTTTGAGTCTTTAAACATTTTTTTTTCCATTTTTTACAAGCTTTTAAACCGTCAAAAACAGGTATTTCTTAGTTATTTTTGGCTCATATTGATGCGCTTGTCAAGACGAGCCTATTTGATATTTTTTAACGTATGAAAAACAGAATGAACGGTTTTTTCATGGGTAATTAAAGGAATTTTATACAAGGAAAAAATTTTGATAACCTGAGATTCTATGTTGTTGTAACTAGAAGCCTGTTTTCTAATGTTTCTCGCATTTTTCCAAGATTTTATAGACGGTAAATTTAGATAAAAAAATATGATTTTTAATGTCAATATTTTTTTCTATAAACTGTGTATAGAGATCTTTAATTTTTGTATCTGTAAGTCCAAATCGATTTAAAACTGCAGGAGATACAGCGCTTTTAATATTAGCTAAATTACAAAAATTGCGTTTTTGGCAATTTTCGCATGCGTGTTTGGACTTTTTTTTTCGCTCATTTTTTTTTTCACGTACAGTCTTCGTAAACCCAAATAAGCTCCAACTGGTCCCATGTTTCTTTTTTCTTGTTTGCATTACCGAGGCCTTAAAATATTTTGAAAATAATATTCGTCCTTTAGGAGCTAACATGAGTGCTTATTCTGACTCATTAAGATACTAATATGTTCCAACGGTTTTTTGCTAAGTAAAGATTAGTAAAAAAGAGTAAAAAAGCTTCAGTTTAAGATGTGGTAGAGGTTTGGAGGAGTTTAGGCACGAACGTTGTAGTATTGAATAAAAACTGGAAGTACCAAAGATTGTGATAGTCTCGTCCAACTTTCTTTTTTGCAAAAAAAATTGAGGACCAACTGGGGACAATTTGGGAAAAAAGTAATGTTTTGACCCATATATATATATATATGTAGCTCTCTTAATGGTCCGGGTGTTCGTCCGTTGAAAGTTTTGTCCCTGTAAAGGAACGGTCCACTTCAGACGCCACGGGGAGCAGACCAAGCGGAGAAGGACCTAGCCGACGATCTCGGATACGAAGTAGTCCGGAAAGGTCCGAACCTGCAGCCACCCTTCGTGTTGGAAGAAGAGGAAAAGTCTCATGAAAATGCCAAGTGAGATTTTGGCGAAACGTCAGGAGACCGTTCCTATACAGGGACAAAATTTTCAACGGACGAACACCCGGACCATCAGAGAGCTACACATAGTTCCGTCCGTGCCAACTTGTTTTCAAACATATATATATATATATATATATAAGATCTAGGCTAGGTTCCGGGTCAGAACCGCGTGCGTTTTTATTTATTAAATACTCAACGTTTCGACTCCTGCTTTGGAGCCATTATCAAGAGTTAAAAAGTAAAAAAGTGTTTCGCAGTTTAAATCGAACTTGAGGCCTCAATCTGCCTGCTCCTCAAGAGTCACTAGGTAACTGAACTTCGCATTCAGAACTATTGTGCTAGAGATTTTTAATACAACAAAATTGCTTGGTAACATCTTTTTTCTTCTCAAGCATTTTTTAAACCCCAAACCTGGCATTAGTACGCCTTTGTGTTCAGTTTAAAAAACTGTTGTATTTGTTGCCCTTTACACAAAGTCTTCCATACAGATTGCTTGAAAAAGGAATCTAAATATACGAGTAACCAGTCTGCGTGTGAGCAACACTTTCTGTGTGCTTACGAAAAACCTTCTAAACAGACTAAGATTACAGTTAGTGTTGTCTACTACCAGTTGTGAGGGTTATAAATATAAGTTTCCATTTCTAATGTCTGGTTTGAAGCAAACAATAGTTGTATTGTAGCGCTTTTTCTGTGGCACTTAGTTCAAGTAACTATTAGGAAAAGATATTGACTAGTACCAATAAATGTCTTTATGCTGCATTTGTTGTCATTAGATCGTCAAATTTTAAGAATTTTAGTGTTTTTATAAATTACTATAAAAACTCCCGTCAACCCTTTTACACACACACTTACACACATTGAATGACATCTTGACTTTTTCACAGCCGATAACTTTTCTCGATAGAGATGACAATTTCCATTTTCGATATTGCCGGAACAAAAGTGCTAGGTCAACCTCTAAAGTTGATTCGAGGGGAGCACAATGGGTTGCTCTCATTTAAATTCACCATAAATTTCCAAGACTCTCCTGATAAATTTGTCACGTGCGAAACTAAAATTGCGTTAGAAAAGTTCCTCATGCCCTTTCTCCGTTATTGGATAAAATGTTCGTAAGGGCTGTAACGGATGACCCGAGCCAACGAATTCAAAAGAGCTTTCAGTCAACGAGATTTACATCGCTCAAGAAACGCCATTTCGCGGTAATTTCTCACACCGTTTCAGATGTATACATTTTTTTCAGATTGTGCTTGAAAATGTTCCGTGTAGCTTTACATGCTCGACACATCAATTAAATGAATGAAAAAAATTACATCTGGGCCCATAAAAGTGGTATTAAATGAATTTAAAATTGAAGAGTGTAAAAATACATCACTAGTGAAGATTTATATATTTTTTTCTCGATTGTGTTTTATATTTTTTTATTGTTCTATGTGAATGCTAGTTTACAAAACATTTTTGAAATTATACATAGGACGGAATTAAATTTTCTTTTTCCCAAGATACAAAGTCAAACTATTTCGAAAAAAATATAACTAAATTTAAAAACATGTATCTTCTGCTGTAAGATTTTTTCTTTGGTCAAGTTTGGATCCACACTTAGTAGGTAGTTGCTAAGAAATGATACATACGAAATAATTATTCAAAATATTTAAATATGCGGACGATATCACTTTTTTTAAGAAATTGCAAATTGGCATTATGGTATTTTACTCCAATCCGATTGGAAATCTTGCATGGTACTTTAGCAATGATCTTGCCATTACCATTAAAAATTGTCATTTCATATTTCATTAATTGTTTGGTAATAAAACGAATAAGAGAAATTCGCGATCATGGGGTAGTTTTTGACAATACTCTAACTTTTCGTAGTCACACAATTTTAATTGCTTCTAGTTGCCATAAGGTTTTAGGCTTTATTAGTATTTCATCTAATTTTTTAGGGTTCCGTATATACAATATACGGATATCATATCACTCCGGATTTCTGCATCTGTCACATCACAGCAGTTTTCTCCTAAACTACTGGACGGAAGAAGTTGAAATTTGGTATCAATGTATAGTTTGGTGGCCCGATCAGGAGTACATATCGTAAATGAAGAAATTTGGATTTTAGGGGTATTTCTGGGGGTAAAAACTAAATAAATCGAGCCTAAAATTTTGAAAAAAATATGATATATAGATCGTTGGACGAACTTTACAGGAAAAATAAGGAGAAACCATTATTATTTTATTTTGGGGGTCAAATTATAGAATTAAATAAAAATTTAATTTTTTTTTCAAACGCATCATGTAATATATCAAACGAGAGGTCCCATTCTGAGGAACACAAATATATTTTTTTCATATTAAAAAAAATTAACAAGATATTAACGAAAATAAACTAAAATTTGGGGGGGGCAAATTATAGAATTAAATGAAAAATAAAAAATTATAATTGTTTCTAACGGATCAAGTAATATATCTAATCAAAGGGCTCATTATCACGAATACTATTTTATTTTTTTATTTTTTTTAAATAAGTATTTTAAAATATATTTAAAAAAAATATTTAAAAAATTACCCATCCCCCCTTTATTCCCCAAACTATAAGACCTATTTTTTTTGTTTACAGAAAAAATACGAAAAAATCCCTAATATTAATATTGGAGGCCAAATTATAGAATTAAACGGAGAATAAAAAAATATTTTTTAACGCATCATGCAATATATCAATTGAAAGGCTTTATTATGAGGAATACAAATATATATTTTTCATATTTTTAAAGTTAGTTGTTTACAAGATATGAACATAAAGATATAAGAAATTCTGATTTCTCGCTTTATTTCCGAAACCATACTACCTTAAATTTTGAAAATAATTAGGGATACTGGGGTCACTTGAAATTTATAAGAAAACTTATTAGAAAATTCCCATAACCCCATAGTTATTTTAGGGACAAATTATATAATTAAATGGAAAATAAAAATTCAATTTTCAAACGCATCATATCAGATAAAAGGCTCATTACGTGAATTACAAATATATCATATTTTTAAATCATTTGTTTAAAAGTTATTAACAAAAATATTAAACATCGACTTAATTCTCACTTTAGAAACGACATTATTTAAATTTTGAAAAATATATTTTTAAATAATTTTAATAACAGATTTAATAATTTATAATTTAAAACTTGACCTATTTTGCCCTTTATCTTCCAATCTACAGAGCCTCAAAATTCAGACCGTAGCTTATAAAAGGATTCCCTGAAAGTTTATTAGTAAAATAAAACTCTAATGTTAATGTTTGGGGGCCAAATTAGAAAATTAAATACATATGTATTCTTACAAAAATCAGATAAAATAAAAAGTCTATGTATGGAAAATGAAATTGTATATTTTTTATAAATTTAAAACGCTTCATTTAAAAGATATTAGGGTAAATATAAGAAAATGCACTCATTCCCTGCTTGTTTGAAACTGGACTATTAGAATCTTGAAGGTGGTACCCTTAGTATGTGAGTCCAACTCGCACTTGACCAAATTATTCTATTATACGATACAATTACTATGTAGATAATATCAATCTTGGAATACTAGTCTGTAATATAGAACTCCCAATATAACGTTCAGTTCAGATTAAAAAGGGTCAAAATAATACAGATATCACAGACAGGCATATGACGTCATTAAATTGCTTAATATAATATTTCCCCCTTATGATGGCCCGGGTGGTTGATCTCTGAGAGAGAACACCCCTTTGAAAAAAAACAAGTTATGCGGGGTGTTTTGTAAAAGGTTCGCCAAACCTGGAGGGCGGATAGGTTGGCTCATGTGCTATATTATGTCACCAAATAAATTTATATCTAATGTTGTTTGTTTGCTCTTCTGCAATCGATATTTGACACAAATAATTGGGTGAACGAGTTGCTCGGCCAATTTTCATACAAAAAAATCAAGGGGAGTCAGGTCTAGGGACCTTGGAGATCAGAATATCAATCCAAGCGATTGGGAATGAATTGTCCAAGAACTCTTTGATAGTCTGCCTACAACTGGACAGTCAACATCTTGACCTGTATTCCAGTGAGATATTAATAATAAGGTCAGTAAATCGATCATGAAAAATTCAAGTCGTTTACGATGTATAAATCAAAATAAAGGAGCAGTTAAGAGAAAGAATAAATGTTGCTCTTACAACAATATGGGATGAGATGCGACTAGAGACTACGACTGTATCAGTAATAAAAAGTGTCGCGCTTGCATCCGTAGTAGTGGAAGCAAGTAGGAACAACATGACATGACAAGTTATTGCAACTTGAGGTATGTTTTACTTTTTACAGTTCTAACCTTTTAAGTTACAATCTCAAATGTTATTATCATACTAATTACTTTCCAATATATGTGTTATATCTTTGGCAAGAGGCTGAAGTATAGACGATTTTGTAAGCATTCGAAGTTCTCGATGTGATTCTTATTATTTTTTTTTTGTAATGTGAAAAAGTATTTAAGTTAATCACTTTTTTATGGAACTTGGACATTTGTAATCGTACATACCATTTTTTCGCTCAATTATTTGTGTCAAATATCGACTGCCAAATAGCAAACAGACGTCATAGATTAAATTTAAGCTTATTTGGTGAGGTTACAGTGAAAAATAAATAACTTACAAAAATCTGGGATTAAAAAAAATAAGGAAAAACGAAAACCGTAAGCTACCCAGTTGTTCTGTTGGCTACATAATGTAGCATATGAACCCAACAATCCGCCCTCCATGTGTGGCGAATATTCTACAGAACACCTTGCATTGTGAGTGGCACCTTTCATCCCTTATTTTTGCTTTTAGGCTTAATATGGTAATACTTCATGCGTTACACGAACTGCTATAATATCGTTAGATAGCTAAAACTGTTGTTTTCTCACCATCACCGCTATAATAATTTATTTTCCATCACAATGATACTGCTTGTGTTCCCTGTCGGATTAATATTGAAACAACACATCACGAGTCCTGTCATATCACCAGATTTGTGCTCCTGGGAATTTTCCCTAAAGAATAAGTTTTAAACCGAGTATAAAGCAATAAATTCCACTCAAACAATTTGAACTAATTCGTCCTGTAATGGAAAAAAATACAAAATTTTATACACATCCTCTTTTTTATGGTCTTCAGAATGTCTTACTTAGTTGGTCAGTTGGGGTGACTATAAAGCAGTATTTAGAAAGACTAATTCCAGAAATAATTGTAGTTTTTTTTTAAGTTTACTTCTCTCTATGTAAATGTTATCAGTAAGTTTGGTGATCCAATGTAGATTTACCTTACTGGTTGTGATTCATCACTAAATGTGAAATGGTGCCAATTCATCCACAACATTTTTTCTATAAAATGGCAATTTTAAGCAAATTACAAGCTACCAGTTTTTATTTTTTTTGAGTTCTTTGGGAATAACACCACATAAACTTGAAAGTCTGTATATGTCAAAAGTCCAAACGTCTAAATCAGATCCTGTTTTCAATGGTATTAAAACAAAATGAACAAGAAATTAAAAAATTAAAAGGATTAGAAGAACTCAGAAAAAATAAAAACCAGAGTTGCCACAATAATCATTCAGAAAGCTACCAGTTGGATAAGCACTGCGCTTCCCACACTTTTTACTAATACTGTAACTGTATTTCAATTTCAACTATAAACGTCCCGTTTATTTGTGAAACACTATATTATTTAGATGTCCGCCATGTTACGGATAGACAATTCCATTCTTTCGAAAAAAATGCTGGGTACACTGGTTTGGGGTTCAATAACATAACCTATATATTTGACATGCTTGCCCTTCGTGAAATAATAGGTCCGGCAATCAATGAGACAATGATTGACAACTTGTGTGGTGCAATTCCGTTCGGCTGATACTAAACATCAGTTACTTCCATCTCGTCTCAAGAAGTCTGTAAGTATTGTACAGTAAGGTTGAGCATTGAATGTTTCAGTTTAACTTTCTTTATTCTCAAAAAATATGGCTCGATTATACCACCGTTGTAAAAACCGTATCAAACTGTAAGTGATTGGTGATAAAGGGGTTTTTCAATAATTAGTCTACGGTTTCCAGCCATATATACCAGGAACTCCTTGTTAGAACCTTGGTCGTACCATTTTTGTAAGTCATATAGTTTCTACTCCGCGATTATCAAAAATAACATATGTAACTATGAGAAAGCAAAAATGGCGCTTACTTATACGATTTTTTTGTATAATATTATAACAATGGATTTGTAGCAAAACATTTCAATTTCTTTTATCCTTTGCTGAAACTTTAACGACACCTCTCGTATCAAATAATGTTGTTTTCCGGTGTTGCAGTTGTCTTAGTACTAAAAGTGATACTGCCTCCGAATACCGGGAATTTTTAGTTTAAATAATTTATTTTATATCACGAACGCTATATTAAATAAAAATCAAATTACGAACACACTTAAACTGACATAATATTCATAACTCGTGCGGTAGTAGAGGCAAACATTCCATTTTTCACATGTATGACCTTTAGGTTGGTGAACCTGTGTCATTACCGTATACCGACCTTTGCGAAAACTTGAATTCTCCTGAAAAATGTATATGAATTGTATTTTAGTACACATTTTATAGATAAATATAAAGTATTCAAGGTATATCTGCTATTTGTGAAACGTCGAGGTTCACAAAAATATATGAATTTGACATGATTTGATAATAACAAAAATTCTACTATAAAGCCCTACTGCTTTTTATTTGTATGAAAAAATACGACAGATGTAGCATAAAAAAATTATGAACTCTAGGACTTTTACATCTTTTATATACAATCTCAATAAATTCTGCATTATACATTTAATAATTTTCAAACATTTAAATCTATAATACGTTGTCTAAAAGTATGAAACATAAAATGAATATTTTTACAGGTCTCCGTTGTTTCAAATGTTTAAGACTAAATAAAATTTTTAGATTTCAGAATAAACTGTAAATAACTAAGTATTAGCCTCATACCAATAATAGATCAACAAATTTACATTTTACAACCAACCGCCTGGTACGACGCGGATTTGACCGATAAAGACCCAATGACCATCACCGGCGACGCATGAGCAGTTAAGGGTATAAATAGGATGGATAATCTGAATTTCCTATCATTCACCTGATGTCGATAGCAGAGACACAGCTACTTAAACGGTGTGAGATCATCGACTTCAAGAGGATGGAAGTCCAAGGAACCTTCGAGGAACGAGTTACATTTTCTACCAACTTCAAATTTACAATTTGCTTAATCATTTCAACAAACTCGCAGAATTATCTAATGTACCCAGAGTCATATGTCAGGTTGATGACTGAACACCACTGCGACTAATAGAACAACAGATCCAATTACACCACCAGTCAACTGATCAGAAACTACTTAAATGGAAGATTTATAAATAACATCAACCAAGATTATGTCGACAGTTGAACGTCGAACTGTGAGTTGATCTCTGCTCATATGTTTCCTGAAAAGGAAGGCTTTATATTGGCAATCCAAGATCAAATAAATCCCAACTATCTTAAGTACATTGCAAAAATTCCTTCTATCAACAAGGACATATATGCGGATATGGTTGCCCAACACCTGAAACTACCCAGCACATCACAGGTGGTTGTCAAGCATTCGCTGCAACTGAACCCAAAGAACATCATGATGCTGTGGCAAATATAGAGCACCGGTAACTATCATTGAAACCTGAATTATCACAGTCGGTAAAAATACCATAATTGACATACCAATCCCTAACAAAAAGAATTTAAATATTAAACACGATGAAAAAATAACCAAATAGAGGGATTTAGAACAACACACGAACTGCACTAATTGTTATGGCAACAACACGTTACAACAATTTAAAATACCTCGGTCTGGGCGAACATCTTTACCAACTAATGCAAAAAGCTGTTTTGTTTAGAACAGCCCGGATGCTAAGAAAATGCATGGGAAACTGCAGCCACAACGCAACAAGAAGCCTGATAACCTGGCAACGGCTGCCACAGAACTAAAAACTTTTGATATCTAGTATATTTGTGGTTTAGTTACTTTTCCCCTAAAGGCACGTTTTACGGACAGTAGAGGGTGTGTGGATGGCATACATTGTTTGACTAAGTCTAGACATAAATAACAAAACCCAAAAAGTGGATGTAGCGCTAGTTGCGGAAAAAATCGTTTTCTAAGGCTGTAGCATATAGCGCCATTTTTGCATCTGTATTTAAGTGGACTGTAATTTATATGAGGTGTTGATTCAAGTTATACTACTTGGGAGAAGTTAAAATTTTATAGTGCATAGAATGTTTCCAATGTATAAATATGTAACGGTACAATTTACAATTATTAAGATAAATTAGGCAGACTTACCAGAAAGGTAAAAGGGTGTATGTAAATACTATATGTAGATCCAGTATGTAGTTACGTCCATAAATGTGCACATATGTCACGGACCGTAAAAATTATATTTTCGAACTGTTCGGCACGAGAGACGATGCGAAAGTCTTTGTTGACCCATTCAACCACGAAGTGTGTGGTTTTTTATTCCAACATATAGTACAGGAAAGGAATGAATATAATAGGAATTTAAGGATATCAAACCTAATTCCAGCAAATAAATAAATAATACATTCAGTCTAATGCACTTGAATATCCAATTTATATAACCCGCAAAAAACTAAATAAATATTCATTAAATAAACAATGAAGACGAAACATTCTCCCCCACATAAAAGGGTATGGAGCCTTTTATCCCTTTGGTAAAGGACAAAGCTTGACTAAAGGACGTGTGACTGTTCCCTTAGTTGTATGTAAAGTTGCAACTCTAACTTTGCCATCGGCACCTGCATGAGTTTTAATTATACGTGCTAATGGCCATTTAAGAGGAGAACTCAACTCATTCTTTATAAGTACCAAAGAACCCACTGAAGGTGGATGAATTGAATCCTTATACCACTTGCCCTTTGATGAAGGGTATGAAGATACTCCTGTTGCCATCGCTTCCAGAAGTCGTAATGTAAACGTTGCAAAAGTTGCCAACGAGAAAGGGTATTAATTTTTAAATCCGCATAGTCTGGATCAGACAACGCAGTCAAAGGTTCCATAGTCAAGAAATGACCAGGAGTTAAAGCATTCAAATCGTTGGGATCCGTACTAACTGCACAAGGCGGTCTACTGTTAAGAACAGCTTCAATTTGAGTTAAAACAGTATATAATTCTTCGTATGTAAGTATCTGTTCACCTACTACTCGCAACAAATGAGTTTTAACAGATTTTATGCCTGCTTCCCATAGACCGGAAAAATGAGGAGCAGACGGTGGATGAAATTTCCATTCAATGTTTTCTCTATCACCCACGGCGTGCCTAATACTTCTCAGATATTTGCTAGATCCTACAAAATTAGTACCGCAATCCGAGTAAATTGTAGAGCACCGACCTCTTCTAGCTATAAAACGCCGAAGAGCTGCTAAAAACGCTTCCGTAGATAAGTCAGACACAAGCTCGATATGTATCGCTTTTGTAGAACAGCAAACAAAAACGCAAATATACGCTTTAATAGATTTGGAACCGCGCAGTCTATTCATAGTGATAGGTATAGGACCTCCAAAATCGATTCCAACGGTTGAAAATGGTTTTAATTGCGAGATACGAAACTTTGGTAAAGAACCCATATAGGGCTGATAAGGTTTTGGATTAGTTTTCCAACAAGCAAGACAATTGTTAAGAACTTTCCTAACATATTTCTTGGCACCAATCAACCAAAAGTTTTGAGCAAGTATATTACAAGTGGTTTGTATACCAACATGTAAGTATTTAATGTGAATTTCTCTTATCAACAACTTTGTAAAATTGCAATTATTCGGAATTAATAAAGGAAATTTTTTATTAAACCCTAGTGAAGTTGATTGAGATAATCTTCCACCAACACGAATTATACCTTTTTCATCTAGAAAAGGATTGAGTTTTCTCAACCACTTAGTAGTAACATTATTTTGTGTTATTTGTTTAAGTTCGTTTTGAAAATGCAGCAATTGAACTCGTTTAACTATAACAATGAAAGCATTACTCAGTTCCTCTGCACTTATAAAACCTAACAATTTGTTTGATTTGTTTCTAATGTTGTATGCAAACCGCAGAACAAAAACGACAATTCTTTTGATTTTCAAAAGTGAAGAATGATTGTTTAATAAGGAATCAATAAAACTTTCAGCTAACGAAGCAATAAAAACATTGATTTTTTCTTCTAACTGAATATCTGAATTTTCCTTAAAATGTAAAGTAGGCAGGTTCCAACATTCTTGTCGTAGTTCAAGAAATTTCCTTTGTTTAGGATCAACCAAAATTTGATTATACATTTTCTTGATGTCTGCAGTACAAACAAATTTATGTACACGAAAGTTAAGTAGAATTTTTATCAAATCATTCTGTAGTTTAGGACCTACATACAACGCGTCATTTAGCGACGGAAAGTTTTGTGCATGATGAGAAGCATCAAACACAACTCTTAAAGGAGTTGTTGTAGATTCATGTTTGATCACACAATGGTGTGGTAAATAGAAACAATTATTGTTGAAATTAGAAGTTTCATTAATAGGCATTAAATATCCTTTGTTAATGTAATTTTGAATAAATTCGTTATAAGAGATTTTAAGCAACTCGTGTTTTGCAAATTTGCGTTCCAAGTTATGGAACCTTTGTAAAGCTAGAGAACGTGTGTCCCCGAAGCTAGTATAATTTTGTTTAAATGGCAGTGAGACGATAAAGCGACCGTCTGCATTTCTGCGAGTAGTTTCACGAAAATAGTTTTCGCAATAAATATCATCTGGAGATTGAACATTAGTTTCTGGAACTTGTTCAACATTCCAGAACATTTTCAAAGTGTTATCTAAGTCAAAATCATTTTGTTGTACGAAAAAAGATTTAACTTCTTGTGAAAGATGTTGTCCAATTTTCCCCATGACAACCCAACCAAAGACCGTGTTGAGCGCGCAAGGTTCGTTAGATCCTCCCTGTATATAACCAGAACGAAGGATATATGGAAACAGTTCTGCTCCTAAAAGAATATCTATTTCACCCGGGCAGTGATATCCGGGATCAGCATATACTAGATTATCTAAGTGTGTCCATTGTTTTGTGTTAACCTTCGTGGAAGGCATATTAGAACAAATTTTGTCTAGTATAATAGCATTGATCGGAAAAGAAGGCAGTTCCTTACCGACTGGTAAGATTTCACATTGTATAGTATATTTAGCAAAAGTACGCATCGTATCTAATCCTTGTATGGATGTGGATATATGATGCTTGTTCAAAGATAATTTATTTGCACAAGATTTGCTTATAAAATTAACTTGTGAGCCTGAATCTATCAATGCTCTACAAGTTAAAAGGTTACCGTATTTATCACAGACCTGAAGTAAAACAGTAGACAATAAAATTGTAGTAGTATTTACAACGCTAGAAAAACTAGCAGGTATTTGCATAGTATTTTCCGATCGATCATTTAGTTCAGAATAAGACGCATTTTCCCCCATAGGAACGTCATCTGAGCGTACAGTATTATTTTCAAAATGTAATATTGTATGATGTTTTTTGTTGCATTTCTTACAACGTTTGTTTGAAGAACATTTGAAAGCCGTGTGCCCAAGAGCAAGGCAGTTAATACAGCACTTTCGTTGTTTAACAAACTTAAATCTGTCTTGAGATGATTTATTTAAAAATTCAGAACAGTTAAAAAGTAAATGGTCTGCATTACAAATTAAACAATTTGGTTTACGGGATGTATTAGCAAAAGGAGAAGACGTTAAACGAGAATTTGGTGAAGTATGTTTTCGTGAATTAGTTTGAATATGTGAACTCTTGGAGCCTTTTGCTCTAACAAATGATTCAAGAGCCGTACAATGCTTCAACAAAAAATTATACAAACTGTGATATGTAGGTATTTCATTTGAAGCATGGTGCAATTCAAATGCCTTTTGAGAATTATAATCTAATTTTTCAAGTAAAATATTCATCATTACAAAATCCCAATCTTCCGTATTGAATCCCATAGTGGATAAACCAGCTAAATTTTGACCAAATGTATCTAAGAGTTTTCTTAAAAATTGTGGATTATCATTAGTTAATGAAGCACAATTAGAAATCTCTTTCCAATAACTCATTGCAAGTTCTCGATTATTAGAATAACGTTCTCTTAAACTGTTGTATGCAGTTTGGTAGTTGTCCGCTATGAATCGATTCCGTTTAACCAATTCTAAAGCAGGACCCGTTAAAACCGATAAAAGATAACTAAACTTATTCATTGTTGAGATATTTGCATCGTTGTGAATCAACGTATCAAACATGTCGATAAAAGTAGGAAACTCACTTATATTTTCACCAGAGAAACATTTAAGGTTAATTTTCGGCAAATTTGCTTTTACATTAGATGAAGAAAATGTATTACTTTTATTTTCATTAGGTACTTCTACCCGATTGTAGTATAAAGATTCAATTTTATTGAAACATAGTATAAACTTCCTTCTAATTATTTCTTCTGCATTTAAATCTGCATCATCTTTAACAGCAATTGTGTTTATAATTTCTAGATGATGCTTATCGAATTCCTTTTGTATATTATTTAAATTACGACAAGCTACGATAAAATTAGATGAATCAAGTTCTCCTTGTATGAATTTATTTGCAATCTCTTCAATTGAATCAAGTTTATTAATTTCTAAATTTCGTAAAGCGTACAAACGTTTTAATTTATTATCGGCCATTGCAACATATAGTTAAGATATTTTATTCAAATCGAAACGAATTCGAGTTTCAAATTCGTAAATATATCTTCCAAAAAACAAGAGGTAAAAAGACACCAATCAACAAAGATGTCTGTAAGAAAAAGTTTTCGTCTTCGTTCGACGACAACAAAGCGAAGATTATAAAAAGTAAATGAGTAAACAAAACCCTTATACAGCTCAATTAGAATATTCGTAAATATATAAATTGTTACACAGTGCAAAAAACGGAATGTTTTCGCGCACACTGGAAACACCTTTATAAACCTTTAACTTCTATAGGATAATTTGTGGCTTTATAAATCAATTATCAATAGCTCGACAAATTATTTAAATAGTAAAATAAAAGCGTAATCTTGAGTCGAAGGGACAAAAAAAATGTGGTATTTGAAATACTGCAATCAATTATATAATGAAAGTAGCATATCCTTGGCTCGTAAGGAACAAAAAAAATGGTATAATCTAAATCAATATAATCGATTGTACAATAAAAACAGCGTAATCTTGGCTCGAAATGACCAAAAAAAATGTGGTATTTGAAATACTGCAATCAATTATATAATGAAAGTAGCATATCCGGCTCGAAGGACCAAAAAAAATGTAGCATATAGCGCCATTTTTGCATATGTATTTAAGTGGACTGTAATTTATATGAGGTGTTGATTCAAGTTATACTACTTGGGAGAAGTTAAAATTTTATAGTGCATAGAATGTTTCCAATGTATAAATATGTAACGGTACAATTTACAATTATTAAGATAAATTAGGCAGACTTACCAGAAAGGTAAAAGGGTGTATGTAAATACTATATGTAGATCCAGTATGTAGTTACGTCCATAAATGTGCACATATGTCACGGACCGTAAAAATTATATTTTCGAACTGTTCGGCACGAGAGACGATGCGAAAGTCTTTGTTGACCCATTCAACCACGAAGTGTGTGGTTTTTTATTCCAACATATAGTACAGGAAAGGAATGAATATAATAGGAATTTAAGGATATCAAACCTAATTCCAGCAAATAAATAAATAATACATTCAGTCTAATGCACTTGAATATCCAATTTATATAACCCGCAAAAAACTAAATAAATATTCATTAAATAAACAATGAAGACGAACCAAAGGCTATTTTAGGGTTCCGTGTATATAATATACGGATACCCTTATAATATCACACCGGATTTCTGCCCCTCTCACATAACAGCAATTTTCTACTAAACTACTGGACGAAAGAGGTTGAAATTTGGTATCAATGTTTAGTTTGATGACCGGATTAGAGTTCAGGTTGTATATTCCAGGGGAGAATTTAAAATATGTCATTAACTTGTACAAATTAAGCACTAGGACCGCTTCTTTTGGCATTTTTGGATTTATATTGTGGCAATAAACAATTACGCCTCATTTGTCGTCTAAGAATTGTTAAAGTAAAGTACTGACAAAAGGTCAAACGGTATTGATTAACAACTCTAAGCCTTATTTTAACTATGTGGGTTACAAAAATAAAAACTACAGCAGGGGTCCTTCATAAAAGGCTTAGAGGAAAACCTCAAACAATAGTTTTCACAAAACTATAAAAAATAAATTCCTAGAATTGATCATATTAAAAATATCGCAATATTCTAACCCTCGAATATCTACATTTTCATATAAAGGTATTCTTTCATATACTAGATAAGAACATAACGAATAAGAATATAAAGTATCTTAAGTTTAGAGAAAAAATCATTATAGACTGCAACTTAAACACAGCTCCAATGTGAAATCATTTTCCATCAACTTTTTCAGTAATCTTATGTTATACTAAAAAGCCTCCCTCACATATATTTGACGTATGAAATAAGTAATATTATTAAGTTAATAATTTGGTCAAATGCGAGTTGGACTCGCATACTAAGGGTTCCGTACAACCTTTAAAATTCTAATATTCCAGTTTCAGACAAGCAGGGAATGAGTGCATTTTCTTATATTTACCCTAATATCTTTTAAAGGAAGCGTTTTAAATTTATAAAAAATATCCACTTTGATTTTCCACACAGACTTTTTATTTTATCTGCTACATGATTCCCTTGATTTTTAAAAAAATATGTATTTAATTTTCTAATTAACATTAGAGTTTTATTTTACTAATAAACTTTCAAGTAAGCCTTTTATAATCTGCTGTCTTAATTTTAGGGTCTGTAGATGGAAAGATTAAGGGGAAAGTAGGTCAAGTATTAAATAATAAATTATTAAATCTTTTAGACAAATTATTTAAAAATACAAATAAAATATATTTTTCAAACTTCTAGATAGTGTAAGTTCTAAAGTGGAAATTAAGACGATGTTTAATATTTTGTTAATATCTATTAAACAAATAATTTAAAAATATGATATATTTGTAATTCACATAATGAGCCCATTTAATTCTATAATTTTTCCCCAAATTAATATTAAAGTTTACTAGGAATTTTTTTATAAATTTCAAGTGAGCCCCAGTAACACTAATTATTTTCAAAATTTGAGGTCTTATGGTTTCGGAAATATAGCTGGAAATGAGATTTTTTTATATTTTTTTGTTACTATCTTGTAAACAATTAATTTTATAAACATGAAATATATATATATATATATATATATATATATATATATATATATATATATATAATATATTTGTATTCCTCATAATGAGCCCTTTCATTTAATGTATTGCATGACGCGTTTAAAAAAATATATTTTATTTTCCCTTTAATTTCATAATTTGGCCCCCAAAATTAATATTAGGGATTTCTTCGTATTTTTCCTGTGATCAAAAAAATTTAGGTCTTATAGTTTGGGGAATAAAGGGGGAATAGGCATTTTTTTATATTTTTGTTAATATATTTTAAAATATATTTATTTTAAAAATATGAAAAAAATATATTTGTATTCGTCATAATGAGCCCTTTGATTTGATCCGTTAGAAACAGCTTTAATTTTTTTTATTTTCCATTTAATTCGATATACCTTTTCAAAATTTTACAGCTTATGGTTTCGGGGTTAAGGGGGGGGGGGAATGGGTAATTTTTTAAATATTTTTATTAATATATTTTAAATAATCTATTTTAAAAATATAAAAAAATATGTTTGTTTTCGTCATAATGAGCCCTTTGATTTGATATATTACTTGATCCGATAGAAACAACTTATTTTTTTTTATTTTCCATTTAATTCTATAATTTGTCCCCCAAAATCAATATTAGGGATTTCTCCTTATGTTTCCAGTAAAGTTCAAGTGAGGCGCTATACCTCTATTTCTTTTCAACATTTTACAGCTTGTGGTTGTTTCGGAGATAGGGGGGGAATGAGTAATTTTTTTTATATTTTTGCTAATATTTTTTAAATGATTAATTTTAAAAATATTAAAAAAAATATAATTGTTTTCGACATAATGAGCCCTTTCATTTGATATATAACATGATGCGTTAGAAACAATTTTAATTTTATATTTTCCATTTAATTCTGTAATTTGGCTCCCAAAATTAAAAGTAGAGGTTTCCATTTATTTTTCCAGTAAAATTCAGGTGACTCAATACTTTACGTTTTATGGTTTCGGTGATAACTGGGGGGAATGGGTAAATTTTCGTTAATGTCTTTTTAATTATTTTTAATATGAAATAAATATATTTGTGTTTCTCAGAATGGGACCTTTCATTTGATGTATTACATGATGCGTTTGAAAAAAAAATTATTTTTAAATTTTCATTTAATTCTATAATTTGCCCCCCAAAATTTGTTTCTCCTTATTTTTCCTGTAAAGTTCGGGCAACGTTCTATATTTCCTATTTTTTTCAGAATTGTAGGCTCAGTAGTTTCGGAGATCAGAGGGAGGGAACGGTCGGTTTTGTTAGTTTTCCCCCCCAGAAGTACCCCTAGAATCAATATTTCTTCTTTTACGATATGTACCCCAGAGTGGGTAACCAAACTATACATTGATACCAAATTTTAACCTCTTTTGTCCAGTAGTTTAGGAGAAAATTGCTGTGATGTAAGAGAGGCAGAAATCCGGAGTGATATTATAAGGGTATCCCTATATTGTATATACGGAACCCTAACAAGTCACATTGCCAACGTTTTATATACGTTTTATTTTTCTCGCCAATAAACACATCACCAAGAATAAAAGTATTTCTTCTGTATTTGCTCACATCTGGTTGTCATAATGCATTTTATGGTGGTAGTTTAACCTGTTTAAGTGGTAAAGTTTTAATATTGACATTATCTTTCTACTGAAGAAATGTAAATAGCTTCCTAGTAAAAATTTTATAAACTGTGCTATAAAAGCTTTTCATTACTGGTTTTGCTTTATAAAAATTGAGCGAAAATGGTCTATCTAACCTATTTTTATCTATGAGTTAAAATATTTAGTTTCACAAACTTTACAAATTATGGTTTAGGTAGTGACAAATTTATGCATTGGAGGGTCGAAAATGTGGAACAGTTACCGATAATGTCGTAGTGAGTTGTTGAGTATGGGGGCCTCGTCTGTGCCTCAGTTTGGCATATTGGGTGACATATATTTTTTCGTTTTTGTCCCATTGTGACGACCGGAGATCTTGCCTAATTTTGTTATTTTATCATATCTCGCTTAGGTTTTTTATTTCGGGTCAAAATTAGTACAGTACATTTTTTCTCGCTGAGACAATTGCCCGCTGCAGTTGTTTACCTAGATAGATTTTGTAAATAATACTCACTGACAAAGAGATCACCCAGAAGAAGATGTTGAAATTAAGAAAGATGCTTTATTAAGGTGGTAATGATCAAATTTTGAATAAATACACTCCCCAACACGTCTTGGCATTGATTCAATAAGATGGTCTATTTCTTCTTGATACTATCCCAAGCTGCCTCCATTTCATATCTTAGAACATCCAAACTCCGTGGGGCTGGGGTAAATTTCCAAGCCTTGTGACCATCATATCTCAGAAATGTTCTATAGGCAAAAGATCGGAGGACCTGAGCGATCATGGTAAAAATTTAAACTATCTGCAGCAACATGAGGCCGAGAATTATCTTGGACTGAGGAATCCATAGACCGCTTAAGGTAAAGGACTACATACGGCTCCACTACTTCCTGAAGATAACGTTGCGCTGTCATGGTGTCTCGAACAAAGACTAACATGTTCAATTGCACCCGCTGCTATAACGCCTACTGTTCGGTGTATATGTTCACCCAAGCTGAATCGAGATTCATCAGAGAAGACGACCTGATGCCATTCCAGAGATAGCACAAGATGGGGTCGATAATACTGCAGTCCAGAAGACCTTATACGGCGGTAAACCGTTCGGACACTTACAAGATGGCCTTGTTCTGCTAACCACTCATCAGCCAAAATTCGAGTCGGTCTCTAGAGGCCATAGGTCTTAGACGTCGATCTTAAAATCCATTTGTGCTCCTTTGACGTCCGGTGCCAACTCTTCACCGATTTAGGTTAGGTCCGGTTATACATGATGGTACTGGCCAAGGTAGAAGTGGATCGGCCTCCTACAAATGGAGGATACTATGCGATTGCGGTGCCGCTTCTCAGACAATGGATCACATCACATACGAATATCCGAAAAGGACCTTTTCGTGTTCAATTAATGATTTAATGCAAGCAACACCCCAGGCCCTCTAGTTTTTATTGTGATTGTACATTTCATGTCTATGTATTTTTATAAATACACAAGCTAAATAAATAAATAAAAAGCTTCCAGTATTTTTTTAAAAATATACACCCTGTTACTATTCGTTTTTAAATCACGTTTCATAACTACGCTAAAATGGAGTTTTGTGAAGAGGATTACTATATTTTTTATTTATTTTTTTTTTCGTACTCTATAACTATCTATTTTCAGTTGCTGGTAAAACAAATACATCCACCCACTTAATGTCTATTCTTTTTATGATACTTTGTAACTTGTATTATTATGTTCTCAGTTAGTTTACAATTGTGTCCAACCCGATCTTACATCAGTTGTAAATTCTTTTTATTTTTTTTATAGTTTCTGGTTATTATAATCAGCTAATCCACCAATAATATTTTTTGTACGCTCTGAAATGTTTAATTACTCTTATGTCTAAATATACAAGTTTTAAGGCTTTGATTAACTTTCTAACAAATACTATTTTTCAACATGTACCATGTAATTTTTACTACGTACTCACATTTCACAAATTATTAATTTGATATTTAACTTTAAGTTGATTATTACTGTTATAATAAAATATTATGGGTACTACAAAGTATATAAGCATTCTTTAGCAGTGTTTTCTTTTGCTGTTTAACAGTTTTTCAATACCAATAACTAGAGCTATTTGTTTATCTGCTTACAAAAGATTACATTTCAAATAGCAACTGCAACTTAGCTGGTTGGCTTATTGTCATGTTCATTTTTCCAAACTTCAGCAAATTCGTTCAATAAAGACTGGAATTTTATTTTCCAACTGCTGCTTATAATTGTCTTCTAAACGTTGTTTGTGGCTTATTCTTGATTACTTTTATGTTTTTTTGGGCAATAACACCACAACCGAAATAAAACGATGTATATTGCAGGAATACCAAACGTTTCAAAGTCTATTCTGACTTCGTTGTCAATGGATTTATATTTATTGATGTAGATTACAAAATGAAAATTTGATTTATTTATTTCCTGCAATATACGTCGTTTTATTTCTACTAGCTGTCGCCCAGTGGTCGAAATTCGACTAATTGTGTCAATATCTGTGGCAGGTTAAGTAACCTGAAAATTTTATCGTGACATTCTAACCTAAGACTTTAGGGAAAACAGCAATTACACGGAACGGATCCAGATTCTGAACCTCTGTGTGATAGTTTCCTCGAAAATCCTAGATGTCGGTCTTACATCTCGCTTCTACAAATAAGTAACTAAATTCAAGTTTTTTTCAGATATAATTCATAGGACTTTATTTGCGTTCAAATTCGTAATCCTTGATTTAATATGACAACAATACAACCGCTAATAGGCTACCCTACATATTTATTTTTTCTAACCTACTTGTATAGCTATTTTTGCATTCAATTCTCTAACATTTATTAAAATCCTCATTATAATAATTCCATCTCATTATATATTTACACCACCCTGTATATGCAACTGCTCATGGACCACGCATAATATGTTCTCATTAGGTGCAATAGAGGATTCGAACCCCCTGGTCGATTTTTCTATTCCCAGGATTTCGAGATTATCTACAGTTAATCTCGGGATCCCTATATATACAACTGCTTATGGGTTACGAAATGTTGCATTTCCATTTCCGCCACCCTGTATATGCATCTCTGTATATTTTTGCACCACCCTGTGTAATTGTAATTCTACTGCACCTTCTATTCCAAGAACCGTGTAAATTCAACCGCTAATGGGCTTCCCTATATAATTATTTTATTAGTTATAATTGCACTCTATATTTTAAACACCCTATATATGCAACTGCTTATGTGCTACCCTCGAAAAAAATGATTTCTAACATATCTGGAATGGCCCTGTATAATTATAATATACAATGATTACTTTACCACTAAACAATAACAACGCTTGTATGCCACTTCCAGAAGTACATGCTCTAAGTATGTAAGAGCATTGGTCTCTCTTTATATCATTACTCAATGTTTTAAGTTTGGCGGCGGCGGCTCGTTCAGTTGTTTGGCGTTGACATTATGGGGACGTAAATAATGAATTTTTATTATATTTTATTTAATGAATGAACCAATATTATAAATTAATATTAGCATTCTGCACTGAAGGTCGTCAGTAGCTACTAAACAAAACAAAAATGAAGAAAATCGGTTGAGAGACAAAGGAGAAAATGGTACCTAATCGTTTTGTCTTTGCCTATTTATATATAGATTGTGGTGTTATTGCCCAAAAAAACATAAAAGTAATGCTGCTTATAACTTGGGCTAATTGTACTAGTCATGAATTTGTTGAATTGATGTGCACGTCATTCTTCAAAGACCTTTTTTTTCATCATACATGTTGTTGTACACATTTTACTTTCTTTTTGGCGGGTTTAACTTACACTTACTTACTAATAGACACTTCATTCTATTTATAGCCCGTTTACAATTCTTAGCAGCTCCTACTCATTCTGTAAATTGTTAATTTAATGTCTATTATTTATGAATGGCTACAATAATACAATTTATCGTTACAAAAAGGGATATCTATCATATTGTTAGCATATTTGCTACATACTAAAAGTGCCATAAGTGGCAGGTAAAAACGGTCCTCACACCTCTATCCAAAGTCTCACAAGTGCCTCTCCTAAGAATAAAAAGGTTACTTTATAAAAAACCCTCTAAGTGAACATAAATATTGTTTGAGAAAAAAGTGTTGAAAGTATTATGGCTATTGGCTATAGCAGAAATTCTGACAGAAAGGTTAATAGCATTTGTTTTGTTGTAACAAATATCTTTGTAAGACCTATAAACATTCAGTCCTTTGCAAATATATAATTTATAGTAGAATCAATAATTTCATACATAGTAAGATTTTTTTATTTTTCCGTATGCAAGTTGAAATAATGTTTTTAGGATTCCTTATATACAATATACAGATACCCTTATAATATCACTCTGAAAATCGGTCATTCCCCCCCTGTCTCACAAACGGAAATGTAGAACGTTGCCCGAACTTTACAAGAAACGTAAGGAGAAACCGTTAATTTTAATTTTTGGGGGCAAATTATATAATTTTAAAAAAGGTTAAAAATTAGAAATTTTTCAAAAGCATCATGTAATTCATCAAATAAAAGGGCTCATTCTGAAGAAAACTAAATTATATTTTTTTTCTAATTAAAAAAGTAACTTAAAAAATAGTAACAAAAATATACTCATCCCTCCCTTATATACGAAGGTAAGCAAAATTTTGAAAAAAACTAGAGATATATAGCCTTACCTGGTTTTTATCAGAAAGATGAGTAGAAACCCCTAATATTAATTTTGGGGCGAATCACAGAAAATTAATTGGAAAATAAAAATTTATTTGAATAAAATTGTGGTATTATGGCCTCACTTGAATTTTATAGGATCAATAGTAGAAATCCTTAATATTAAATTTGGGGAGCAAATTGTAGAATTATATATATGGAAAATATAAAATAATAAATTATTTATTTAACGCATCATATAATATATTAAATGAAAGAGCCCATTATGAAAAATACAAATATTTATGTTACATATTTTAAAATCATTTGTTTAAAAGATATAGAAAGAGATAAAATGAAAAAAAAACTCAAACGCATCATGTAATTTCAGGTGAAAAAATAAGTATAATTTTTTCATATTTTATAAATATATAAATTCGACCCTTTAAGAAAATTAAAAGGCAAATTCTAAGAGTAATTTATAAGCTTCAATGTACCCATGAAATGAAAAAAAATAAACAATCTTCATACTAATACAAAGATATTTTATTTATATTTTTTAAATTATTTGTTCAAAAGATTTGCACATTTATTATTTAAAATTTGACCAATTCTTCCCTTTATCTTCCAAATTACTTAGTCTAAAATCAGACAAAAGATTAAGTAGCGTTTCACTGAAAATTTATTGGTAAAATAAAGCAAAACTCTAATCTAAATCTTGTGGGCCAATTAGAAAATTAAATAAATATTTTTGTACATATCAAGTAAATCATGTAGCAGCAGATCATGTAGAAAATTAAAAAGTAATGAAAGTGTATATTTTTTATAAATTTAAAAAGCTTAGTTTAAAAGATATTAAGGTACATATAAGAAAATCCAACCCCCTCCCTGTTAATCTGAAACTGATTCACCTACATTTTATCAAATGTCAAAGGTGGTACGGAACCCTTAGTATGCCAGTCCAACTCGCACTTGACCAAATTATTTTTACTTATATAGGTATATTTTACAGCGAATGTATGTACCTATTTCATTTTAAGACGATATGCATGTTTTTGAAATAAAAATCATTATTGTATAGTTTTCGGCATATGTATATACAGGGTGATTTTTTTTTTGATGATCACTATGAGGAATCTCGGAAACTAGCGGAGATAGAGCAATAGTTAAATTAGGAAAGATTTGCAGTTTTACTGGCCCAATTTAATGACACTTTCGGATTTTTGTAAAAAGTCATGGCTTACTAGATATTTTGAAAAAACGAAATTCTGTCGATTTAGTCAAATCGCTCTAGCTCCTTTGTTTTTTATTTTGTAAAAAAAATTAAATATCAAAATTGAAAGGAATTGTACCCAGCGAATATGATTGTCATGTCCTCGTTTGCGTGACAGCTCTCGTTTTCGAGATATGAGACAAACTTTTCTTTTTTTGAATGGAAACCATAGTTGGCTATGGCCTCAAAAAATTGGACATTTTTAGAGCTTTTCAACGATATAATACTCGATATAGTCATCCATAAAAACAACGGAGTTATGGATGCTTTTCTCTCTTATTTTCACTTTCAACGTAGCCATGAAATAGATTGATTTATTAATAACTATTCCAAAAAACATTGAACGATTTTTTTATTAGGTATATCAGATATAACGAAAAAACTAAATAAGTAGGTACTTATTAAAAACTTAAGAAATTAAAGTCCATAATAATGGTTACAATTTATGTTCGAAAAGTCAACCATTGTTATTTAGACAAAAATTGCATCTTTTTAAGATTGACATTACCGCTTTCCTCACAGACCGCCTATCAATTTCTTCAATTACTTAGGTCACTAACTGTCTCATACTTTCTTTTGTTAACTTTGTTTTTTAGCGCACCCCATAAATAAAAGTCTATAACTGCCAAATCGGGAGACCGAGGTGGCCATTCGCGTGGGCCATTTCTTCCTATCCAAGAGTTTGGATAGATATTATCTAAGTGTTGTCTTACTAATAATGAGTTATGACCAGGTGCTCCATCATGCTGGAACCACTCAATTTCTAAACGAGTTCTCAAATTCAAATTATGCAACATGTCTTAAAAAGTGTATTGCAAGAAATGCAAGTAGCGCTCCCCAGTAAGTGATTCGTCATAGGTAAAAGGCCCCAGAATAGTAGACCCTATGATACCACATCAAACATTAAAACCAAATTTTATCTGGGGTCGTCTTGGTTCTACATGGAAAGAGTTTTCTTTGGCCCAGATATGCTCATTGTGTCTATTGAACATACCGCAGTTACTAAATCTAGTTTCATCTGACCATAACACCTTTAATGGAAACCTTGTCAAGGCACATGTCTCTAAACCATGTACAAAACAAAATACGTCGATGTTCGTCACCAGCATGCAAAGTTTGAGAAACTGAAAGTTTGTACGGGTGGCAACTTGTGCGCTTTCAGTACCTTAACTACAGTTGGCTTGAGATGTGCCAGCTTCTGCCGCAATCTCACAAGTTGATGTACGTGGATTTTGATTTACCTATTGCCAAAACATTTATTTGTGCTGTTTCATTAATTTGATTACGTTCCTCTAGTGGTTTAGTAAAAGATCCATATCTGCGTAAACTATCGTAAAGCCTCTTAAATGTAGATAGAGCAGGTTGACGACGATTATAATATCTATGAAAGTATTCCTCAGCTGCACGAACTGAATTTTTATGGCAAATGATATAACATTCCACCATAATCAGTTTTTCTTCGTTAGAATATTCCATTTTATTACGAAAACTTGCCAATATTGACTGTCAGTTCAGCACTACTAATGGAATTACTCTCAAATGAGGAAACGTCAAAGTGAAAACAATTCTTTTTATGGTTTCCTACGTTAAAAGTGAAAATAAGAGAGAAAAGCATCCATAACTCCGTTATTTTTATGAAAAACTATATCGAGTATTATATCTTTGAAAAGCTCTAAAAATGTCCGATTTTTTGAGGTCATAGCCAACTATGGTTTCTATTCAAAAAAGATAAGTTTGTGTAATTTCTCGAAAACAAGAGCTGTAACGCAAACGAGAACATGACAATCATATTCGGGAAACAATTCCCTTCAATTTTGATACTTACACTCTTTTTATAAAATTAAAAACAAAGGAGCTAGAGGGATTTGACTAAATCGACAGAATTTCGTTTTTTTCAAAATATCTAGTAAGCCATGACTTTTTACAAAAATCCGAACGGGACATTAAATTGGGCCAGTAAAACTGCAAATCTTTTCTAATTTAACCATTGCTCTATCTCCGCTAGTTTCCGAGATCCCCATACTGATCATCAAAAAAAACTCACCCTGTATAATGATGGCGCTATATAATCTCATGTGACTTTACCGTGGCTTAATAATTTAAAGGCTAAAATTCAACGCAAATTGCTGGCTTTTCTCTTTCTAACTTTTGTGGAACTTGGCAATTTCAGTGTTTGATTTACAAAAGTTCCGGTTATTTAATAATATAAATTAAAAGCATTCCCCTACTCGACATTTGTTTACACTACAAATATTTATAGAATTCTATTATTCAGTCTGGTGTTAAATGTAAAATACCGTAACAAATAAATTCCCTTTTGCGTGCTTTAAATGCTATTTCCCGGTTAACAATACAAGGTAAATTTTGTATACAAACAAGAAGAGAAAAGAACGAGTATAAAACCAACAATAGTATGTATCAACAACGTACACCTGAAGTATACCAATCCAACAACGGGAAATGATTACAAAAGGGAATCTCTCCTCTGTTTTGATAGGTAAAACGAATTACCTGATTTGTATGCAAAATAAAACAATGTTGAATTTTGCTTATGCTTTTAAAAAGAGCAACCGAAATATAGTTTTGTTTAGTAATTTACTCTGTGTAGTTTGTTAAATAAACACTTATACATACAATCAAAATGTGTATTATATATTTTAAAAAATAATACAGGGTATTAACTAATAAATAATGTTCTCTTGGAAAGGAAGAGATTTATACAAAACCTTTAAACTGGAACATTGGTAAAATATTTCAGAATTATCAACAAATAAGAAATAACAAGAACACAACTCAAAAACTAACAGTACAAGAAATATGCATAAATTATTAATTATAAATTATGCAATAATCAACAAATAACTTAACCACAACGCCACCTCTTTGATATCAGCATAGCTATGAAACGTAATCTCGACAAACAAATATATTGTCTGAATATGACATCATTCATGCAAGCCGTTAACAAGTTGAGCTGAAGCTAAAGATACATTATTATGGCTTTAAGCTTCTCACAATTTCAATCATTATTTGGGCATGTTCATCCTAAAATTAAAAATAATATTCGCAACCTTTGTAATTATTTAGTGATTATTTAACTTGCCCATTTCTTCTGAACCTGTGTTAAGGTATTTTCTAGTTTTTGAAGCGAAAGCGTCTTATCGGGGGCCCACATTTACATATATGAAAACAAATGAGCAAGGAAATGAATTGGATAACTTGAGATTTCATTTGTTTCGACACCGACACCACATACTTGAAATACCCATACGGACCCAACCCGAACCGACCGAACGGACACTACACATTGGCTCGATCTTGAAATGCCCATCCAATTCAGTTCTTTGTGTAAGAAACAGGGACCAGGTCATATATTAAGGGTATCTTTTTTCATAGAAAATCCTTAATATATAGAAAATAAACTAATATACAATACCTGCACAAAATTTACTGTTCGTTCCAATAAAAACTCCACTTCTTTCTTTGCGATACATTATTCAGAGACTTGACATACGACAGAAGTCATAAAGAAGATCATTTACTTGCCATTAAATTTATGCACTGACTAGCTTTATATTATAAAGTAAATATTTTACATTAATACTTATGAATAATAATTAAAATTTATTTAGTGGAAAAGCTTAACATGTAAAACTTCAAAAAGTTGTTCCTCGAAGTTTCCTTGGACTTCAATCTTCTTGAAGTGGTTGATCTCACAACGTTTCAATCGCTGTGTATCTGCTGTCGTCATCAAGTGAAAGATAGGGAATTCAGATCATCTGTCGTATTTGTATTATACCCTTAACCGGTCATGCGTCACCGGTCATGGTCATTGGGTCTAATCTGGTCCAATCAGTGTCGTTCCTGGAAATTGGTTGCCGATTGAGGTTGGAAGAAGAGCTCTCCAAATATTTATAATTTGGACGCTGGGCTCGCTAATTATATTTTCGTTGGAGATTATATATGCTGTCTCTATGAATTTTCTTTTGTACCAGTGCTGATATTATGGTGTTCGGTCCATACGTGATTAGCTAGCCCAGACTTCGTTACCTCCGCCCTTTGAGTAGCTGTGCGGTGTTCCTTAACCCTGGTGTCCAGCGGTCGCTTTGTCTCTCCAATGTAAAGATTGCCACATTCACACGGCATGCTGTATATACAGTTATTTGGTATTGCTGGTGCGTCGGGCCTCGTTCTTGTTATCATGCTCCTCAAGGTGTTGTTGCTTTTGAAGATCATTCTGATTCCATAGCTGTGTGCAATTCTTCTAAGTTTCTCCGACAAGCCTTTAGTATACGGTAATAGTGGAGTTGCTACCGTGGTGTCGTCTTCCTGCCTAGGTGGTTTGTCCAGCTCTTCAAACGCCTTGGTAATGATCGGTTAAGGGTATAATATAAATACGACGGATAGCAGATACATAGCCATTGAAATGTTGTGAAATCAACCACTTCAAGAGGATGGAAGTCCAAGGAAACTTCGAGGATTCAAAAAGCTGTATTCATGAATTAATAATATTGTATTTGTTTTACCTTTCGTCACTAGATGGCGTCACCACAGTTGAACAAGAAGGAAGAATGACCTTGACGTTGTTAAATCACAGATCATACAGACTAAATTCCTTAATATCGACCATATACTTCCTATAAGTATAATTCTGGAGGTAACTTACCCATTTAACACAATTTTTTCGCGTTTATGCGGTATAGCCAACAGTTTTGTTTCATAGTTGGCATCTTGACGCTTGTCGTTTAAGATGTCATTTGACATTTGTCATTTGAAATCAGAAAAAATATAAACAAAGTAACAATCATCAAGAATTATTTTCAAAAATGTTGAAGCAAAGTGGTTTCACATTTAAAAGGAATAGTATAACATAACCAACTTAATTTATTTGTATGAACAAAGGCCAGAGTTATGCAATGTGTAATGTTCTGAGTTTAAAAACCGAGTAACACGACAGAAAAGTTACATGAATTACCGAACAGTTAAAAGAAGTATGTGATGTAATACCATTTACATAACGGTGGATAATGTCAAGAAAAAGATTGCAAATTTAAGAATCCAGTTCTTCCATGAATATAATAAAATAAAGAAAACTACACCTACATGGTGATGTTACAAAATTCGAGTGTTTTTAGCTACTAGTAATCCTGTCTGTGTAGGGCAAACAAATTTTCAATATATAAAGGATTGTCTTCTAAACGTTGTTTGTGGCATATTCTTGATAACTTATATGTTTCTTTGGGGAATAACACCACAATAGAAATAAAACTACGTATATTGCAGGAATACCAAACGTTTCAAAGTCTATTCTGACTT
Source organism: Octodonta nipae (assembly GCA_034190945.1). NCBI lineage: Eukaryota > Metazoa > Arthropoda > Insecta > Coleoptera > Chrysomelidae > Octodonta > Octodonta nipae. Next base: position 18,022,966 of record CM067220.1, on the reverse strand, counting down.
CGTTGTGAATGGCTTTATATTTATTGATGTGATTGCAAAATGAAAATTTGATTTGACATTTAAAATTGACATTAGAAATTTGTTGTTTTTAGATATACAGGTAGCACAAAAAATTCTAAAGATCATGAATTATAGTTAACCAGCTTTCAAATTAGAAGAATTTGAAAGAGTTGTCTTTAGAATTTATATGTGGCGTTCCTAGGTACGACTTTGTTATAAGATAGCGCATTCGCCAAAAATGCGATCAAAGAATTCTATTGTTTCAGTGATCCCATTAACGTCATAAGGGAAAACCTAGGAAAAACCTTATGAACTATCCCGATATTGGGTTGTTCAAAAGGAGGTTACCATTAATAATTTCTTCCTTAATTGTCGGTAACCAGATACGATTAAATTCTACAGAAGTAGAAGTGATACAATCGTCTTCATTCAAAAGAATTAAGGCAGACTCTTTTATTTTTCGTTTTGTGTTATGTTGTTCTTTGTGAAGTATAGTTGAATTGTCAAATTGTATTTTATGGCCTAGGTCCCAAGCATGTTCACAAATTTTTGATTTTTCAAATTGTCGTTTCGTTATGTAATTCTTGTGTTCATTTATTCGTACGTTTAATGGTCTCGATGTTTCTCCAATATAAAATTTATTACATTCGCAAGGAATCTTATATATGCAGTTTTTTGAGTTCTGGGTTTTCTTTGTTGGTTTTGTTTTCGATATTAAAGATTTCAGTGTATTTCTTGTTTGGAATGTTGTTTTAACATTAAATCTGTTGCCCACTCTTTTCAATCTTTCTGACAGACCCTGTATATATGGCATAGTTGTAACTGTAATGTTGTTGTCTTGAGTAGTAGTAGTGTTAAGAGAAGTTCTGGGTTGATTCGGAATGTTTGTTTTCTGTTCAAGTCTGTTTAATTCTTTGTTGATAAATTTTGTGGGGTAATTGTTTCCTAGGAACGCCACATATAAATTCTAAAGACAACTCTTTCAAATTCTTCTAATTTGAGAGCTGGTTAACTATAATTCATGATCTTTAGAATTTTTTGTGCTACCTGTATATCTAAAAACAACAAATTTCTAATGTCAATTTTAAATGTCAAATCAAATTTTCATTTTGCAATCACATCAATAAATATAAAGCCATTGACAACGAAGTCAGAATAGACTTTGAAACGTTTGGTATTCCTGCAATATACGTAGTTTTATTTCTATTGTGGTGTTATTCCCCAAAGAAACATATAAGTTATATAAAGGATGTACCAACATCACAAGAACAAGATGTAACTGAAACCCTTTTTGAAGTAACCATTGGTGAACTTAATAGTGTAGAGATTAACATTAACGATAGCAGACCAGGTTCTTTCAGGACAATCCTCTACACCCTCACGAAAAAGAGGTGAAGATTATTTAGGAATACTAGAAAAGGCAGTAAATATATTGTCAAAATGTGAAACACAATCAGGAGATGAGTTTCAGTTATTTTGACAGTCAATAACAGCTGATATAAGGAAGATTAAGAATAGCAAAAAACTGCAATTAAAGAGAAAAATTCATAATTTTATTTATCATGTACTAGAAGAGGAAATGGAATAAATAATTCAATTTTTAATATTCTTTTATTTACATATTTTATTTTGATGTTGATACATCCTCCATATATTAAAAATTTGTTTGCCCTTCACAGGCAGGATTACTAGTAGCTAAAAACACTCGAATTTTGTAACATCACCATGTAGGAGTAGTTTTCTTTATTTTATTATATTCATAGAAGAACTGGGTTCTTAAATTTGCAATCTTTTTCTTGACATTATGTAAATGTTATTACATTATGTACTTATTTTATCTGTTCGGTATGTTTCATGTAACTTTTCTATCGTGTTACTCGGTTTTTATATTCAGAACATTACACATTGTATAACTCTGGCCTTTGTTCATATAAATAGATTAAGTTGGTTAAGTTATATTATTTCTGTTGAATGTGAAACCACTTTCCTTCAAAATGTTTGAAAATAATTCTTGATGATTGATACTCTGTTTATAATTTTTCTGTGTTCAAATGACAAATGTAAAATGACATCTAAAACTACAAGCCAACTATGAAACAAAAATGTTGGTTATACTGCATCAATGCCAAAAAATTGTTGAAAAATTGATACGTCACCTCCAGAATTATACTTATTGGAAGTATATGGCCTACAGTCCGATAATAAAAAAACACTTATTCAGATGAACAAAACTATTTACAAACACTTACTCAATATAAAAAATTATATTTCTTTGCAGATATATTCAATTTAAGAATTAAATTAGGATTAATATTTGACTCGTAACAAAATAGTGACAATTATTTTAATTCACCTGATATTTATATCTACTAGCTGTCGCCCAGTGGTCGAAATTCGACCAATTGTGTCAATATCTCTGGCAGGTTAAGTAACATGAATATTTTATCGTGACATTCTACCCTAGGACTTTAGGGAGAACAACAATTACACAGAACGGATACAGATTCGGAACCTGTGTGTGATAGTTTCCTCGAAAATCCTAGATGTCGGTCTTACATCTCGCTTCTACAAATAAGTAACGAAATTCAAGTTTTTTTCAGATATAATTCATAAAACTTTATTTGTGCTCAAATTCGTAATTCTTAATTTAATATGACAACAATTCAACCGCTAATGGGCTACCCTACATATTTATTTTTTCTAACCCCCCTGTATAGCTATAATTGCATTCAATTCTCTAACATTTATGAAAATCCTCATTATAATAATTCCATCTCGTTGTATATTTCCACCACCCTGTATATGCAACTGCTCATGGATCACGCATAATATTTTTTAACATTTTTGAACTACCGGGTAAACCATTCTGTATATGCCACTGCCTATGACCCACCATATTGAATCTTTTTGTTTATGAAATTTTTAATTATCTTCTGTAACTATAATTCTACTCCGACCTATATTTCAATCATTATATATATTGAACTCTTCGTGGTCTACTCTATAAATCATTTCCTTTTCTAAGATTTTTTATCACCATCCTGTATATCTATAATTCCTCTCACCCTATATTTCATCTTAACTATATATACAACTGCTTATGGGTTACGAAATGTTGCATTTCCATTTCCGCCACCGTGTATATGCATCTATGTATAACATTTTTTGCACCACCCTGCATAACTGTAATTCTACTGCACGTTCTATTCCAAGAACCCTGTAAATTCAACCGCTAATGGGCTTTCCTATATAATAATTTTAATAGTTATAATTGCACTCTACTCTATATTTTAAACACCCTATATATGCAACTGCTTATATGCCACCCACGAAAAAAATGATTTCTAACATATCTGGAATGGTCCTGTGTAATTATAATATACAACGATTACTTTACCACTAAACAATAACAACGGTTGCATGCCACTTCCAGAAGTACATGCTCTAAGCATATAACAGCATTGGTCTGTCTATATATAATTACTCAATGTTTTGAGTCTGGCGGCGGCGGCACATTCAGTTGTTTGGCGTTGACATTATTGACATAAATAATGCATTTTTATTATATTTTATTTAATGAATGAACCAATATTATAAATTAAGATTAGCATTCTGCACTGAAGGTCGTCAGTAGCTACTAAACAAAACAAAAATGAAGAAAATCGGTTGAGAAACAGAGGAGAAAATGGTACCTAATCGTTTTGTCTTTGCCTATTTATATATAGATTACGAGTGACACAAATAAAGAAAAATAGAGACAGTGAGATAACGAGAGAAGGGAAGAATATTTCGTAAAAAGGTTTCGCTTCCATCGTTCAGTCTCAAATGACTGTCGCTTTTTTATATAAACTGCCTGTTAGCAGCTAATACTTCCAATAATATTAATGTGTAAAAACATTGTGACACTTTGACTCTCAAAATGTTGTACCTATAAATATTTTCTCTGCTGCGAATGCAGTCATAGTTGTCCATGATTTGTTTAACATAAAAAATAAGACTTGTTTAACAAGAATTCACTTGAACGCACTAGTCTGTTCAATCATTCCTAGTGACTTAACAGAGTGAAATTTATGAGCTCATTACCGGCCTAGCTTAAGTTTACTACGACTGTCAGTCAACGATTTCCCTGTAAATTCTCAATTTAATAAATGTAAGCTTTTTGGATTCTGAGGAGCGAACCTGAGTTACATCAAGTTACTTGACCAAAGAGATAATCAATATGGTAGATATAATGTCTTAAATCCCCCTGTGACATTTTGTATACCATTCACTTCGTACTGCTGTATAATATTAATGTAAATCAGCCCTCACCCTTTATTTCCTTATTCGGAGCGCCATATTTTGGTCATTTACCGTACTATCCACAATTAGTGTTCGCTTTTAAAAAGTTTTCATTTTCATTCATAAGATTCATTTCTTGTTTAAAAAATAATTTATAAATTCTCAGAATACAATAACGTATAATATACAGTTATTCGGAAAATCGAAAGGCTACAAAAATTTCCAAACTTAAGTGTCAGGGAGTAATTATTGATAGCACAGGGTGTTTAGACTGTTCGTAGTTTAATTCATTTGAAATGGTTCTTTTTTAAATATAAATTATTGTTATTTATTTTGGACAGAATCCCACCTGTTTAATGGATTTTCGATCAGCTGGTGTTCAATTTATTAGTTAGGGGCATCGGTTTCAACCACTTGTTTATAATTCATACCACAACTGAATATTCGAAACCTTTGTTTCACCTCATCTCCCATACTATTAGACATTTATTAGGTTTAAATAATCTATTTGACGGTAGCCCACACAGTAAGCTTAATTGAGGTTAATTGCACCCCATGATAAGCCATACACACAATGAAGCTTTCAGACAAATCCACAACCACTCATGTCGGCTACTATTTGAATAATCTAATTACCAATAAATAGATTCAACCTTTGATTTTCCCATCAAAACTCGATATGAAATTCCTCTAATATATCATCGTTCCAAAACGTCCAACTTTGAAAAGTTATAAAGTTGTTATCGAGGCGCTTTTCACAATCACTGAAGTTTGATATGTTGTCCGGAATATGGTCCCCATAATTCTGGTTGAAGTAAACCCGTAAACTAGCTAAACAAGATTATTCATGACATCCCTAACGTATCCAGACTTCACGAGATAAAAAGTTGATGGCCAGATTAGGGGATTTATCATCCCAGCGAACGTTAAAATGTACTCTAATATGCTTTTTATTGATCCCGACGAGGTTATTACTCAAAAATAAATAGCCTTTATTTTTAGGTGTACTGGAAATTTTCTGTTTATATTATTACGGATGATAATAAAAACGATAGTTTATCTGCATCGTAATACCTCTAGGGAACTTTATGTCTGTGTGATTTTATTTAGATATGGCAGCGTTAATCCACCACTAGGGTGAAATGCACTGAAACACGATCGTTCATACATTGGTCGGAGAGACGTGGATATAATAAATAGTGAAAAAGATGCCCTGGAAGTGATTAGTGATATTAGATTTTGAAAGATCAAGGGATATAGGGATTTTTTTTGGAAGAGACTGTATTCAATCCTTTAACCCTCCTGAACTCGAGTCAAAATGAGTTCTTTGGGAATAACACCACATAAAGTTGAAAGAGTTTATATTTCAAAAGTCCAAACGTTTCAAGGTCTAAATCAGAGGTCGTTTGCAATGGTATCAGCACAAATTATTGTTTTGTGTTAGATTTTATCTAACTCTTTATTGATGAACTTTTGAGGATAAATGTTAACAGATAATACATTTTATAAATATTTTGTTTATTAAATTTATCCATATAGCTAGTAGGTACTTCTATAGAAATCAGCCGTTCTTGGTTGCGAATAATCAAGGATGAAATTAATAATGATAATATTCTTTTGAACAACCGGAATAGTTCATAAGGTTTTCCCTAGGTTTTCCCTTATGGCTTTAATGAGATCTCTGAAACATCAGAATTTCTTTGATCTCATTTTTGGGGTATGCACTATTTAATAACAAAGTCGTACCTATATAGAAACGCCACATGAAATTCTAAAGATAACTCTTTAAAATTCTTCCAATTTGAGAGAAGCTTTGTTATTTCTCATGATCGTTAAAACATTTTTGTGCTACCCTGTATATATCAAAATTGCAGTAAATTCCCTTAGTTGCATAAGTTTTATTGTCAAACATTAATGTCAAATTGTGATTACGATATTTGTCATTGCGATTCCATATATATATTTTAAATTTTTTTGTTCATTTTGACCATTAATACCATTGAAAACGGGGTCTGATTTAGACCTTGAAACGCTTGAACTTTTGAAATATACAGTCTTTCAAGTTTATGTGGTGTTATTACCAAAGAACTCAGAAAAATAAAAACCGGAGATGCCACAATTATCATTCAGAAAACAAAAAAAATTGTCTCTCGTGGTTTTGTTCTTTCCGAAGGGCTAGTTGGATCATCATCATTTTCAAAAGTTGATTTATCTATAGCCTGCTCCGAATCAGTTTCGTGATCACTATGCTCGGATGCCGCACCACTTTCTGGATCTAAGCTACCCTGAACCTTCAGGTTCAGGCGCTGCCCAAGTAGTATTTTGAGCCAAAACCAGTTGAACCAACAACATTCCTCGTGAAGTCATCCCCGAAAATAAAACAACTTTTTAATTCAAAGGTGCATACGATGAAAACAAATAACTTTTTTTTCCGTAAATCACCAAAGCACTCGCTTGCTGAGAAGAACTCTGGTATTAAAAAAAAATAAAGTTCCACCAGAACTCGTTTGATGAGAAAAACAATGACAATAAACCAAAAAAATGTTCCACCAGAACTCGCACTGTGAGAAAAACACTCACACTTAACTATTCCGGCTGAATAACCTTGACCTGGCAACAGTCAGCTGATACTAATGATTGGGAGTCAATGAGGGTGGCAATAGAAGGTTACAAGGTGTAGCTAAAGAGAGCAGCACTATCACCAAAGACAATAATAGATATAACTTTTTTCTTTGGGGTGTGAGTATTTTGCTCACTTCGCGAGTTCTGGAGGCTTAAATAAAAATTATATACTGTCCAGAGGGACGCTAGAGAGACACATATGTTTTTCAAGTTTTGTTTATTAAAGAATGGCGACTGCTTTTTAATGGAAGTCCACACTTACACATACGAAACTAGATGAGTATGGTAGTGAAATGCAGAGATATCATTTGTTTCTAGGCCTTGTTTTAAACCTTGATATTTTACAAGTTCAATAAACCAACTTTAAGGTTAACCAACTGAGTTTATTGCCTCATTTACAAAATATTTTTGTAATTACCGAACAGTTGTTTACTTCAATTAAGGGCCGACACTTAACCATCACGCAAAAAAGTATTAGGCTATCTAATCAATTTTATCTCTTTCCGATATTGGCAGAATTAACGATATCCATTCCTGTTGAAATTAAGTTCACATCGTACAGAAGGCAAAGGTGAATTTAACAAAGGTTAAACGATGTACAAAATCTGCTGTAAAGGTCTTGATGATGTTTTTATTATTCACGTTGGTAGGTAATTGGATTACCTATTTAACGTGGAACTTAGCTCATCGTAATTGTAAGAAAAGCAAATGTGAAAATCGCTTGAAAACGATGGCAGCTTTTTACGGGATGGTTATAAATTGTCAACGAACAGCAAGTTGACTTACATAAATCGTTTACCACTTTGTCATGGTTCACAAAATGAAAGTTTTTTATAGTTATGATAAAATGTAAAAAATCCGCTAATTTACTAAGTTGGTTGAAATACTGCAGAAGGCTTCTGTTTTAATGTGAAGGCCTGTCTGCTTTTCAAATAACCAGTTTAATACACTTCACCAATCACCACGGAGATACCTAACATCCCAATAACTGTTTTCTCTATGTTCATTTAATAATTTTCAGTGGATTAAATAGCTAAAACACTTTAATGTTTTGTGTGTGTTTGTTTTCTAACCATTTATTACTTTGCATCATTTCTAATGTTTTCAGTAAAATAGTATTCCGCCTATTTAATTATTTCACTATTCTGTAAACGAAAAAGCGTGAGTAGCTGATTAATTAATTAATAAACAGTTTTTTACGAGAAACCCTAATTTGCACTCTGCTTTGTATACCTAGTTCTAATTTCATTTTAAGTTATTTTATATTTCATTCGTTATGAATTTCATATCTTTAGGTACATATTTTTAAAACTTTAGTTATGTTCTTTCATTCAGTTCATACTGCAAACTACAAGTTCTGTTAAACCTTAAATTCTGTGATAGGAAAGGAACACTAGAAAGGAACCTTTCATGAAATTGGTAAGACACATCAACAATATATTTTGTAAAAAATAGTTCGACACAATATCTACAACTTTCATTCTTAAAACTATTTTTTCTCATTATTGATTAACAAATAGTAAAACTAAGAAATGTAAAAACAAAGGTATGTTCAGTGTTTTTATTTTTATTCATTCCAATCATGTTAACGGTACAACCACCGTAAACAATAGAATTCTTTGATCGCATTCTAAAGACAACTCGTTCAAATTCTTTTAATTTGAAAGCTGTTTAACTATAATACATGATCTTTAGAATTTTTTGTGCTACCTGTATATGTAAAAACAACAAGTTTTCTAATGTCAATTTAAATGTCAAAAATAAAATTTTCATTTTGCAATTTACATCAATAAATATAAAGCCATTGACAACGAATAGACTTTGAAACGTTTGGTTTTCCTTCAATATACGCCGTTTTATTTCGATTGTGGTGTTATTGCCCAAAAAACGTAAAAGTAATCAAGAATATGCCACAAACAACGTTTAGAAGACAATTAGAATAATTTATGCTCTATCTTGGTTAAATCTCAAAAAATGTGTTATTGAAATATGTTGTCGAATATTTAAATATTAAGTCTGAAATATGGCTAGTATATAACTAACAGCTAAAATTAGTTATGTCAACATGGGGCTTAATGGATCAAAAAATCAATCTGATTCTTTCTACACTGGTATGTATGGTATGTAAAGCCTAATTTCGATTGTTGTCTGGCAAGAGGTTCTTGCTCTTTATGTATTCTAATCAGGGTGTTTCTAAAACTACTGCTGCGTTTGCAGTCGATTAAAATAAGCCAAAAAGTCCCAATTAACAAGTGCCCTAAAGCGCACCCTTAGAAATTTATATGCCCTTAAAAAAGCTCAAACAAAACTGTTTTTTCTTATTATTGACAAAACGGTCGAAAATAAATAGAAAAAATGTGTAACATTTTACGCAAAATAACATGTGCTACTCCATTTTTCGACATGCAAATTCCTTTTTAGGTTGGTGAAGGATGTTTTCGGCCCCTATTTTTTTCAAAATTTTTACAATTTATTTATAAAATCTTACAATTTTACGAAAAAAATATAATTTTTGTCCAATTGTCCATACTACTCCCTAAGAGTGCGTACATTATAAATCAGTAGATGCCTTATTTTATTGTTGATGGTACCTTCCACTCGCCCCTGGACCATTAAATGCTCCAGATTGTCTCCATCTCTTTTTTGAAGGTGCTCAAAATATCTGAGGATCCGGGCTTGCACTATTTCAGATAGTTGTTTGATTTCTTGAACTAATTCCTCATTTTTTCAGCCAAGGAATTCTCTAACCAGAGCTTAAACTTGTCAATCTTACTGCCATCGACAGCTTTCAACGAGTATCTCTGCCCTGTATAGTAATATTTTTTTTATTCAATGTGGTAGCACTGTCACAAATTTTTTGGAGGCTTCTTGCTGCCTGCATAGCGATTTCCCATCTCCGATTAAAAGATCTTTACTCCCCCAAGTGCAATTCCGCCTTCTCATCCGTCTGTCACCCTAATGAACAATTTTACAAGGATTCGACTTCAAAAAAGGAGGAGGTTATCAATTCGTCGCGTATTTTTTTGTATGTATGTTATCTGATTTCATCTCCTGTGATGAACCTTTTTGAATTAATATGGTCTCGTTTAATAGAATATATATCCGGATTGGTGAAACTTCAAATTTGGGAAAAGAATTCTATTGGTAAAGTAATGAAATTTGTGAATGAACACTGTCTGCATGGAAATCGACCAATATCCCTAACATATTGGTCGTTTTTTCGAAAACTCCTTATGGATGTGTATACTTTTTTAACGTTTAATCTATTAAGGAAGATCCCTAGGTGATCTCATATACTTTTCTGCGACGTGCAACTTGCAGTTTTGCAGAAATTCGCCGAAAATTCCAATATTCTTATCAAAAATTTCATCGAAATGACGTAACGGACATTTCCTCATAAATATTTTAATTCCAACGTAATAGTGCGGTAATTTTCTGTTTCTCAAGCATATAGGTAGTAAAGCATAGTATTTTCGGCTCCTTTAAATCAATGAGCTCCAAGCTCGTTTTGTTTGTATACCAGGCAAATACCTATTTATTTGAAGACGCGAGATGTATCAAATGCATAAAGAAGTGTTCGAGAGGACATTCAATTGTGGGAAGCGCAACTGATGAAGGTTCCTTAACCCGAAACAATATGTATTATATTGATATATAATATATATTGTCTTGCGTACAAAGGAATGACACCTCGAAGAGAGTAAAAACCTATTTAAATGAAAAATTTTCCATTTGGCGAAGACGGTGCTTTTGGTGTCACGTCCTCCCGGCATAGTAGAAAATTCAGTGACAACACATGTCCAACTCTAAACTGCTATTTGCTGCGTTTAAACACAGGGTGTTTAGGTTTAGCAAACAAAATCACCAAGTAAAGTGATAGATGGAGTTGCATTTATATGATGATTGAAAAATAGGACGGAGTAAAATGATAGTGGCAGCCGCATATAAAGGATGTTTGGAATATAGGGTGATTACAACACTGTTATATGATGTGGTTGTAAACAAATCATATACAGGATGGCTGAAATATATGCTGGAGTTGAATTATATTTATAGAGTGTGATTTAAAAATTATTTATTTCGTAGCCCATAAGAAGTTGCATAAAGTGTGGAGAGGAATTAATGTTACACAGGGCGATAATAAAAAAAGTTACAAATGAAATAATCTATGGGGTAGCCCACAAGGAGTTATATACGATGGTTGAATTATAGGACGGATTTGACTCCGTAAATATGGGACGGATTCTACTCCGTCCTATAATTTACAGAAAGCAGCTAAAATTTATGGTTATCCGCAGGCAGTCGTATGTACTGGATGGTTGGTAAAGAGGGTGGAGCGGAATTATCTATAGTTATACAGGGTTGTCAAAAAAAGTTGAAAAAAGGTTACATGGAAATTGAAAATAAAGAATGAAAACTACCTGAGTTCAAAATAACCAAAAAGGTTGAAAATAAAACATTTAAAAATATATATAACCGACTTCCACCTTTAACTAAAAACCTGAAAATAATTATAACAAAATACAACTCTAGCAAATAAATAACACATTCATGTTGTTAGGTACCTACCCAGAAAGTAAAATATTTAAACTTTAAAAGGTGTTCATTCTTTACAAATTAATTACCTACCAATCTAGTATAATTTTGAAGTCGGTCCCAAGCAACAATTAAGTTTGATGAAGTAGTAGATAAGTAGGCAATGCAATTTTAGATTTGCTTGGCACCGACTTCATAAATATACTAGATTGGTAGGTAATTAATTTGGACAGAATGAGCACCTTTTAAAGTTTACATTTTTTACTTTCTGGGTAGGTACCTAACAACATTAAATATGTTATTTATTTGCTAGAGGTGTATTTGGTTATAATTATTTTCAGCTTTTTAGTTATAGGTGGAAGTCGGTTATATATATTTTTTAATGTATGTAAATGTATTTTTTAATGTAATGTATGTAAATAAATAAATAAAAAAATGTTTTATACGGCTATCTCACTGGTTACGTAGAGATTCTGGATTAATAACGGCAAATGGTCTGGAACTCCTATATCTTTTAGAACTATCCAGAGCCATATCCCCCTAATACTGTCGAAGGCCTTGCAGTAGTCTACACAACATAAATAGAATGGTATGTTAAATTCACACCACTTTTTGTTGATTTGGCGAAGATTTAATATTTTTTCTGCTCTGTTCGGATTTGCCACTTCAGGTATGTTTTTTCTCTTTCATTTATTATGGAAAACATTATTTTCTGGCATGTAAGATTACAGATATTCATCTATCAAAGACATGTATTCTTTTAGGTGAAGGCAAATGAAGGGTTAGACCCATATACAATGTACAGTAATCCCCTCAAATGATCAAATGATTAAATCTTGACAGACGAATACTTTGAAGCTGTACCCTGAATGTTATGAAGTGGAAAAAGTACCCATCAATTAATCAAACCACTGAAGCTGCTAATTGATAAATAATATATTTTTTAATTGTTTGTTGTTTCTAAACCGGTCTATCAACTGTTTTAAATTATCTGATAATAAACTTTCCCTCTATTATATTGTAAAGTGATATCCGTGATATTATAAACCGGACAAGACTTGAGTGTTTATTTTCATTTCCGGTTTATATTAAAGATGGAATTCGACACCGCTTGATAATAAGCTTTTATCTCATTTTGATCATTGCTATATATATTTTAATGGAGTACACAAAACAGAAAAAGGAAAATGGAATTAGAGGGAAATAAATGAAGTGGATTTGTTTAAACGATAAACCTAATTCGTTTGCCGCTTTGTTTCCGTAAACTCATTAATATTGGGGATGTACTACGAAGTTTCCGCATTACGAAAATAAACAACTGATTATAATACGGCGACTGCTTCAAATTTCCATAAGGAAGTTTTAAATATGTTTACATTTGAAATATTTTCTTTCTTCCTTATCCTAATGCTTTACAGAACATACATTACTAATGCATATGAATACAGGGAGTTGCTATATTAGACTGACAACGCTCTACCTCAGAAAGATGTCATTAACTGTTGAATTTTGATTCAGGGATATTAAACCGCACAATGCTTAGTTGTCGGGATACAGGGTGTTAAATGCTTAAAGGACCCCGCAGAATCCTTATGGGAATTGGTTTTTAATAAAATTTTTCAAATTAAAGTATGTGATAGCTCTTGTAGAGTAAATCAAAAGTGCTCAGGAGCACAAAGCTCCAGAGCCAATAGTTTAGGATCAACAGCCCTCTCAAGATGACGAAATTCTTATGGGAAATGACTTCAACTTTAGAGGGCTGTAGATCTTAAACTATTGGCTCTGGAGCTTTGTGCCCCTGAGCACTTTCAATCTACTCTTTAAGAGCTATCAAATACTGGAATTTAAAAAAATTTAGCCCAAAGCCATTTCCTATAAGGATTCTGGACCACGTCAACTTTAGAGGGTTGTAGGATTTAGGATTAAAGTATTGGATCTGGAACTTTGTGCCCCTGAGAAATTTTGATCTACTCTTTAAGAGCTATCACATACTTGAATTTAAAAAAAAATATATCCTAAAGCCATTTCCCATAAGGATTCTTGACCACATCAACTTTAGAGGGCTGTAGATCTTAAACTATGGGCTCTGGAGCTTTGTGACCCTGAGCACTTTTGATCTACTCTTCAAGAGCTATAACATACTTGAATTTAAAAAAATTAGCCGAAAGCCATTTCCCATAAGGATTCTGGACCAAGTCAACTTTAGAGGTTTGTAGATCCTAAACTATTGCCTCTGGAGCTTTGTGCCCCTGAGCACTTTTGATCTACTCTTCAAGAGCAATCACATACTTTAATTTCCCATAAGGATTCTGCGGGGTCCTTTGTAACTGATTAATTCCCATCTTGAAAACCCCTTTCAATATATTTATTACGCAAAAGTATTCATATACTTTTGCGTATATATTTTTGAGTATATATATATATATATATATATATATATATATATATATATATATATATATATATATATATAAATAAACAAAAATAAACGCCTTAGTTCAGCCACTAATAACCTTCCGAGCAGCTAAAATAAACGGTTTTGAAGAAATTTGCTACTAAACAAAATTCTGCCTGTAGTTAGATAATTTATAAATTGTAATCTAATAGGGACATGACTAATTTTTTATAGTATATTTTATCAGACTTTTGCATATTCATTTGAGGATTCTCTTCTCGGATAAGTATTTGGAAATTGTTAATGTCTCACAATGTGTAGAGCAGGAAATTTCATAAAAAATCACGAACTACTGCTTGTCTGTACAGAAATGGTTCCCCAACAAATATTCTGAGACAAAGAAATACCTAGAATATGATCAACCAGTGTTCCTGTGTATAAATAGTGTTTTGTATATCGTGTGATACTTATCTGTGTCTGGAGATGTGTCAACTCAAACTTAGAAGTTGTTGTCTTTGGCTAAGTGATGCATCAAACGTTTTTTTGCCTGTGGCAAATTTGGCTGCTGGTGATCACTTGATACTGAGGCTAGCGATTTTTGCTGTTCTAGCAATAGACTTCGTCATCTCAAATAGAAGTCAATTGAAGGTGCCTTGATTTCTGCATTGGTACCATCATGCCGCTGGCGTCCTTACATTTTCCTTTTGTTGAATTTTCTAATTTCAACACCACCTTTATTTTATGGCAGTCTATCCTATGCTGTTGGTGCTAGTTCAAACACTGTTGACGAAATATGATTTGTCCACATGACTTCCGGAAATGTTATACTTGTGTTCGTTTCTCCGTACTTCTAAAGGTCTTGAAAATTCACCAATATTTGTACAACCACAATCACAAACAACACTATACGCAACATATTTAGAATCCTGAGCTGCGTTAAATCGTTTGGTATGTGTAAGAATAGAACTTAATAAACACTATTTGATTTAAAAACAGTAATAACATCGTATTTCTTCACTAAACGCTTAATTTTTTCCGTGTGTATCGGTTGTCATCTGAACAAGTCAAATTTAGCCAACCATATATTCACTAGTTCCAGCAGCTATAGGATTGACTGGGATACAACAAAGGTCTTGTTCAAAGAAGAAAACTCAAAAAATAAATCGCGATTCACGGGCAATTTTGTAATATTCAAGGTAGTACGTCCCGTCATACAAACATCATTCTGCACCGAATAAATACCGGGAAGGCTCAACCCATAAGAATACCACCTAGGCAAATATCATTGGCGCAAGAACATCGAGTCCGTGTTACAAAACGGTGTTATTGAGCCATCCATCAGCCCATGGTGTGCTCCCGTCGTCTTAGTAACAAAGAAGATGGAACCAACGGTTTTTGTGTTGACAACAGAAAATGTTACGAAGAAACACAGCTGTCCACTCCCCCGAATAGATGACACACTAGCAGAATCCCGTTGGTTCTTTCCGCTGAACCCAAAGAGTGGATATTGGCAGGTTGGATTGCATGAAAACGATAAAGAAAAGACAGCGTTCTCCACCAGTAAAGGGCTTTATTTGTGAAAATGGAGTATGTATTGAGCATTCGACGATCTTCTGAAGAACCTCGGCGAAGTATTTTCTAGAAGTAAGAATGCCAACCTGAGACTCACCCGGAAGAAATGTTCCATGTTCCAAAAAAGGAGTAGAGTTTTTGGGCCACGTTGTTTCTGAGTCAGGAATCCGCACAAACGAAGACAAGATCGAAGCCATTCCTGATTGGCCGGTCCCGAGAGACAAGCATGAACTACGAAGTTTTTGGGGCTGTTCGTACTACAGAGGATTTATTGAGGGATTTGCCATCAGTGTCGCACCTCGACATCGGCAGATCATTGAAAAAGAGACCTTCCGTTGGAATCAAGATTGCGAAACACACGACTGAAGGCGGCACTATGTTCCAGCCCAATGATAGCTTTTCCAACACAGTCCTTCAAGTTCATCTTAGACACAGACGCCAGCAACACAGGTTTGGGGGCCGTACTATCCCAGGTGCGAGATCGTAAAGAGAGGAAAATTCAGTATTACAAAACACTATTTATATAAAAGGATATCGGTTGATCATACATCTCTGTCTTTCAGAATATCTGTAGGGAAGAATTTCTGTACATTCAACTAGTAAACCGTACAATTTTACAGAAAATATTACTTATTTTACAAGAACTTTGTAAACTAAACCTTACAGTTCTTAGAACAAAATGGATTTTTCGATTGACTAATGACCCGGTATGTGAATGACCCCCGCGGAAGCTTTTGGTTTATTAAAAACTTCAAATAGCATCTACTAGAGTTTAGGTAATTGCAAGAAATTGTTGAAATATATGGACAATTACATTTAATTAGAAGCGTTCTCCTAATAATATTCCCACTCCGCCCTTACTATTATGTAACAAGGTAGACCTAAGTTCTTGGCATAACTTATTTGGAGAAATTTTGTTTGTCTCATCTTTAATGTACCTTTATTTGGTAGATTTTTTTATAAGCTTATAATTTCAAGTTTTAAGCTTCAGTTACTTCACTTGGCTTATCATTTAAACATGACGAAAATCACTGTAAACCGACAGAAAATCATGTCCAAAATTGAGAAGCTTAAAACCGCTAACTTGAAAAAAGGGTTAACTACATTGTAGGAAATGGTTTTAGCTACAGCAAACTCAACGTTTATACGAATTTGTCAATATCAGTTGAATCAACTGTGAACTTAACTCTGTTGTCTAGCTGTAATATTCCAAACACGGCGATTCATATTCGATACGTGATAGTGCTAATGGCCAGCACTGAAATGGACAGGAAACGTATATTTTAACGTTCAGTGGGCATGGATCCCGTTCATAGCGGTAATTAAACAGGAATGTCTTTTGTACCCGGAAATTTGTTTTTTAATTGAAGCTATATCAGCCAAATTAATACATTTTCTAAAGTTTATCCTTAGTACACTACTTTTTAAACAATATTTTATCCAATATACGGTCACCTCACTTACCTATACCTTATCACAGAAGGCTCCCCCCCCCCATTAACCCATTAATTTATTAATGGAATAAATATCGATGTAGATCAAAATGCTGAATGTGCCACATTACCCAGTGCCAAATGGGCACTATTATTTTTCTTGTCGTGCCTTTTTGAAAGATATTTTATTCTCTATTCAATACTTTTTAGTCTGCTAAAATTCAATGAGTAGATTACAGATTTATGAAAAATTTAATGAAGGTGGGTTTTACCAAAATTAAAGAGCAGAAAAACATACAACTCAGACGCTTTGGGGAGGCGGGAGGTCGTGATCCGTTTAGTCCCTCCCTTGGATCCGCCAATGTATAGCGGTATTCTAAATATAAGCTTGTGAAGCTACAATGAGTTAAAATAGGGCTAGGCAAGATATAACAGGAGAAACAGAGGAACTGTTGGAATACATATTTTTCGATACCTTCATTAAGTCATAGATTACAAATTTTATTTTGTCTTTTTCACATAATGTATAAGCAATTTTGCATCTATTGAATAGGAGTAGCTAAAGCATCTATTGAATTGCTTTTCTATAGATACGCCTTATCCACTGAAGGTCCAAAAGCGCGACTTAATGGTTCAGTCACTGCTAGGTCAAAAGTATCAATAATGCAAAAAAGTAATAAAATAAAGATCTGTAAATACCAACAGAAAGGAAGCAAATAGTTTAGTTAATAGGAGGTTATTGAGTGATATAACACTAAATAGTTAAATGCTGTATTATGACATTTTCTCTTTTGACTGGTAGATTAAACTCTAATAATTATCAACGTTGGTGATCGTTCTCACCGACAACCCACTTGTTAAAACAAAACATCAGGCATGTTGGGTACAAAATACCTAAAATTCTTAAGATACACATTTCTAGGGTTATATATGTGTAATAAATTAAACCATGGGCTATTTGGAATTGGACTCCTGTCATAAATCGTACAAAAGCGTAAGAAAATTAATATTCCTAGGAATTCAGACAAGGGTTCAACTTCAAACAGCCAGTTGTACAATTTATTAAATACATTCCCTAAAAATGTGCACCTTAAGAATTTTATATTTAGTACCTTATTATTTATAGCGTGAGGCAGGTACTTAGGAATTATTGGATTAGCATAATAGGTTTTTCCTATTAATCTAACCTAATAACGCTTGTACACAACACTGCTTTCAATCTCGTTATTGCATTGTCGCACACCTGACCCCAATGGACTCTTTTTGGGCTATCTGCTTATATAATCGAGTGGCGATGATCGTAACTCTTTCTACAAATCTGCTGTAATCGGAGCAATTCCCACTGAAGCTCCGTAGGTTTGGCTTACCTTTGGGAACGGGCCAGTGACGAATCATTTGTATTATATTCCAGCCTCTAATACGATATTGCTCAAGAACTCTAGTTCCTTCTGCAAAAAAGAAAAAAATCATTTGTATTAAGTATTTTTAATTCTGCCAAATACTTCGCTTAGATTTTTGAGTTGATCGTCAAATCTGACCGAAAATAATCTGTTCAACACCGGAAACGCGTGTCGTGGATAAAGAATTTTATTGAAGCCATATGATAACTGGTTGATCTTGGCCTTATATATTCCTCATGAATCCATACTGTCTAAAAATGTCTTTACACAGGACAAACTGATATTAAATGTCTTCTGTCAGGACTTTGTGTCTCTGATTCTGGATTCTTCTCATTTCAACTCAACTTCGGCTTTTCTTAGAACGGTAATTGATTCATCCATACTGTTCTTAGTCTCATGTGCTTAGATATTAAATGGATGTCTACTTTATCCTGAATTTTTACGATTTGAATTTAGTTATTTACCTCATCAATTTCAGGTTTTATTCCTGTTATTTTATTGTCGAAATAATGTTTACTGTTATCTGTCGAAACGATCAAAAAGAATTCACGAAATAACAACAAATGAGAATTTATTAAAAAACCAAAAACAAATATGGTACAACAAAATTAACAAAATATGAAATATTCCTGTATACCATTTAAATCTTTAAGATTAAAATTAAACCATCTATATTTCTAAAAAAAATGTTTTATGATGTTTGAAAAATATGCAAAAATGTCTCTACTACTTTTGTATTATATCTCTACGGAATTTGAGATGTCTTTAAAAGATTTATAAATAGGTGTAATCTGTTAACAGTATTACCTTACTTTGTACATCTGAAGATTAAAAATCTTATATATGGTATATAAAATAGAAAAAAATAATGAGACTGTACTTTACAATAATGTCTTCATAGGAAACTCTAAGCCATGGAACCAATCCAATTTATAGTCTTATTTCAAGACTTTACTGACATAAAAACTAAAAGGAAAATATCCAAAACCATTTCCTAAAGTACTAAGTACTCCATCCACAAATAGCCAAGCAGTAAAAATATCTCAACAGGTTCTACTGTTAAATAGCTCATAGACCGTACAGCCAAACTCTTCAAATATAGTCCCACAAAATAATATATCCACGTGGAAGAATATGAAGCCCCCCCAGAATAAAAGGTCGTATGTTGAAATAATTACTGCCAAATTCAAAAATATACTGCCCCAGACAAAAATAAATTAGTTAAAATAATTACAGCCCAGTACTAAAATATAATGCTAAATAAAATATTACATTGCTTGATGAAAATTCTACTTCAACATCAATAGCATTTTAACAAAGTTTTATAATTCCAATTTCAAAACTCTTTGCCATCGATTCTTATCTGAACTTCTAAACGATGCCAGGAAGTAAACTGTCACAACTATACTTAACGACCAATATTTCTTCTGGTAGGCTCCCAAGAAATCCAGAAGACAATGAAATCACATGCATCAGAAATTTTCAATCAATCGGTCAGCGTCTATTCTCATCAACATTAAAATTCGAACAGAAGAAAGATTCTCTTGTTCTGCACCGAATCAAAACTATCTCCTCCATCATGATCACCACCAGAGAGTGACAAAAGATATATTTTCGTGAAATAGAATATGACAGTACCGGCTTGGAATTGTTTAAATGCTACACTTAATTCACAGTTGGGATACCTATTGCTTGCTCTTTTTGTATTTTCTCTACTAATAATTTCAGTACTTGTTCTTGTACATTTTGTCCTTTTTTTTTGCTTTGGTTGTTTTTGGAGCGAAAGCTTCTTAACGTGGGCCCACATTTACACATATGAAAATAGATGAGCAAGGGAATGAATTAGATAAATTGAGATTTAATTTGTTTCAACACCGACTCCGACCTAACCACACACCTTGATCTTAAAATACCCATAAAATTCAGTTCACTGTTTAAGAAACAGAGACCAGGTAAAATACATTATGAGTTTGTTCTTTTATAGAATATCAACAATATATAAGAAATAAATTTCTACAATTCCAATAAATATAGAAAATATGCACAAAATTTGCTTTTCTATTAAAAAGAACACCATTAAATTTATGTATTGACTAGCTTCATATTATCAAGTAAATAATAAATAGGACATAAACTAATATGACATCGAAATAATATAGAATACCTAACAAAATTTGCTTTTCGTTCAAATAAGAAGTCCAATTCTCGCTTTGTGATAAGTCTTATACTCAGAAATTAAAAATTATACCACACCAAAGGCAACTTGGCATTATACTTTCATATTATCAACGAGTATAGACTCATAGAAAGATACAGATTAAGCAAAATATGTCCTTTGTTTGGATCGTTTTGATATCATAAGAAACAAACTAGTCAATAGAGGGACCTGCTATATTATATAAATCCGGAATTTTAAATTCACCAAATACAAGTGGTCTAGAGTCTAACGCGCTCGGCTTCGAAACCAAAGTTCTTGGGTTCGAAACTGAGAACAGTTTTTTTCTAAATATTAATTAATTTTATGTACTATTTTCAATTGACATAAATTTAGTAAAATTCATTTTAATATTACATAGAATAAGAAATTAAAAAGTTTTAAATTGTTGCTACCGTTGAATATATAGGTATTTAGTTTATTGTTTTGTATAAATATTGTGTTTGTAATGATTTTAGTAAAGAACAAAACGCACTTTTTCTTGACATCTTCTCACCAAATACTTATTGAGATGAACAAAACTATTTACAAACACTTACGCAATATGTAAACTTATATTTCTTCGCATATATTTAATTTGAGGATTAATACTTCACTCGTAACAAAATAGTGACAATTATTTTAATTCACCTGATATTTATATCTATTACTAAGAGTGACACAAATAAAGAAAAATAGAGACTGTGAGATAACGAGAAAAGGGAAGTATATTTCGTAAGAAGCTTTTGCTTCCATCGTTCAGTCTTAAATGACTGCCGCTCTTTTTTTCGCTCTTGCCATCAGCATTAAGTGAGCGACAATTTATAATCCCAAAATTCTGACTCCAATTTGCAGTAGGTTTTAATTACACTTGCCCTTCAATATGACGTTAATGTCAAAGTAAAAGTGAACTGGGCGCGATACTCAATTGAACTAACTTCTCTGTATTGGAATATTTCCTGACAGAGACCTCTAGTTGATATATACAGGGTCATCCCTCCATAAATTAATACACATATAACAAAAGAGAGAAAGTAAAGATTTGGTTTTTGTTTCTCTATTTTACTCGTAATCAGATCAAATTTCTTTCGTCTTTAAATTTAAGAAAACTCTATCCACTAGGTATCATGTTCCTAAATTATATCGTTTAATCAGTATGTTTTGCTAGCATTCAATAAAAAATGTAGGGGATCGTAATAGATAAGACATTATACCGATTGCAATTGAATAAAACAAGGAAAGCAATAAAATGATTCTCACAACATAATTATCAGAAGCAGATCTCTAGAAACAAGGCAAAAAATCGAGCTACTCCAAAAAACCATTTATTTTCTCGTAAATTCATTAATCTTGAGATAAATTGCTTCCAGGCTTCATTCGTGGATCTCGTTTATAAAGCAATTCTTTTTAACACATATAACATGAAATATCCATGAATATCAATAAGATGTTACGAATGATATGTTGAAAAAAAATTGCAAATCATAGATTGAATACGTCAAATTTCACGCCTTCATTGGATTATTAATGTCAACGAATGAAATATGAAAACAACCCGGTTTCCATCCGAAAATGTTGCTGCTAATTTAAATTCAGGATAAATAATTTCATGGGCTTATATAATATCAGCAGAAAATGATATTTGTCATAAATCATAAATAACTGCCCTGATTTTAATATTGAAATGACTGGATACAAACTTTTGCTTTTCATACAATTAATGAGATCAGATTATTTTACTACGCCATGGGTATTTTAGTAGTATTTTGCAGAAGTCAAATGTTTAATGAAACAATACTTCATTGTCGAAGTTTTAATAGAGTAGGTATTAAACCATTGTTTTAATTAATGTTCTATTTTTTGTGGCGACAAACTATATAAAACTACGTTTAAATTAAAAGACTAAATCAGCTACCCTCTGATTTAATTCACTTGAACAAAACCAGTGCCTTTCAGATGCTCACTTTACTTGATCAAATGTTATGGAATCGGGAAGGTTTCCTATAAAGATCGAATAGACATTTTAGATAGGAAATTTCACTATATGCCATTCTTTTAATGCCCTTCGAAATTTGATACATAAATTTGACTCCTATGATGATGTTAACAATATAATCAAAGTAAAAAATACTTTGATGAAAATGATGCTGCAATAATTGTATTGTTAGAAGCTTTTCACAATAAACCCCGACTTCCTTTGCGATCAAGAGCAGGTTAGGAGTGTGGTCTATGTACACAAAATTTTGATCTTAAATAAGTTTTAGGCATCTGCTTCTTCGTCTTTGTATTCTCATGTCTGAGAAATCGTGATTTCGAGGAATCAGGTATATCTATTTACTTTGCTGTTCCATATTTGTCAGTCTATTGTTTCAGGTAATAGAGTTTGTAGTGGTATTTTTGTCATTTTCTTTGCTTGGTCTATCTGTCTAACAGGTGACCTGCCTCTCGGTCGTTTACCTTTCACTTTTACTTTACTGTTAATTTTTCTGAATTGTCTCCCACTTGCCTTGTGGTGTTATAACGGAAAACCCTGCTCGTGGGGGTATTCCTTATTGTGATCTCGCTAGCTTAGATGAGCGCCTTTCAATAAGGTGAGTCCGTTTTGACAAACTGTGGAAACTTTAGATAGGGCGCCACACAAAAACATATATGCAGCAAAATAAGAACAAAGATAAATTTACAATTATATTTACAATTCTGAAAATAATGGCAAAGCCAACAACAATTTATTTTAATTACAATGGTTCAGTTTGAACAAAATTTAAACAGTTAATGACGTTGGACTTATCTGGGTGAATGCTCCCTTGATATGGCCGGAATGTCCAGTGCCTCAGCTGTAGAGAGACCAAGTCAGTCGATTTAGAAGGTTCTGAAACCTTTTAGGTAGCAATTGACAATATCACGTGGAGCTTCCCTAATGACTTAAACTGGAGTAAATAGTCTCCCGCTAGTGTGGAGGGTCAGGTCAATATGGTTACCGAGTCTCTATTTACACTCACACTTATTGTCTATAAAGTTACAAAATTATTCTTACTCTCTACAAGAGAGGTTCAATAGACTATTACAATAGTGATTACAAAAATAAAGATTCAATTTATCAAACCCTATGCTAATACAAAGAAATAGATATAACATATTTGATAATGAACTCTACGGTATCAGAATGATAATCATTGAAAGTCAAATATATATATATATATATATATATATATATATATATATATATATATATATATATAAGCAAGAATAACTTTCTATTAATTTACTTTAGTAAAAAAATGATTTCAAAGTACTAGTAACCATAGTTGATTTATTTTAGTTAACCTGGCTGAAGATCACAGAAATTTCATAATTCGTTCCAAATTTATAAACAATTTTGTGCAATAGTCACCACCTTTAAATGGTGGGGAGGAGCTTCAGGAAGTAAATTTTATAAGCAATATAAACAAAATGTATTATAAATAACGCCCGCAAATATATACACGTATGTAGCAATGTATAGTGCAGTCAATAAATTAAATAATCTGAAAGAAAATATACATATGACCTATATAAGATGTTAATGCATTCCCTATGATAAAGGGGGGTAACAAAGTAAGTAATATATAAACTATTTTAAACTAAATATGTTTCAATTTAATAAATAAACTCCTAAATCGAAACTTTAGATATATTAAGTCACTTATTTCGCTTTTCGTATAGTCTAGGTTGCCAACTAACTTTCCCAGATTTTCTCGAAAAGCAAATGGCTTCTATGTACGTGATTAAAACGAAAATTCAGGAATTCTCTCTTTCCGATACAACCCTAGAAAATGATACAACCGCAGTTTCTATTCTTTGGCTACAAAAAAATGTTATTAAAAGACAAAAAATATAACAGCAACAATCAGTAGCACTAAGCACGAGGTCCAGTGAAAAGGTTAGACTATATATCTGTAGAAAAAAATTATAAAAAAATTGTTTCCTTTTCACTACCTAAAAGAAGAGAAAATGGGTCATACAGAGTAAATACTCTTTTTAAGAAATCCAACGAAGGATGAAAAACTGGTCTGGAAACGCCTTCGAACAGCATTCGAATTTGAAGCTATTATAAAAAACACACATAGGCAATATACACATATACAGTGAGGACGCGTGGGTTAGAACAAATTCATTTAAAATTCACGTGTTGTTTTTTTGGAAAAATAGTCGGACACGTCCGTTTTTTTTTGGACTGCGGTTTTTGAGATGATAAACTCATTTATACAGGGAGGGCCAGAAATAAATCACGACCATCAACTTCAGTTTTTCAAATGGAAACATTTGTTTTTTATTTTATTTTTTAATTCTGCATTGAATTTCATGTACCAAAAATTAACAGTTATTAAAAAAATTACATTTCTTTCTAAAGTTAAGAAAACAACATTAAAAGTAAGGTTATTATTGATCTGAACCTAATTATTTACGTCTGGTTTTTATGATTGTTGGCGGTATTTTGGGCACATGAATGGAAACCCTTTTTAGTAATGCTGGAGTTTTTAACACTTGTTTATTTGCATAGAAACTGTACTATAACTTTACTTCAAATAAATAGTTGTCAAGTGCAGTTGCAAAGTTTCAAAGTATGGCGCGTTTAACTGAAAAGCAGTGCATAGAAATTTTGACGATGGTAGGAGTAAGAACTCGCACACAAGCTGAAGTTTGCGAATTGTTTAATATGAAGTACCCGAAGCGGCCTATTACACAATCGGTAGTTAGTAAAAAAGAAAAAAAATTCTAGAATTTGGCCACGTAAGAGGCAATTACAAAACCAAACATCCTCCAGAAGATGCACAATTAAATATTCTGCTCGATTTGCAAGAAAATCCTCACAAATCCACTAGACAAATAGCCGCAGAACAGTCAATAAGTAAATCTTCTGTTCTAAAAAGCTTGCATAGAAATAAATGACATCCATACAAAGTTCATTTAGTTCAGGATCTTACTGAAGATATTTTGGACCGGAGAGTAGAATTTTCCGAAATAATGAATGATAGATGCAATGTCAACCCGCACTATTCAAGTAAGACAAGGCAACATTTTGTTTAAATGGTACAGTAAACAAACAAAATTTTCGATATTGGGCATCAGAAAACCCACATTGGATTATGGATAGTCATACACAGTTTTCCAAGAAAGTTCACGTATGGGCCGGAATTGTGGGTACTTCAATTGTGGGTTCTTTTTTCATTGAGGAAACACTTAACTCGTGAAAGTATTTAAACCTATTACAAAATGACATAATATACTGTTTAACAGCACTTTACCCAAATGGTAAAAACCCCAATATACTGACTGATTTGGTATGGTTTCAACAGGATAGAGCGCCCCCGCACTATTTGCGAACAATGCGAGATTATCTTGGCAATATTTTCCCAAATAGATAGATCGGAAGGAGAGGTAATGTCGAATGGCCAGTTTGGTCTCCAGATCTAAGCCCTTTAGATTTTTATCTTTGAGGTTACGTGGAATCGAAAGTCTACTTCAATAAACGTTTCCATTTGAAAAATCAAAAATTGATCAGTAAGTTCCCCGTCAATTATACTATCAGAAAATTGTAACAAATAGTTTAATCGCGATAGATAAATTTATTAATTGCTCAACTCAATTTTTCTGTAAATCAAAATGGCATAAAAAATGGCTTCCTAAATACATGTTAAAAATATTGATCTGGTCTCATCTATTGACAAACGGCAAAAGAATTAAAACGATTTTCTCGTATATAAATCAAATTACGTAGCGCACAGGTACGGTAGACGATAGAGTCGAAATGAGGATTAATTCAAAAATAAATCCATTGATATTACCGATTTAGTTCAATTTACGAGTTAGATTATGAGAAATTAAGCATTACGTGATATAAAGGATGAAACATATTATTGGAATTAAATATTCAGCCATGCAAAGCGAATAAAATCACAAATGAGGAATATTTAATTTAATAACAGCTGAATGCAGAGACAAAGGCTTTAGTTACCCGAGATAAAATTCTGAACTAATCAGGATTGGCCTACGAATTTTGTAAAAAAAATCAAAACTTGGAAAAAATCACTAATATTTTCCCGAAGTGACGATTTAAACCTTACAGTGTGTCAAATGTATTTTAGTATTCGTCTGGGACATATTGCGGACCATGCATCTTTCGATGCGCTATATGTTTCCGGGCTATTTTGCCGTGGTCTATTGGAATGTCTTCCGAACGTTTCCTCTGCAACTGGGGCAGACATCTTCAACGTCGCTGGCGTAGTTGATACCTCGTTGGGTATTCGCTTCGAGCCCCAACGAGACTATGGGGTGGATATATTCTCCTTATCCCCCCGTATTTACGCCACTGACTGACGCCATTGCTACAGTGATTGACTACTCTTATTACAAGTTTCGGAAAATGATTCAGAAATATGTTGGATGGTTTTGTGTTGAATAAATTTGACTGTTTGTTATTTATCTTAATATTATGATGTATTCTGTCAAAAAATTTTTCATCGCTCGTCTGCAAAAAACACGTCTTTAATGGTTGATCATAGTATAAAGTGGACATATAAAAATTAAAGCTAAACTACATATTTAAGTTAACCTTAAATTCCCTCCAAAAACCTTATTTGTCTTTGCGAAATCTCTTGCTGAATTTCTTTTTTTTACGTGTCACCAAAATATATACTTTTTTAATTTTTCAAAATACATTTCTGTATTTTATACGTACTCTATATATAACTAAACTGGATTTCTCAACGCAAATACTATTCTCAAGACAAACAAGAAAAAAAGTCTTACTTTTTGACGCAAAATTGTAATTAATAAAATTTCCAGTTATAGTTGAGTCCATCCGTGGACACACTCTATTATTGACAAATTTTTAAATAATTCTGACACAACACCTCACGTCTTTTGATATCACTGTACATAAGGCAGTAACTAATGTATTCACCTCATAAATTTTCTTTTTTGGTACCATTGATTTTGACCAAATCCCAATATGTATCTTCCGTCCAAAGCATTGAGGGGACCTCCTTAGATCTTATACCTCAATATCCATTTCTAGACTGTGTTTATTTTACCGATTTCCAAAAAGGAGGACGTTATAAATGAAATTAAGAGATTTCTCCAAAATTCCTTAACAGGGATAGTTTCTTTTTCTGAATCTCCTAGATGTCGAAATTAGTTTCTTGAGATATAAAATTAATCTAGTTATATGTACTAAACTCATAAATAGTTGTTCGAGATTTCAGTCAGTTGAAGGGAGCGCAACTGATGAAGATTGGATTGAAAAATCTGTAAAAGACAGTATCGTAAATTCTTTAATTTAATTTAACGTTCGAATTATATCCTAGGAACCACAGGAAACTGTGTTACAGACTAGCTAGTTCTTTCTGAAGCTCCTTTAGATCGAAATTCATTTAGCGATACAAAATTAAATTGAGTCATATGTACTAAATACATAAATAATTGTTGGAGATTTCAACAAGTTGAGGGCAGCGCAACTAATGAAGGTTTTCGATTAGAAACAAGTTATTGTCTTCAAAGGTTTGAAAAATCTCGAGATGATAGTATGGTAAATATTTATTAAAACTATTACGTGGAAGCTCTACAGCACGATTTTGGTCTTTGGCAAGGATTTCATTAGTGTAAATAGTGAATTACGGATTAATGTATTATTTTACCTCCAGCTCTAAGGAGTTGCAATTTATATTTCTATATGTGGAACATATATCATCTATTGTACTGTAAAATATAATACATAAGGCAATAACTTGATAAGTAAATAATAATAGCATCTACATACTTTACACGTAGATTTGAATTTGGCAATAGGTTTAGTCTCTTGAATGATCTGACTCGACAAAAGGGACAATGTAATTTTCTTCTCCCAGTTTTCTTGAATATTCTATTTGTTCCAAAACAAACGGAAAAGCTTTTTAAATAGAGACGTTCCATATACGTTTGTTTTTCTGTCCTGCCTTGAATAATAAATGTTCCCTTGACTATAATATAAATCCTATTAAGCTTTCGGCTTTTACTTTTCCCGAAACAAAAAGTTGGTTTTGTTTTGGGGATTGTTGATACTAAAACGCAATTAGTGCTTGAGAGATATTTCTTGCGTGAAACGGAATCGATTATAAGTTCCAGGGTATGAGGTAAAAGCGAAAGGTGTGAAAACAAACAACTAAACAAATAAAGCAAACAGGTGTTAAGACCTGAAATGGTTTGCCTAAGCAACAAGTAATCCTTCACTGTTCAGTCCTACGGAAAATAAGATTTTAAGGTATTATAATCAAAGTTGTCTTGCAAACAAAAAGGTGAATAACGCAAGCTCTCTGGAAAAGCTATAATATTCAGTTTCGTCTTTTTCTCATATACATCAATTTAGATTTAGATAAGAGACTTAGTTTCTGACATTTTTATTTTATACCTGCAAATATAGTAGCATTCCTGGAGCTTGGAATTATTCAAAATATGTGAATAACTTTAAGTTGCTTTTACGTTACCGTTAAACACTTGTTCTGTGACGTTAATGCACACGATAGAAACAATTATTTGATTCAAAGTACTGTTATGTGGCCTTTGCCAATAAACCTGGAGGTAAGAAACAAACCACAAAACTGTTTAGGAGAAGGAGAAGGCGATGAAAATCAATGCAGGTCATTAAAATTAAGAATTTGTCATAGGATCTCTAAAAATAGGTAACATGCAAACGGAACTTAGTAAGTTATCATTTATATTAAATCCACAGTCCACTAATAAACGAATGGCCTTGTCAAGTGATCTGCTACGTGACGATAGAAGTTAGATATCTGTTTTGTTTGTAACTTAAAAAGTATATTGAAGTGTACCCGATGGAAGACTACGGAAAAATGTATACTTAGATGTAGCGGTTTTAGTAACAATGCAAGTTCAAACACTATAAGATAAATGAACGGCCTTTGGCGGATCATTCTATATCAACAATGCAAGTCCCATAATAAAGTCACCAATAAACAGTTATTACTAACCTTATGTAGAAGCCCAGAGGGTGGTATATTCTTGGTTCTCCTGGTTTCTGAGACTGATTTACACAATATTTGTAGATTGACTTTTTGGCAATGTCAAATACAAATATTGTGTAAATCATTTCAAAATACATTGTTCCATTCCTGATAAGGAATCGCAAAGTCCCATCAAACAGATAAAAACAATTTTGAATGTTCATTTGGGATTGAGACGAGTAACAATCCCAAATGAACATTCAAAATAACTATTTGCTTCCTCAATCATTTCGAAATTACATTCGACATGTTATCTTTGCTAATCTCGTCTTTGGTTTTGCTGAAAGAGAACTGATAGTTTTAAAGGACTTATGTGTAAAACGGATATAAACTTCATTGGAGAAAATTTCTGGATATTGTTACTGATGTTTTTTTTTGTTGGTAAAGAAAAATATCTAAAAGAATCGGTGTTATTGGTGAAATGGTTATGGTTAGGAATTTTAATAGAAGGTGGATTACTCAATGTTGTAATTACTAAAAAAAAAGCACTCCGGGAGTGCCGGCAGAAGTGAAAACTTCAATATTAACGTTGTGTTTAATTATAAGTACAAAAGTACTATCATTTATGAGGTAGAATACAATATTTATTAAAAACCTACACCGATTATTTATTATTATCTTATTTCATTTATTTTTAGTCGAAATTATTTTTTGGTAAACCTACACCGCAAATGGGCTTATTGTGGTGTCATGAAAATGTAGGTTAATGCTATAAAGTATAAACATATTACAAATATTACATCTATTATGTGTAAATACAGACTTGATCGAAACCTAATCTTATTATTAAAATTGTATTTATTACTATTATTATTATTCGTTTTTTTACGTTTTATAGTGCTCAGCTTATAGCTGGTTTTCTTGACGGCAGTTACGGGCTAAAGCCAAGTAAGAGTTTTTCATCTAGTATATTTTTCAGTAGTAAGTACTCACTCATTTTCTTTGACTACTTCATCATCACTTTTTTCATTAATAGATGCACTTTGTTCAATTTCCATAATTTAAACAATTCACATATACGAATACACAACAGTCAAGCCGACAGCTGTCACCATCCTTAGATACGCGTGGCACGCTGTACATAAACACACACGGACATTCGCGCAAGCGCCCTGTGCCGCCTAAATGGAGCAACACACTCAGGCACGGTAGAAAGAGTGGGAGATACTAGTTCCTCTCCCTTCCCCTCGATCTTACGCTTTTTCGATCAGCATCACGTGACCCTGACGCGAGTTTGGAAATTTTTACCCATACAAAAAAAAGTGCTCAGCGCCGCTAAAGAAGTTTTCACTTCAATAATTTTTTGAGTAATTTGCTGGTATATGATTTATTAATGAATAAGTTATAAGGATTTCTGGATATCATTGAATTAACTAAATTGATTTTCATCCTCATAGGACATTGGGATTAAAAATTTAAGTAACGTTCTGAGTTAGTTGGTTTATTATACCAATTGAGTTTGAGAACATTGTCTTGGTTTTC
Source organism: Octodonta nipae (assembly GCA_034190945.1). Classification (NCBI taxonomy): domain Eukaryota; kingdom Metazoa; phylum Arthropoda; class Insecta; order Coleoptera; family Chrysomelidae; genus Octodonta; species Octodonta nipae. The sequence continues at coordinate 17,992,013 of CM067220.1, read as the reverse complement.
TCATAATTTTAGTATCAAGGAATGGAACGCTACATAAGTTTTCTTGCTCATCTATTGTAAATTGTAGGTGTTTGTTACAACTATTAAAAATATCAAGTTATTCAGTCTTCCCATCACTAGAAATGGAGCAAATTATATCATTGCCCACAGTCTCCCAATATATCATTGATGACCTTATTGAGTACTGTCTCTCCAACATCTCCTATAACATACCTTTTTAAAAAAAAATACGTTGATGATTCAAAAAAATTATTTTAACAATCCAATTAATTTGAGAGACAACAGACTCAATTCAGTACATTTCCTAAGAATAACCATTTCACCAATAACACCGATTCTTTTAGATATTTTTCTTTAACATATATTAGTCATAAAATCCAACATTTTTTCCAATGAAATTAATATCCGTTTTACCCATTGGTCCATTAAAACTGTCAGTTTCCTTTTCAACAAAACCAAAAACAAGATTAGCAAAGATAACATGTCTAATGTCGTGTACGAAATTGATTTCAAAGATTGTACAGGGATATATATTGGTCAGACGTCAAGGAACCTCAAAGAAAGAATTATTTTCCATAAAAGTGATATTAGATTAGGAAATAACAGTTGTGCAATTGCAACACATTGTATTGTTAGTACCTTATATAGATATATATAGATTTGTTGCAGTTCAAAGCTAGCGTTGGTCGAGCTTTGATAAATCTTGGCCGCAACGATGGAAATAGATGAAGTAGGCTACGCCTCCGGGTATATTGACGAAAAGAAAAAAGTTGTCAACATATAGCTGAAGGAATAACGAGAGACGGAAAAGATCACTGGCCTAAACTTACAGATGTTAAAAATGCAAGAAGATTCAAGGGCTTGTGCAAAAACTAAATATATTTGTAAAAAACGCCAATAACTATGTTTCAAAAATTAGCATTAGCAGTGAGTAAGCAATGAGTTATTTCTTAGTTGTTGTTAGTAAAATTTTGTAAAAATATCTTATTTTAATATAGTGTTTCAATATTTTTTTTTCTTCAACAATTTCTTTTTCATCTACTTACACATATTTTTTTAAAAATATGCATGAAAGGGATAATATACAATGTATATTATTATAAGAGAGTTATAACTTACAATAATCGAGGTTACAGTATGAATATATTGTACATCACGTAAAAAATTGAAAGTAATATTGATGTAATCATAATATTGAAAAACTTTCATACTTGGAAAAGTGAGTATGTTAAGTGACAAGAATTGCCTGTCAATTAGAAAGTTAAAAAAATGTTTTTAATACGTACAGAGCTATGAAATGATACTATGTTAGACAGAAATGATGTGCGATTTAGAAAAGTAAAATATTTGAAATTAAATTGTTTTTTTTTCTCCTCTTATCTTCTCCTAATCTCGTTAACATTAAAATAATTACAAATATAATTGACACAACTATCTTAATTGAAAAAGTTATACAAATTCTTACTCAATAGTATCAACAGAACACAACATTTGGACAGGTTTATGGCAGTTTTCTAGTAAATAACTATAAATGATGTTAAGGTTCTGCAAATCTGTCTTTTTGTTGATACTATTGGGGTTGTTGTGTATATAAACCATCTCAAGACAGCGTTTGACAGTATTACGTTCCTTGATAAGTATTCGTGCATTAACAAAATCAGCTAACATAATATAAGGTACTAACAATACAATGTGTTGCAATTGCACAACTGTTATTTCCTAATCTAATATCACTTTTATGGAAAATAATTCTTTCTTTGAGGTTCCTTGACGTCTGACCAATATATATCCCTGTACAATCTTTGAAATCAATTTCGTACACGACATTAGACATGTTATCTTTGCTAATCTTGTTTTTGGTTTTGTTGAAAAGGAAACTGACAGTTTTAATGGACCAATGTGTAAAACGGATATTAATTTCATTGGAAAAAATGTTGGATTTTATGACTAATATATGTTAAAGAAAAATATCTAAAAGAATCGGTGTTATTGGTGAAATGGTTATTCTTAGGAAATGTACTGAATTGAGTCTGTTGTCTCTCAAATTAATTGGATTGTTAAAATAATTTTTTTGAATCATCAACGTATTTTTTTTTAAAAAGGTATGTTATAGGAGATGTTGGAGAGACAGTACTCAATAAGGTCATCAATGATATATTGGGAGACTGTGGGCAATGATATAATTTGCTCCATTTCTAGTGATGGGAAGACTGAATAACTTGATATTTTTAATAGTTGTAACAAACACCTACAATTTACAATAGATGAGCAAGAAAACTTATGTAGCGTTCCATTCCTTGATACTAAAATTATGAGAAAACCAAGACAATGTTCTCAAACTCAATTGGTATAATAAACCAACTAACTCAGAACGTTACTTAAATTTTTAATCCCAATGTCCTATGAGGATGAAAATCAATTTAGTTAATTCAATGATATCCAGAAATCCTTATAACTTATTCATTAATAAATCATATACCAGCAAATTACTCAAAAAATTATTGAAGTGAAAACTTCTTTAGCGGCCCTGAGCACTTTTTTTTGTATGGGTAAAAATTTCCAAACTCGCGTCAGGGTCACGTGATGCTGATCGAAAAAGCGTAAGATCGAGGGGAAGGGAGAGGAACTAGTATCTCCCACTCTTTCTACCGTGCCTGAGTGTGTTGCTCCATTTAGGCGGCACAGGGCGCTTGCGCGAATGTCCGTGTGTGTTTATGTACAGCGTGCCACGCGTATCTAAGGATGGTGACAGCTGTCGGCTTGACTGTTGTGTATTCGTATATGTGAATTGTTTAAATTATGGAAATTGAACAAAGTGCATCTATTAATGAAAAAAGTGATGATGAAGTAGTCAAAGAAAATGAGTGAGTATTTACTACTGAAAAATATACTAGATGAAAAACTCTTACTTGGCTTTAGCCCGTAACTGCCGTCAAGAAAACCAGCTATAAGCTGAGCACTATAAAACGTAAAAAAACGAATAATAATAATAGTAATAAATACAATTTTAATAATAAGATTAGGTTTCGATCAAGTCTGTATTTACACATAATAGATGTAATATTTGTAATATGTTTATACTTTATAGCATTAACCTACATTTTCATGACACCACAATAAGCCCATTTGCGGTGTAGGTTTACCAAAAAATAATTTCGACTAAAAATAAATGAAATAAGATAATAATAAATAATCGGTGTAGGTTTTTAATAAATATTGTATTCTACCTCATAAATGATAGTACTTTTGTACTTATAATTAAACACAACGTTAATATTGAAGTTTTCACTTCTGCCGGCACTCCCGGAGTGCTTTTTTTTTAGTAATTACAACATTGAGTAATCCACCTTCTATTAAAATTCCTAACCATAACCATTTCACCAATAACACCGATTCTTTTAGATATTTTTCTTTACCAACAAAAAAAAACATCAGTAACAATATCCAGAAATTTTCTCCAATGAAGTTTATATCCGTTTTACACATAAGTCCTTTAAAACTATCAGTTCTCTTTCAGCAAAACCAAAGACGAGATTAGCAAAGATAACATGTCGAATGTAATTTCGAAATGATTGAGGAAGCAAATAGTTATTTTGAATGTTCATTTGGGATTGTTACTCGTCTCAATCCCAAATGAACATTCAAAATTGTTTTTATCTGTTTGATGGGACTTTGCGATTCCTTATCAGGAATGGAACAATGTATTTTGAAATGATTTACACAATATTTGTATTTGACATTGCCAAAAAGTCAATCTACAAATATTGTGTAAATCAGTCTCAGAAACCAGGAGAACCAAGAATATACCACCCTCTGGGCTTCTACATAAGGTTAGTAATAACTGTTTATTGGTGACTTTATTATGGGACTTGCATTGTTGATATAGAATGATCCGCCAAAGGCCGTTCATTTATCTTATAGTGTTTGAACCTGCATTGTTACTAAAACCGCTACATCTAAGTATACATTTTTCCGTAGTCTTCCATCGGGTACACTTCAATATACTTTTTAAGTTACAAACAAAACAGATATCTAACTTCTATCGTCACGTAGCAGATCACTTGACAAGGCCATTCGTTTATTAGTGGACTGTGGATTTAATATAAATGATAACTTACTAAGTTCCGTTTGCATGTTACCTATTTTTAGAGATCCTATGACAAATTCTTAATTTTAATGACCTGCATTGATTTTCATCGCCTTCTCCTTCTCCTAAACAGTTTTGTGGTTTGTTTCTTACCTCCAGGTTTATTGGCAAAGGCCACATAACAGTACTTTGAATCAAATAATTGTTTCTATCGTGTGCATTAACGTCACAGAACAAGTGTTTAACGGTAACGTAAAAGCAACTTAAAGTTATTCACATATTTTGAATAATTCCAAGCTCCAGGAATGCTACTATATTTGCAGGTATAAAATAAAAATGTCAGAAACTAAGTCTCTTATCTAAATCTAAATTGATGTATATGAGAAAAAGACGAAACTGAATATTATAGCTTTTCCAGAGAGCTTGCGTTATTCACCTTTTTGTTTGCAAGACAACTTTGATTAATACCTTAAAATCTTATTTTCCATAGGACTGAACAGTGAAGGATTACTTGTTGCTTAGGCAAACCATTTCAGGTCTTAACACCTGTTTGCTTTATTTGTTTAGTTGTTTGTTTTCACACCTTTCGCTTTTACCTCATACCCTGGAACTTATAATCGATTCCGTTTCACGCAAGAAATATCTCTCAAGCACTAATTGCGTTTTAGGATCAACAATCCCCAAAACAAAACCAACTTTTTGTTTCGGGAAAAGTAAAAGCCGAAAGCTTAATAGGATTTATATTATAGTCAAGGGAACATTTATTATTCAAGGCAGGACAGAAAAACAAACGTATATGGAACGTCTCTATTTAAAAAGCTTTTCCGTTTGTTTTGTCCCTTTTGTCGAGTCAGATCATTCAAGAGACTAAACCTATTGCCAAATTCAAATCTACGTGTAAAGTATGTAGATGCTATTATTATTTACTTATCAAGTTATTGCCTTATGTATTATATTTTACAGTACAATAGATGATATATGTTCCACATATAGAAATATAAATTGCAACTCCTTAGAGCTGGAGGTAAAATAATACATTAATCCGTAATTCACTATTTACACTAATGAAATCCTTGCCAAAGACCAAAATCGTGCTGTAGAGCTTCCACGTAATAGTTTTAATAAATATTTACCATACTATCATCTCGAGATTTTTCAAACCTTTGAAGACAATAACTTGTTTCTAATCGAAAACCTTCATTAGTTGCGCTGCCCTCAACTTGTTGAAATCTCCAACAATTATTTATGTATTTAGTACATATGACTCAATTTAATTTTGTATCGCTAAATGAATTTCGATCTAAAGGAGCTTCAGAAAGAACTAGCTAGTCTGTAACACAGTTTCCTGTGGTTCCTAGGATATAATTCGAACGTTAAATTAAATTAAAGAATTTACGATACTGTCTTACAGATTTTTCAATCCAATCTTCATCAGTTGCGCTCCCTTCAACTGACTGAAATCTCGAACAACTATTTATGAGTTTAGTACATATAACTAGATTAATTTTATATCTCAAGAAACTAATTTCGACATCTAGGAGATTCAGAAGAAGAAACTATCCCTGTTAAGGAATTTTGGAGAAATCTCTTAATTTCATTTATAACGTCCTCCTTTTTGGAAATCGGTAAAATAAACACAGTCTAGAAATGGATATTGAGGTATCAGATCTAAGGAGGTCCCCTCAATGCTTTGGACGGAAGATACATATTGGGATTTGGTCAAAATCAATGGTACCAAAAAAGAAAATTTATGAGGTGAATACATTAGTTACTGCCTTATGTACAGTGATATCAAAAGACGTGAGGTGTTGTGTCAGAATTATTTAAAAATTTGTCAATAATAGAGTGTGTCCACGGATGGACTCAACTATAACTGGAAATTTTATTAATTACAATTTTGCGTCAAAAAGTAAGACTTTTTTTCTGGTTTGTCTTGAGAATAGTATTTGCGTTGAGAAATCCAGTTTAGTTATATATAGAGTACGTATAAAATACAGAAATGTATTTTGAAAAATTAAAAAAGTATATATTTTGGTGACACGTAAAAAAAAGAAATTCAGCAAGAGATTTCGCAAAGACAAATAAGGTTTTTGGAGGGAATTTAAGGTTAACTTAAATATGTAGTTTAGCTTTAATTTTTATATGTCCACTTTATACTATGATCAATCATTAAAGAAGTGTTTTTTGCAGACGAGCGATGAAAAATTTTTTGACAGAATACATCATAATATTAAGATAAATAACAAACAGTCAAATTTATTCAACACAAAACCATCCAACGTCAACATATTTCTGAATCATTTTCCGAAACTTGTAATAAGAGTAGTCAATCACTGTAGCAATGGCGTCAGTCAGTGGCGTAAATACGGGGGGATAAGGAGAATATATCCACCCCATAGTCTCGTTGGGGCTCGAAGCGAATACCCAACGAGGTATCAACTACGCCAGCGACGTTGAAGATGTCTGCCCCAGTTGCAGAGGAAACGTTCGGAAGACATTCCAATAGACCACGGCAAAATAGCCCGGAAACATATAGCGCATCGAAAGATGCATGGTCCGCAATATGTCCCAGACGAATACTAAAATACATTTGACACACTGTAAGGTTTAAATCGTCACTTCGGGAAAATATTAGTGATTTTTTCCAAGTTTTGATTTTTTTTACAAAATTCGTAGGCCAATCCTGATTAGTTCAGAATTTTATCTCGGGTAACTAAAGCCTTTGTCTCTGCATTCAGCTGTTATTAAATTAAATATTCCTCATTTGTGATTTTATTCGCTTTGCATGGCTGAATATTTAATTCCAATAATATGTTTCATCCTTTATATCACGTAATGCTTAATTTCTCATAATCTAACTCGTAAATTGAACTAAATCGGTAATATCAATGGATTTATTTTTGAATTAATCCTCATTTCGACTCTATCGTCTACCGTACCTGTGCGCTACGTAATTTGATTTATATACGAGAAAATCGTTTTAATTCTTTTGCCGTTTGTCAATAGATGAGACCAGATCAATATTTTTAACATGTATTTAGGAAGCCATTTTTTATGCCATTTTGATTTACAGAAAAATTGAGTTGAGCAATTAATAAATTTATCTATCGCGATTAAACTATTTGTTACAATTTTCTGATAGTATAATTGACGGGGAACTTACTGATCAATTTTTGATTTTTCAAATGGAAACGTTTATTGAAGTAGACTTTCGATTCCACGTAACCTCAAAGATAAAAATCTAAAGGGCTTAGATCTGGAGACCAAACTGGCCATTCGACATTACCTCTCCTTCCGATCTATCTATTTGGGAAAATATTGCCAAGATAATCTCGCATTGTTCGCAAATAGTGCGGGGGCGCTCTATCCTGTTGAAACCATACCAAATCAGTCAGTATATTGGGGTTTTTACCATTTGGGTAAAGTGCTGTTAAACAGTGTATTATGTCATTTTGTAATAGGTTTAAATACTTTCACGAGTTAAGTGTTTCCTCAATGAAAAAAGAACCCACAATTGAAGTACCCACAATTCCGGCCCATACGTGAACTTTCTTGGAAAACTGTGTATGACTATCCATAATCCAATGTGGGTTTTCTGATGCCCAATATCGAAAATTTTGTTTGTTTACTGTACCATTTAAACAAAATGTTGCCTTGTCTTACTTGAATAGTGCGGGTTGACATTGCATCTATCATTCATTATTTCGGAAAATTCTACTCTCCGGTCCAAAATATCTTCAGTAAGATCCTGAACTAAATGAACTTTGTATGGATGTCATTTATTTCTATGCAAGCTTTTTAGAACAGAAGATTTACTTATTGACTGTTCTGCGGCTATTTGTCTAGTGGATTTGTGAGGATTTTCTTGCAAATCGAGCAGAACATTTAATTGTGCATCTTCTGGAGGATGTTTGGTTTTGTAATTGCCTCTTACGTGGCCAAATTCTAGAATTTTTTTTCTTTTTTACTAACTACCGATTGTGTAATAGGCCGCTTCGGGTACTTCATATTAAACAATTCGCAAACTTCAGCTTGTGTGCGAGTTCTTACTCCAACCATCGTCAAAATTTCTATGCACTGCTTTTCAGTTAAACGCGCCATACTTTGAAACTTTGCAACTGCACTTGACAACTATTTATTTGAAGTAAAGTTATAGTACAGTTTCTATGCAAATAAACAAGTGTTAAAAACTCCAGCATTACTAAAAAGGGTTTCCATTCATGTGCCCAAAATACCGCCAACAATCATAAAAACCAGACGTAAATAATTAGGTTCAGATCAATAATAACCTTACTTTTAATGTTGTTTTCTTAACTTTAGAAAGAAATGTAATTTTTTTAATAACTGTTAATTTTTGGTACATGAAATTCAATGCAGAATTAAAAAATAAAATAAAAAACAAATGTTTCCATTTGAAAAACTGAAGTTGATGGTCGTGATTTATTTCTGGCCCTCCCTGTATAAATGAGTTTATCATCTCAAAAACCGCAGTCCAAAAAAAAAACGGACGTGTCCGACTATTTTTCCAAAAAAACAACACGTGAATTTTAAATGAATTTGTTCTAACCCACGCGTCCTCACTGTATATGTGTATATTGCCTATGTGTGTTTTTTATAATAGCTTCAAATTCGAATGCTGTTCGAAGGCGTTTCCAGACCAGTTTTTCATCCTTCGTTGGATTTCTTAAAAAGAGTATTTACTCTGTATGACCCATTTTCTCTTCTTTTAGGTAGTGAAAAGGAAACAATTTTTTTATAATTTTTTTTCTACAGATATATAGTCTAACCTTTTCACTGGACCTCGTGCTTAGTGCTACTGATTGTTGCTGTTATATTTTTTGTCTTTTAATAACATTTTTTTGTAGCCAAAGAATAGAAACTGCGGTTGTATCATTTTCTAGGGTTGTATCGGAAAGAGAGAATTCCTGAATTTTCGTTTTAATCACGTACATAGAAGCCATTTGCTTTTCGAGAAAATCTGGGAAAGTTAGTTGGCAACCTAGACTACACGAAAAGCGAAATAAGTGACTTAATATATCTAAAGTTTCGATTTAGGAGTTTATTTATTAAATTGAAACATATTTAGTTTAAAATAGTTTATATATTACTTACTTTGTTACCCCCCTTTATCATAGGGAATGCATTAACATCTTATATAGGTCATATGTATATTTTCTTTCAGATTATTTAATTTATTGACTGCACTATACATTGCTACATACGTGTATATATTTGCGGGCGTTATTTATAATACATTTTGTTTATATTGCTTATAAAATTTACTTCCTGAAGCTCCTCCCCACCATTTAAAGGTGGTGACTATTGCACAAAATTGTTTATAAATTTGGAACGAATTATGAAATTTCTGTGATCTTCAGCCAGGTTAACTAAAATAAATCAACTATGGTTACTAGTACTTTACTAGTAAACGAGTTTCTCTTAAGGATTGGCTAAGTTATAAGTAGTCATAATAACAGTAGCAGTCATCACAATAACAAATACAAACAAAATAACGGTACTTGTTACAAATTTTAAAACGGCTTAATAGCCACTTTAAATAAGAATTTGCAAAACTTGAACTTCAAACAACTTACATACATTTATTTTTATCCCCATGCGATCAAACACGTGAAATAGGAAATTACGAATTGCACTTTGTTGCATGTTATTTTACCGTTATAATTACTTGTTATGTTTGTGGGTGTTGTAACGTGGTTTCGATTTCATTGGATAATAAATGATTGGATTTCTGTTTCTCCGAATCTTATTTGTCACTTACAGTTCCAAGATCAATTAGTTTCCATACACCTCCAAGCTGAAATGACGGAATAAGACTATTATTAATTACCATCATTACGTCACCTAGCATTCTTGTAAAATGCAATTATCTTAACTCTGACAAATTTGTGTAATTCGTATTTCGCCTGCTTATGCAACCCTATAAATGATCTAAGAAATAAAACTCTACTTATATTGAAAACTCCTGTTATAACTTTTCCCAGAAGTCGATGTACGTATATAGTTACAATTGGAATTCTTATAAGGCTCATTGATGTCTAATTTCAGGTACGTAATTTTTTGCTCTTTAATTTTCTGGCAGTGTCCTTGTTGACTTTCAGTATTTCATTTGCATCAAGTCGAATTTGGTTTGATGCGTTTCTGTTAGTTACTTTATTTAACGACACCATTTCAAATCCTGTCTAATTTAGATTCTTCTTAAGACATCCATTTCTTTGGCTTCTAACATTCGTCTCATATTTATCTTCAGTCTCTAGGTTTCCGCGCCGAAAGGTAAGTGTACTTTCAATAATTGTATTATATATTTTAACTCTCAGTGTACTATTTATTTCTGCTCAGTACCTCTGCAAACTTCTTATTATGTTTTTTGATTTGTTGTTTTTTCCCTTCATTTCTACTTCATTTGTCCCTTTCTTAGTGAAACAGAGTGAAATGTAGGGTCTGTCACTTAACATTCTATATGTCGACAACGACCGAACCGAATTTCATAAAGTTTTACACTTACGCTTTAGATGGCTGGTAGGTAATACAGTATCAGTACCTGCAAAAGTCTATTCTTCAATAAGAATTAAGATCATATACTTAGATTCCAATAAAACATAGTCTGAAATTGGTTGATAAATAGCTGACATACCAAAAAATGCCTATCGAGGCTACAACTTTAAAAGAAGGTAGCTTGCTTGTTCAACGAAATAAGTTAAGTGTCAAATGATGAAAACTAAGATTTTCTAAATTTTCAAATAAAGTGGAATACTATTCAAACATTTCCTGGCTATCGTTCAGTTCCTTCTATCTTTACCAGAGGAAAAGCACCAACAACCTTTCATGCATTCTGGTCACTACAGTTGACAGATAATCAAAGTCAAATAATTGATACAACTAGAGCCATCTTGTTGAAAATTATTAAGTCTTCAGTCTAATGATATTAACTATATACCGCAATCTATAATTATATTCTGTCAGCGATCGATTATCTCAAGAATCAAGTGTTTGTGTATCATTGAGCATGGACGACTTCGATTTTAGAGAAATTAGTGCTATAAATTTCTATGGAAAAACTAACCGAAATGTAAAAAATTGAAATCATATACTAGAACACTTTCTTAGCATATTCTAACTTTTACAGATACTGTACTATTTTAGAGTAATTTGTAGAAACATTTTTGTCTAGTATAGTGGACACTATGCAGTTTGTTACATTTTTTTATTTGTAGAGAGTTGTTTTTACAGTAGAAGTATAAGCAAATGATCACGGTCCTATACAAAATAACTACATAAGTGACAGTGATAATGTCATTATTATCAATTTGCCAGATAGATCGGATCTAGACTCAGTTGAAGAGAATATTCCTGTAGACCATCACAAAACTGCCGAAGATAATTTAGTTGTAAATGTAGCAGTAGTGAGGACAACATTCCTCTATCACAGGTGAATAGATGTAAGATTAAAACTTTTAAGAAGAATCAAAAACAAAAAAGAAATTAATTATTTGTGGAAAGAATATGACAGCATGTACGGACCGGCCACCTTACCTCCTTTTTGGGGATCAAATACAGTGAATTTTGAAGCAGAGACTCCTGTAAATTGTTTTTGCCTCAGTACAAATGACATGTTGGAAGAAATCGTTTACCACACTAACTTATAGGCACACCAGAAGAATACCATACATTTTGGAATGAACTTTATATGTTTTTGGGGATGAATTTAGTAATGTCATATAAAAAATATCCCCGAATTCGTCTGAATTGGAGTAGATATGAAGCATTGCGAATGAATTTAATAGCCAATTCAATGTCGGTGAGTCGTTATGAATCGATCTTTTTGCAGATATCACAGGCAAAAATCACAAGATATTTTGTTCCGTACCACTTCTTGGAGAACTGACGCACAGGCAAGGTTTGGGGTACAGGAACGTTATAATGAAATCGTCTTGCAGGAGCTGAAAATATTTTAATAATAATAGCTGACAAAGATCTAAAAAAGCAAGGAAGAGGTAGCACTTGTATATCTACATACAGACTGTAGGTGTGACAATCACAAAGCGGGAAGATAATAACTGCATACAAATTGCATGAACTTGTGCTGGTAATCAACCTCAAACAGAAGCAAAACGTTGGTGCAAATCTTCCCAAGAGTTACATCAGATTCGAAAGCCCTTTGCTGTTCATTTTTATAATAATAATTTGGGTGGAAGTCGATCTGATGGATCAACTTCTAGCATTATATTCTTTGCTCAGAAGAAACAAAAGGTGGTATACACGTTTTCATGCATTTTCTGTAGGTATGTTGCCTTGATAAATGCCTGGGTTTTATATAAACGCCTTGAACAAGCAAGCTACCTTCTTTTAAAGTTGTAGCCTCGATAGGCATTTTTTGGTATGTCAGCTATTTATCAACCAATTTCAGACTATGTTTTATTGGAATCTAAGTATATGATCTTAATTCTTATTGAAGAATAGACTTTTGCAGGTACTGATACTGTATTACCTACCAGCCATCTAAAGCGTAAGTGTAAAACTTTATGAAATTCGGTTCGGTCGTTGTCGACATATAGAATGTTAAGTGACAGACCCTACATTTCACTCTGTTTCACTAAGAAAGGGACAAATGAAGTAGAAATGAAGGGAAAAAACAACAAATCAAAAAACATAATTAGATGTTTGCAGGGGATACTGAGCAGAAATAAATAGTACACTGAGAGTTAAAATATATAATACAATTATTGAAAGTACACTAACTTACGGCGCGAAAACCTAGAGGCTAAAGGAAAATATGAGACGAATGTTAGAAGCCAAAGAAATGGATGTCTTAAGAATAATCTAAATTAGATAGGATTCGAAATGATGTCGTTAAATAAAGTGACTAACAGAAACGCATCAAACGAAATACGACTTGAAACAAATGAAATATTGAAATTCAACAAAAGGAAAAAATTAAACAGCAAAAAAATTACATAACTGAAATTAGACATCAATGAGCCTAATAAGAATTCCAATTGTAACTATATACGTACACCGACTTCTGGGAAAAGTTATAACAGCAGTTTTTAATATAAGTTGAGTTTCATTTCTTAGATCATTTATAGGGTTGCATAAGCAGGCGAAATACGAATTACACAAATTTGACAGAGTTAAGATAATTGCATTTTTCAAGAATGCTAGGTGACGTAATGATGGTAATAATAATAATAGTCCTATTCCGTCATTTCAGCTTGGAGGTGTATGGAAACTAATTGATCTTGGAACTGTAAGTGACAAATAAGATTCGGAGAAACAGAAATCCAATCATTTATTATCCAATGAAATCGAAACCACGTTACAACACCCACAAACATAACAAGTAATTATAACGGTAAAATAACATGCAACAAAGTGCAATTCGTAATTTCCTATTTCACGTGTTTGATCGCATGGGGATAAAAATAAATGTATGTAAGTTGTTTGAAGTTCAAGTTTTGCAAATTCTTATTTAAAGTGGCTATTAAGCCGTTTTAAAATTTGTAACAAGTACCGTTATTTTGTTTGTATTTGTTATTGTGATGACTGCTACTGTTATTATGACTACTTATAACTTAGCCAATCCTTAAGAGAAACTCGTTTATACCACATATGCCAATTTTTCAATTCATATTGTTTTAAACTCCGTGGGTTCAATTAATTAATTTAAAAACAGAACTAATATTCACTTCACTTTCTAGAACTTTCATTCACACGTAAACATTAAATATTCTCAACAGGTAATTCTAATACAATAACATCGAAATCATAACAATAGGTAAGCTCTACTAACTAACTACTGAAATTAATATCTCCTTATATAGCCTACGCTGAATTTTCTGGTCGTTCTGTCCTTGTTCGCACAGCGTCCAGATTGATAATTCTTGCTAATTTTGAAGATTCTAGAAATTGATGTTTTTATGTTCTGTGGAATGAATGCTTTTTTAAGTTGATTTCGCCAGGGACGTAGTGGATAAATTTTATGAAAATATGCAGATTTTTTATGTTCTTCACGGCACAGGTGAATAATATTTTCACTGATTATTTCTTTAATGAGATATTACTTCGAAGAATCTCTATGATTTCGTACACATGGTGATCAGATCTTGAAGTAAGCACACCCCTGAAGTCGAAAAATTACAAAAGCATTCTCAGATGTTATCAGAAAATGAGTTCACTACAATATGCTTTTCCAGCGTTCCTGAGAACAACAAAGCGAGAGATACATGGAAGTACTTATGTTGGGTAGGTTTCCCATCAACTCAAAATTCGAGGCTGATGTCACTCATTTTCCATGCCAAACATTAGCAGAAACTTGATTTTTGAAAATCAATTCCCCGAAATTACATTAGCCATTTCAGCCAGTCTAAAAGGTCGAGAGGACAGCTTAATCATTTATTTTATGAAAAAATAATGTACCAAATGATGTAGTCGAAAAATAAGGAGAATATGATGAGCAAATAGACTCAATTATGAATAGTCTACAATAACTTATTTTGAGTACCAAGAAAATCTTAGATTTCAGACATATCATACCACTATTTACTATGAAGAGTGTAAAACTACATTTATAAACGATTGTTGCACTACTGGACATAAAACTAACCACTTAGAGCGGAAGCCTTAGCCGTGACGCTCAGTACAAAGATTTTCGAAAGAAATGTCAAATATATCCTAACAATTGAAATGATTACAGAAACTGTAGATAGTACATGAAACTTCAATGGGTAATATTTTAAGCGCATTACAGCACCAACGGCATTACAGCTAGTGACTGAGGAACAACTAAGAGCTGAAGGGGTGATTGTACCATAAACACGAGCGTTGTTAAATAATTAAATAAATAGATAATGTTAAAACTGTATGAAAGATGAACCAAGTGATGTATGGAGAACCACAAGGAAATAAATTGAGACCACTGTTGTTGAAACATCATGTAAACGATTTTGCAGGAGAAGTAAAAATGTTGGTACATTGAGTTATTTAAACAGGAGTCGTGTACATGATAACATTGGGACTGATTACAACACTCTTTATAACAGTTCCACTTTATAATATATTTCAGCCACCCTGTATATATAAATTCTGACGAGTACTCAATATATATTTTTTGCTACCATTATTTTATCTACCCTGTATAACTAGAATTAACCACCCAATGTAACTATAATCCTTCTCTGTCCTATATTTCATATATATGACATATTTGCAACTCGTTCTATGCTAGCCTATAAATGCGAGCAATACAGAAAGAAATGGACAATTGAATAATATTTTGAAGGAGCTGGGGTACTTAAGGGAAGAAAGTGAAATAACGGGATGTATTACACACCCATTTTACAGGAAAGACAATAGACTATTGCCAGAGTATTTTGAATGAGTTAGTTAGAATATTTTGAGGTGCCCTTCAATATTCTACAAGGCAAACTGACCTGTCTATATTGAAAATAATAGTAAATAGTAGAGGGTTCGGCAGTATTCCCCAGACGACGTGCACATAAAATAAGTACAATCTAGAGGAAGATTTAGGTAAAAATAGGGCTTGGCTAGAGAGTTAATCTAAAAAATGCAATCCCACAGACCAAGCCATTTTTAAATAGGTTTTTTGGGTCGCTGAATCTGAATCTGGGGTTTGTTTTACTCTATCATGTCATGATTTTTCTAAAGGTCACTTCACGGCCATTTTCAGGCCTTTTCTGGCCAACATGAATGTACAAAAAGAAAATTTGGAGCAAGCAGTTCCAGCTACTCAGTATATAGTAGTGGCTGGTTGGTCACGCTTATACCGTCAACCAAATGCGACCGTTTATCGTTGATAATAAACTAGTTATAAACAGTAGAAACTAATCAAAAATTTGATTAGTTTCTACCATCAACGGAACAACATCCACGAATGATTTTTTCCAAGTCACAGATTAAACCATCCTAAACTTATATGTTAATCGAGTTAATTGAGAAAGAGAATTACAAATTATGCATATTTATATTTTAAATATATTATCCAAATTTACGTTTAATTTATGAATCTATTTTGATAGAGATTTACTATAGTAGTCGATAATCCTGTTCTCCTTTGATTCAATATCAGTCCCGATTTTGGATTATGAAATTTGGTTAATTATTGAAATAGAATTACATATTTATTCTCATTGCAATAGAGTATAAACTCCACGTCCCTTCTACAGGTAAAGACCGTCTCTCGTTGTGCAAGAATGCTCGCGTCGTCGGTTTGGATAATTCATTCGTTGCCTTGACTGGTCCGTCGATAAAAGCCATATAGTTTGTCACTTTATTTTGTTGACGGTTGGGTTGCGACGGTGCACAAATATCGTTGACGAGTGACCTAGTCTATGGGCAGACAGTTAAAAAAAACTGTTCGTTTATTCAAGGCCCACCACTAGTGTATGGGTTTTCGGGGTCCTTACATGTACATCTAGGGTCCGTTTTCACTATTACGTCAGGTAATTGCGGAAATATATTTTTTGGAAAATTGTATTCATGCACAAAGAAAGATCCATTACCAAACGTAAATAACAAAGAATTTTAGAGGGCAAATACATTTTATTAGGATATTATACGTTGGGCCCTACTTATTTATTGCACAATTTTCGTCTTATTTGACCCAGAGAGCACCCAACAGTGACCTTGAATTGGCCTTGAGTTCTAGTTGCGCATACAAATGGACTTCAGATTCGCATTCAGCTACCTCCGAAACCACCAGAAGCGGTGCTCGGAACTGTTTCTCGAGTTGAACTTGAGAAGCTGCTAGGGAATGAGTTTGTAGTGCCCTTTAAAAGAAAATCCTGACCGGGAAAATTTTGTTGTTACACCTTCATGTTGGCCAAAATACGCCTAAAAATGACCGTTAGGACTGTTAAGTATTATAAAAATAATCTTGACGATATAAGACAAACCTAGAGAAAATATAGATTGGTCTGTGTGATCCAATTTTTTTGCGGGTTTTTATTATATATATATATATATATATATATATATATATATATATAACAATTTAATCTCTATTTTAGGAACATTTTGATGTCAGATTTGGAATTACTCCAAATATTACAGATCTAACTTTATACTAAGTGAACATGTCGGCAAGAACCATTAATATCATTGTGTATAAGTATCCGAAATCCAATTTATTTCCACCTATACGGATAATCTCCCGATGAAATCTCGCCAGTTGTGAAAACCGAGTAAGAAATGTTATCCCCAAGGTTGAAACAGACAGATGAAAAATCGATTCTCGACGTTTTTGCCGAAAATCATCTTGAATTTAAATCGCGATGGTAAGTCTTTCAATATTCTATCGGTGTTTCAGTCTTCGGAAAGAGCAAGTAAAGAAAAGTTTTCTTTTTTAAATAACCACAATAGCTTGAAACGTAGAATCGTTTCTGAGCTGTAAGCTTGTCCGAGAGTATTAGCGTTAAATAAATGGAAACTGTCATCTTTTCACTGCTGATTTATGATTTCCAAATTCTTCCCCACAAATCTGCTGTTTGTAATATTCATTATACTTTAACATTCTGCTACATTTTGACTGAGATTACTCACGAAATCATTCATATATTTCGAGGGTTGGTTTCTGTGCTACGCATTTCCCGTGTTTATAGTATACTGTCAAATTTAAATTTTTAACAGTTTATGAAAGTGGAGCCAACCTTTTTCAATGTGCTTCAATCTATATCTATACTAATATAAGACGTAAAATTTGTTTGTTTGTTTGTAGGGGGCAATCTCTGGAAGTAGTTAACCGATTTTAAAAGTTCTTTCACTAATAGAAAGGTACACCGTTTGCGAGTAACATAGACTAATTTTTTTTGATAAAATGTTTGATTTTGTAAATGGGGGGATCGTGGGGTGTCTATTATTTTTACTTTAGTTTAATATCTTGGAAACAAAATGTGCAACAGTCGTGAAAATTGGTATATCCACTCGTGTTTAATCTTTTTTTGCAAAAATTCAATTACCTAACCGGGACAGGTGGGGAAATGTTTTTTGAAAAATTTTAATTTTTCGGGAACCTAAAGTAAAAGACCAATGAGAATTCACAGGTTGATTCCTTTCTTTAAGTGCAGTAGTACGTGAATCGTCATTTTACAAAAATCGAAATACTAAAAGGGGGAAAAGGAGTCACTATTATTTTATGGAGAGAAAGTATTACGAGTGTAAATCTTAATATATAGTCTTCTAAAATAAGAGAGTTTTTTCAGGTTTCGAAAACTGAAACATTAAATGGGAGAAATGGTGTCACTATTGTTTTTCGGAGAATTCTATATCTTCGAAATAGAAAGTAACATGTGCTTCTGAAGTAAATAGAAGGGGGTTTTATAATTTTTCGGAAATTGAAATATTACATTTGGGAAGTGAGGTCACTATCTTTTTAATAATTTTCAATATATTCAAAATAAAACTCATACGGCTGTTAATCTTTAAATATATATTCCAAAATAAATAGTAGCGGGTTTTATCATTTTGCGTAAATTCGGTTTTCCAATAGAGGTATTTTCTAGGAAAATTCACTGTATTTCGGTAATCGAGAAAAATACAGGTATGAGAATTATGATATGAATTCTTTAATAGAGAATTGATATGATATTTTGCGAAAATTCTGATATTGAATAGGGTGATGTGTTTTAGTAATTTTTATGGCATAGAAAATGATGCAGGAGTGAGAGTTGGTACATATGCTCTTCTCTTGAAATGATTAGAACTGAATTTATTCACTTACTGTAAATCACCTACCTGATCTGCTGTTAAGAGGAGTATTTATTCATTGGAAGAGAACTGATAAACTGACTCTTTTCTAGAGTGGATGGTGATATATTCGTCATTTCCACAATATTGAATTTATGAATTTTTTTTTAATAACAAATATTTTTGTCATTTTTTAAAATCAACCAAGAAATGTTCATGTAATATATCAAAATAATTTGTCACAAAGTTATTAATAAATATTCAAAATTCCTGCGTCTGCGAACTACTTAGCCTAAACTTAAAAAAATATTACAAGAAAAGTAAACTCAAATTGGAACATTAATTTAGTACCTTAAGTGGGAAATAAAACTTTTTTTTAAAGAAATTGTTATAAAAACGCAAATATATTTTATTTGTATTTTTTAACAATTTGTTTAAAAGATTAAATAATTTATTTCCCCTTTATCTTCCAAACTTCAGACAAAAAATTATATAGGGCTTAACTGGGGGCCAAACTAGAAAATTAAATAAATGTAATAATAACAATCAAGGGCATCATGTCGCAGATAAAATAAAAAGGGTCGGTGTGAGAAATAAAAATGTATATTTGACCTGCTGTTTCCAAACATCTATTAATATAACGAATATTACTAGCCAGTTTTCATTTTAATGTAATCGGTTCAAAGAAATAAAGGAAATGCAGATTACTTTAAACACAAACTGGATTATATTTAACGACCACCGAAATGATTAATATGTGAATTGTCTATCCACTTTCAAAGACAATTTCTCTTTAATTAATTTAAACTGCCCAGCGCTTTATATCGCTTACAGGGTTTGAATACCTAATAAGAGAACATCTCAACACTATCAACTTAACGATAGTTTCAAAACAATGTTCTTCTCAGCATGTTTTCGCTGTGATTAATACAAAGGACTTGTATTTAATGGTCCTCAACGGATTTTAATGAAGTCAATTTCAATCTGTGCCACGAGCTGGTGCACATTCATCTACTGTAGTGCTCTTGTCAAGGCGTTGTTAAGCACAGAACACTTTGGACTATATCATTCATTACAATCGATTATATGTCCGTTATATAGCGATTATTCATGTTTCTTTATGGAAGTCATTCGTTACAATGTTATCAAAATAAGCGGTTATCCCTAAAGTGATTATTATGCCAGCATATTCTCAGCACATTAACGAAAGTTTTTTCTATATAATAATGTTATGATGGAGGCATTACAGGATGATTTCTCTTAAAACTATGTACCAGGAATTGTGTTCTATGTTATTTTGCTTATGTATACATGCAGAATTTCAAAACTAATAGGCGTTGCGATATAAAAATTGGAGCAGTAACCCGGAATTTTCTGTACACCTTATCAAGAAATGTTGTGTAAATAGCTACCCTTCTCGTAGTACTAATTAAAGGGCTAGAGAATATTTATGTATTCTTGGTAAATAACATCACAATTGAATCAAAAATCTGTAAATTCAGGGAACTAAAGATTTCCAGGTTTATTCTGACCTCGTTTTCAATGGCTGTAAACATGTATTGAAAGTATGAAATGCAAAATGAAAGTTTGATATATGAAATGTTTGAAAAAGACTAAAGGCGAGAGCTATACGTAATTTAGATTATCAAATGGTTTTCCTCAGATTGTCGATCCCATTGTTACAGTCTGTCAACTTATTCTTCTATTCTAATTTCTTGCAGATCCTCCCCATTAACGGGGACACGGTACACACTACACATGCTGCTGACAAATCACAGCTCCACAAATGAGGAAACGCTTTATAATTTGTTTGGTCAATTTAAATGTTGTCAAATTTGTGTCCATATCCGAGGATAATAACAGTTATATCATAGTTGTTGAAGCTCTTGGAATATCCATAGTAAATGCCTATAAGCCTACTGGATCCACATTTTCTAACAATTTACTTCCGATCAAAACTCATCCAAAAATCTACAATGGCCACCCAGTGGAGGCATCTCCAAAACGATCAAAATAGTCAGACACAGTAGAATTGGCCGAAGCTGAAATAATGAGTTAATTTTTTAGTGCTAAGCGGAAGCGCACCTTTCATTCGGTCAGATGGAGTTCCAGAACTAAACCTAACTTATGCTTGCTTCTAAGAGTCCAAGAAGAACTTTGCAAAAGCATATGCCGTGATAAAATTATAAGATTCATTGTTGCACAACCAACCAACTACAACGACTCCCAAAAAAGAGTTAATCCATAAACAAGAAATACATACCGTCAGGAGTAATAGAGAAGACATAGCGTGCTGGAGAAATGCCAAGCAGCTACTCACCTTTGACAAAATGACAAAGTCTCTGCAATTTATAAAGAATGGTAAATCAGCTGGATTGGACAACATACACCCAGAAGTCCTTACGCACTGAGGTATATATACAAAGCGCTGGCTATCAAAGTTTTCTGAGAATTAGACTCAATACGAACAACTGCTCAGCTAATTCAAAAGATGGGCAATCCTTGGTCTTCTTAAGCAGGCCAAACCTGCCCATTTTCCAGAAAGTTATTAACTAATTGCTCAGTTAAGTGGTACCCCTAATCTTTTAGAGCGTCTAATTTATACTGAATTAATATCAATTAATCTTAGAGACCCTACTTATAGAACAAGCGGATTTAGATCTTGCCGCATCTTGGAACTGCGGACTGAGCAATTAGTTTTCTGGAATGTCGGCAGGTTTAGCCTGCTTAAGAACATCACTAGTGAACAACATATTTTCCAACAGAACCCTCAAAATATCCGTAGGAGACACGTTAAGCAAAACAAGGTTGCTTAACAATGAGCTTCCCCAGAAATCTGTGCTATATTTTTACCATATCAAGTGGACTAGCAACAATATCGTGCACAAACTATAAGGATCGACCTGGGGAGCTGAGACTTATGCACTGCCCATATCTGCACTCAGTTAGTCCTTGTCTAAAGCCGAATTGTGAATGGTGAATTCTTGTAACTTTTCCTAAATTTCTTTTAAGAAATATATATTTTTTTGAACTTTTTAATTTGTCCCCCAAAATTGATATTGGGTTTTTGGAACTAAACGGCGAATTCTTCTATAGTTTCTTTAGTACATTTTAATTTTTTTTTATTATGAACAAAAAAATACAATTGTATTTCTCTTAACAAAACCCTTCATTTGATATATTACATGATGTATCAAATGAAGAGTTTTGTTGTTGCAATATACGTCGTTTTATTTCTATTGTGGTGTTATTGCCCAAAAAAAACATAAAAGTAATCAAGAATTTGCCACAAACAACGTTTAGAAGACAATTACATATGTGTATGAAAAAACTTATTTTTTATTTAATCTTATATGTTTTGTCTTTTCTTGCTGAAAATTTTGAGTGGAGCCTAATATCATCTTTTTTCAATTTTGAAATTTAGTTTCCGTAATAAAGGAAGAAGAATGAGTCACTTATTGTATATTTCCTAAACCCTTAATTTCATGAATTTTGAAAATTAATTTAAAAAAAATTAAATTTGTGTCAATTCTTGTTTTTATGTGCCTATTGAAAAAACTATTCGATAAAAAATGTATTCTTTTTGTTTTTTTTTTTCAAAAAATAGATTTTGCAAATTTACAACAATATGTAAAAAAGTAACTTAAGAAATGTTTAAAACTTTATGAGTACATGAAGATTATGCAGACAAACGGAGCTGCCCGACCGACATGACCAGCTAATGAGGCGTTACGAACAGTCGGCGTCGCTACGTAATAACTCTCCGAAATGATAGTGTAATAAGTCGCGGTGGCTCGTATAGTAGAGGGTTCGACGTGGAAACGATGGACTTCCGTTCGGCTACTGCTTGATGGCATTTTTGCCACGGACGCCACGTCAACTGCCAACCGCGATCTCTCTATGACCACTGACATTTGAAAGTCGCTCCACCAACTATTTGACCAATAGGGGTGATTATGTCACACGATACGTGTCGCTGATCAATAGCGTGCCACGACCAAGTGAGGGGTCGTGACCTTGAGAATTTTCCCGCGCTCAAATAGGGCAACTGAAATAATCAGGTGGTAATTTGTTTGTCTTCACGATCAAATGGACATTTAGTAAGCGGATGCCACATTACACTCTTATGAGATAGTAAGATACAAATGTGCAACAGTATGAATTTGGCTTCTATAACTGTTCCTTTTAAAATCACGTATATTCAAACTATTATGTGGCAAATATGCAACAAAATGAAATGAAGGGTTAACTATCTTTCAAACTGATAATTTAAAAATATTTAATTTTATTATTTGCCCTCAAAATTAATATAATGACTTTCTCTTTATTCTTTATGTAAACTTTGAGTGCGGCATACTTCCCTGATTTTTTCCAAATTTAGGGCTTAATAGTGTCTTCAATAATTATTTTTTGCAAAATTTCTCCTCAGATGTAGGCCCAAAATCTGAATTCCATAATTTAATCTATGTATTTCTGAACCAAAACCAAACTGTGATCCTTTCCATGTAAGGAAACCTAATAAATAATAATACTATTATTATTTTAATCCGAACCTAATATGAAATTTAGGAGTATTTATGAAAAACTAACTCACAGTCACCCGTAATGCCCTTCCTTCGAAGAAGAAACTAAAATTCCTGATACTGACTTTAAAAAGATGCTGAATAATTGATTTATACATAATAAGTAGGTGTTTAAAGAGTTCCGCATAGAGTGACAGAATTTTCATTGCAGGAGTACTTTACAGGAGAAATTTCAAAAAATCGACAATTCTCCCCATTGGCAAAGGGCAAATGGGCTCAAGCCACCCCAAAAACATCAAAATTTCATACTTTTATAGTGATTTTGATAAACCTACCATCAGCTGGGTCAAACCCCCCTCCGACCACCCAAAAGAGGTCTATAACGCCGTTTATTTGTGATTCCAAAATACAATCAAATGAAGACTAAACTCACTAACCCCTAACCGAGGTAGTAGGTATCTAGAAATCAAAGAAAAGCGGCATTACACTCAGCAGTTGTAGAAATAGATACCAATTTCGGGTTAAGATATTAAATTCGGTTCTAGGTACAAAATACATAAATAATTATTCGTATTTAAATCACTTGGGTTGAAGGTTCTCGATTAGAAACCATCAATTGTCTTACTTTCAATGTCATAGTATCGTTATTATTAAAGCATGATATTAATAGAAACTATTCATTAGCACACAACATGTGTGTTGCAAAAACATAAAATTAAAATGAAAACGATAAATTATAAATTCTAATTACGTCACTTCAATTATGAACCTGATTTTGATGTTCGTCTAGGTGTATTAAAATTTCCCCCTCTGGTTATTAAAGTTACTGCGTAGCACGGTAGTAGGTCGTTCACCTCATGACCCATATTTGTATTGCTTTGATTATCTCTGGAAAGTTAGCTTGTTGCGCAAATTTTTTTATCCTGGGAAATTTGCAGCCCACTTTCGAAGTTCATCCAATTTTCCAGCCATTGTTTCCGCTAGTAATTGCACAACAGCATCATTAGTTACGAATGTTTTCATTACTATTTCAACGTAAAAACATTTTTGAAGTTTTTATGCAACAGAGGCAAAAAGTTACAATCCAATTAACGTTTATATATTTTTTTATTGTTATATGTCGTTGTTTGTTTTGAGCGTGTACAATATGAACATCACTTTGATGTATGTAAGTCAATTTTTTGAATTTTTCCAGTTATTTGCCATTTAGTTATTATTTTTGCTAAATAATGTATAGGGCGCCGTCCGAATTTTTTTTTTCCCTACTATTATTCCATTTTTTAGGGTTCCGTATATTCAATATACGGATAACCTTAAAATATCACCCCAGATTTCATATTCTTTCACATCACGGCAATTTTCTCCTAAACTACTTACGAAAAAGGTAAAATTTAGTATCAGTCTATAGTTTGGTTTGGTAAATATCCTACATTAAGAAATTTTGATTTTAGGGGTACTTGAAAAAATAGGGAATATAGAATGTTGAATAAATTATATAAAAGATATTAACAAAAATATAACAAAAATGGGTTATTCCCCGCTTATCTCCGAAACTATAAGACGTAAAAATATGAAAAAAATTAGAGATGGGGCCTCACCTGAACTTTACTGGAAAAGTAAGGAGAAACCTTTAATATTAATTTTGGAAATTACAGTATTAAATATAAAGTTAAAATTACTTCTAATGCATCATGTAACATATCAAATCGCAGAGCTCATTATGACAAATATTTCCAAATATAACATTTTAAAATACGAAAAAATGTTAACAAATTATAGAAAACGAAAAATAATAATATGTTTTTTTTAAACGTTTATTTATTTAAATAATTAACAGGGCAACAATAACAGTAGCAAGTCAAATACATAGCATAACAATAAAAATATTTAACAAATGAACCTGAAAGCTACAACCTGTAATATACAAAAATAAACTAAATATGAGATTTTTCTGTAAAAACTACCTGACCCTTTCCGCATTCTATTTAATGGAGCGAACTTTCCAAGTTAGTCCGCCCCATCGCAACAAAAAATAATTTGTGATTTCGTACCAACAAAGAGATTCTACCAAGAAGTTCAGAGCAGTCTATCCCGTTTTTTTTAGTACTTTGTATTGATGTCATTTTCCGGCATGGGGTAATAGATAAACCTTAAAAACTTTTTTTGGACTTTTTAATTTGACTTTTGTGAATTTCATAAATAGGAGACCAAATAATTGCAGCATATTCGACGTTACTTCTTACATAAGCGTTAAAAAGTTTTATTAATGTGCTTAGTCTTTTAAACTTACAGGAATTACGAATTATGAACCCTAGCATTTTATATGCTTTTTTGAAGACATAATCTACATGCAATACATCAAACGAAAGGGCTTATTATGAAAAATACAAATATATTTCTGTCATATTTTTGAAATTAATTGTCTACAAGGTATTACCAGATATATTTTAAAAAATTCTCATTTCCCTTTTCATTTCCAAAATCACACTACCTAAAATTTTCAAAACACAGGAAACTTCACGACGCCCGGACACCGGAAGTATTGACAGATTGATAGGCTCTTTCCTGATTCGGTGGGTGATGGTGCATGGCGGTTTTTGGTGGCGCATTTTGTCTGGTTAATTGCGATAAACAACGAGGCTATAGCCTACTAACTAGGCGTATTTCCACATCCCAAAGACCCCGCGATACAAATTGTAGAATTAAATGGAAAATAATATTTGTTTTTCAAACGCCTCATGCAATATACCAAACAAAAGGGCTCATTATGAGAAATACAAATATATTTTTTCATATTTTTAAAATCATTTGTTTAAAAGATATTAACATAAATATTATTCCCCCTTTAAGTCAGAAACTACACTATTCAAAATTTTGAAAAATATATTTTATTTGTATTTTAAATTAATTTGTCTAAAAGATTTAATAATTTGTTATTTAAAACTTGATCCATTGTGTATATTTTATATAAATTCAAAACGCTTCGTTTAAAAGATAGTAGAGTAAACACAAGAAAATATCCTCATTTCCGGCTTGTCTAAAACTGGAATATTAGAAATATATATACTTTGATTCATCTACATTGAATCAAATTTTAAAGGTATGCGAGTCCAACTCGCACTTGACTAAATTATTTATTATTAACACACCTAAGCATTACTTATGACTCATTACTGATTATGATTATTTTATCAAGTTACCTTGTGTTACAGTTATATTCATATATTGTCTTACTAGTCTTACTAGTTTTCCAAATTGTCGCAAACCCAGCAGAAAATTGTTCCAAACTTTATACCAACCGTTGAAGAGTTGAAGAGGCCCGGAAATCAGTGTACGACAGCTATCTGCAGCTGCAGCTATAGCTTCGACGAGCATACCTACAGTCAGGGCCCCGGACTGATTTCTTGGGCCATAGGTTACTTTTTGTCAGTAGTTACGTAATAGGCAAATTAATAAAACGTGTTTTTGGGCGGGTTGCTATTTTCTGATAAGGCCACTTTTACCCATCGAAGCATAACCAAGACACCAAGACCTTATAAACATTACGCACGTTAAAATCATACCTGCATTTTTTAGATAACTTTCTGTCCACTTTTCTACAAGATATTCTGCCTCTTAACATCAGAAATACTCTGTGATTTAGCTAGATAGCGCTTCTGCTCAGTACACGCTAATTGTGCAAAATTACTTAACTAACCACAATTATGAATAGGCCGCGGAAGTGATTATCCTTAGCCACCTCTGAGCCCAGATCTCAATGCATTAGACTTCTTTCTAAGGGGCTACTAAATAATGCAGTCGTTTCCCGTTAGACAGAATCTAGGTAAACCTCAGACGTGCATTGAAGCTTTTTTCGAAAAACATAACATTATATCGACACCCATATTATCGAAAATGATAGAAATAAAAAAATTGCCGACATTATTCGGCAAAAATTGTACTTCAGTATTGTTCAGCTCTCCGTGAAACCCGTGTGTGTTAATGTTCAACTTGATCACCATTTTGGTTAATGAAAAATACAAAAAGTTCCATATTTAATTTTTTGCTTCAGTACGCTATAACTTTTTAAGAAAACTTTGTACTGAGGTATATTTAGCCTAATGGTTGTGAGTAGCTACTTGAGAACTGAGAATGTTCGACTATTTCTTGTAAGTCTTTAACGACTTATGGTTTCGTCTTGTCGGGCGATGTGATCAACATTGTCTCGATGTTATTACCCAGAGCCTTAACATCCTTAAGGAATCATTCTTGTCAATTTCATCTGCTGGTGAGAACATCGGTCGAAAAATATGAACGGGAAACAAACGACACACATGATAACTTCTACAAACCAACGTCACAAGAAAAATATTATTACCATTTGCTATTAAAACTTAAAAGTTACACACGAGTTTGTATTCTTGGGATCATTGGTTAACTGCTCCAACACAGAAACAGACGAGATCAAAAGGCGCAATTTACTTGCTAGTCGCTGTTATTACAGCCTCAATTTGCCTAGGTAACTTTTCAGTTACCTAGTGAGCCCTGGGGAGTAGGCAGATTGAGTTCGAACTAGACATATTTCATTTTTCTTCTTTTTGTCTCTTGATCATGGTTACAAAACATGAACCGAAACGTCGAGTGATTAATGAATTTTGGCTCGGTTTTCACCGGAAACCTAGTCTTGTTCATTTAGCACAGTTGTGCTTAGCTGGCAGTACCTTACATTATCATTACGACTGACGTCATCACCTTTAAGTTTTTTAATTCATTTTCAGCTTCAAGTTCCTCTAGCATTAACTTATCAAATTCATCTTGTTACACCATAAAGCTTTACATTCCAAAACAACTGAAAAAACAAATATGCTAAAATTTCAAACTTTTTTAACATTAGGATTGTCAGTCAAATTTATTATATTGGATTTTCGTAGTGAAATCAAAATACAAGTATGATACTTACAGTTTAGGAAATTGAGGTTAATATTACCATTTGCAAAATATTTTTTATGTGAATATTTTGTGTTACTGTCGAATTTGAAGCAACATAATTTCAGCAAATTCTCAAATGGTTTCTCTCCATCTACTGCATACTAGTAAATACTTAAAGCAAAAGTTCTACCAGAGTACGGTTAAGAAAATACAGATTGTCTTTAAAAAATCCCATTACAACAATTGCAGGCCAAATTAAATCCTCATTGTCATTCACCAGGAATCAGAGGCAGTGAGCATTTTACTCTTCTTACCGAAAAACTTCAACAACAAAGACAATAAAGTTTCAAATCGTACCTTCGTTGTGAAAAACAATTCCACGATTCGCAGCGGTCGTAAAAAAAATTCAACGTAGTTAACCCAGAAAAAAATCATTGCCTGTCAACGACAGCTTTGGGATAGAGGGAGCTTTGCTTAACTCATGCAATTTCGAAGTTTAGGGTAAAACTTATTTTCGACAAAGGTAACATCACAATGAAAACCTAATTGATTTAGATTACAAATTTTTAGAGAGATCTGCTGTTTTATTCGTAATCTATTATTTTCAGTTGCTCTATGATTAACCCGTTCGTGAACACATAAAGTGTTTTCATAAACATTTACATATCTATGCAATATGTAGGTACTTCTTTTTATATATTTCGTACAAACTACATTTTAAAAATTATTAAGTAGTTTCTGAATGATTGATGCGGCAAATAGTTATTTTAGGTGTTTTCACTCCTCACAATGGTTTCTGACAAATACAGATAAATTAAGTAATTGAAAATCAAGGTGTAGTATGTACCAGCTGTTTGTGGAAACTGCCACTGAAAATACAATCTCAGATATTATACAGTAAAAACTAGTTGACTAATCCGTAAACCTACTTTCTCACAGTTTATCATGCGAGGGAGTTTTTTCTACAAGAAGGCAACTATTGTTCTGGGCAATTTTCACCAACTGCTTCAGATACTACACCTGGATTTTCAATTACTTAACTTATCTGTATTTTTCATAAACCATTGTGAGTGAAAAACACAATTGAAAATCCAGATTAAAAATTATTGTTTACATAAATAGGCTTTCGTTCTCTGTAAATCGAATCGAAAGCAGATAAATATAAGTATAGTGCAAACGGATCTAAAGAGGGTAAATACCATGCTATCAAAACGTCATCTTTGGCAAAGATCCCGAGGGCAACAAGTTATCGTATGAATGCCCGAACATTATCAAAATTCATCTAACCAACGTGACCTTCCTGCTTTCTCGGTTTCAGCTCTTGTTCTCTTCAGTCCACCTCTATCCAATTTATATCGTTAGGTATTCTTTTCAATGTTTCCTCTTGTTTGTCTACTAGAGAGCTCCACTTGTTACGCCAGACACATCTCTTAACGTTATTAAATCTTATTCGGCCTGGTCTGCAGATTCCATAACTTATTGCTCATATACCCTCTCCGTCGGTGTGACCTTTCCCTTGTTCAGTCTGTCAGTAACACTAATTTCAGTGTCATATGTTTGATGTTGCTGCTCAGGAGATGTCAGTTGACGCACGGCCAATCCAGTTCCATAAATCCTTCATCCAAGAATTTTGGCGTCTTCAGACTGCTCGTTTGCTATATATCTTTTCTTGGATTATTAAATTTAGTAATCCAAATCTAGCGCCCCTTACCCAATGCCCAATGGATGATATTTTTAACATACAGCTGTAGTCCATTGGGGGCAAAGGTTCAGCTTTCGCAGCCGTATAGTAAGACACCAAATAGATAGCAACCGGTCATACGGAGCTTATGTTGTAAACTAAAGTTAGATATAAAAAAGAGTTTTTTCATGCAAGTTTATATCCTTATCACTTGAGCAACTCTGGTTTTAGACCACATTGCTCGGTTATGATGATTCCCAGATATCTAAAGGACGAAACCTGTTCCAATAAAGTTCCATCTATAGAAATGTTTATATAATGAGGACGCGCGGGTTGGAACAAATTCATTTAAAATTCAGGTGTTGTTTTTTTTAAAAACGCTCGGATACGTCTGTTTTTTTTTTGGACTGCGGTTTTTGTGATGATAAACTCATTTATACAGGATGGACCAGAAATTTTATTTTTAAATTCTGTATTGAATTCTAAGTATTTTTCATGTACCATGTGCTATATCGAAAATTAACAGTTATTAAAAAAATACATTTCTTTCTAAAGTTAAGAAAACAACGGTAAAAATAAGGTGTTCTTTGATTTGAATCTATTTATTTACGTCTGGTTTTAATGATTGTTGGCGGTATTTTAGTCGAATGAATGGAAACCCTATTTTTAATGCTGTAGTTTTTAAAAGTTCTTTATTTCCAAAGCAACTGTACTATAATTTTACTTCAAATAAGTAGTTGTCAAGTGCAGTTGCAAAGTTTTAAAGTATAGTTCGTTTAACTGAAAAGCAGCGAACAGAAATTTTGACGATGGTAGGATATGCCGACAGAACTCGAACACAAGCTGAATTTTGCAAATTGTTTTAAATGAAGTACCCGGAGCGGCCTATTACACGATCGGTAGTTAGTAAAATAGAAAAACAGTTTCTAGAATTTGGCCACGTAAGAGACAATTACAAAACCAAACAAACATCTTCCAGAAGATACACAATTAAATGTTTTACTCAATGTACAAGAAAATGCTCACAAATCCACTGACAAATAGCCGCAGAACAGTGAATAAGTAAATCTTCTGTTCTAACATGCTTGCATAGAAATAAATGGGATCCATACAAAGTTCATTTACCTAGTTCAGGAACTTACTGAAGATGATTTGGACCGCAGAGTAGAATTTTGCGAAATAATGATGGATAGATGCAGTCCTAACCCGCATTCCTCAAGTAAGATAGTTTTTCCCACGAGGTTGTTTTTGTTTAAATGGTTCACTAAACAGGCAAAATTTTGGATATTGGGCATCAGAAAACCCACATTGGATAATGGAAAGTCATACACAGTTTTCCAAGAAAGTTAACGTATGGGCCGGAATTGTGGGTACTTCAATTGTGGGTCCTTTTTTAATGAGGGAACACTTAACTCGGAAAAGTATTTAGACCTATTACAAAATGACATAATAGCCTATTTAACCGAACTTTACCCGAATGGTGAAAACCCCAATATACTGGCAGATTCGGAATGGTTTCAACAGGATGAAGGGCCCCCGCACTATTCGCGAACAGTGCGAGATTATCTTGACAATATTTTCCCAAATAGATGGATCGGAAGGAACGGTAATATCGAATGGCCAGCTAGGTCTTCAGATCTAAGCCCGTTAGATTTTTATCTATGGGGTCACGTGAAATCGAAAGTCTACTTCAACAAGCCGGAAAATATCGAGGAATTAAAGAATAGAATTATGTTATTTTGTCTGTTCATTGGGGTTTTCCCTCCTCAAATTTTTTTCCTGCAACAGATAAGTATTTAAAATCGTATTTGGAGAACAAAGTGTAGTAAGGCAATTTCGTAAAATTGCTCGGATTACTGGCTGTCCGTACAGAAATTCTTCCTCACAGTTATTCTGAGAGAAAGATATCTTTAAATGATCAACCAGTATTCCTGTATATAAATAGTGTATGGTATGGTATAGTGTTATACTTATCTGTTTGGAAACGTTTCAACTCCGACTCTGGAGTCGTTCTCAATCGTTTTGTTGAGTCTTTCTTGATATTTTCAAAAAATTTTGACAGTGACATCAGTCCAACAAAAAACCGACGGGTCCGAGCGTTTTTCCAAAAAACCAACACCTGAATTTTAAATGAATTTGTTCCAACCCACGCATCCTCACTGTATATAACCTTATGTGTTTTTGAGAAGGCTGCTGGTTTCGACTTCTAAATGTTTATTTGTACCATCATCCAATAGATTGTCAGAAGGTATAACTGTATCATCTGTATATCTAGTATTGTTTATGTGATTTCCGTTTATCTTAATTCCATGTCTTTATTCTTCAAATGCTTTCCCCTTTATATAATATTCTGGGTATATATTAAATAAAAGTAGTGATAGTATGCAACTCTGATGAACTCCTTTTTTATTCTGATGTCTTTGGATATGGCCTGATCGATCTTAATTTCTGCTTTTTGATTCCGATACAGTTCACCAATTTCATTTATATCCCTTTTATTAATACTGATTGACTTTAAGTTGTTGGGCACTGTCAACAGCTTTGCAAAAATCAATGAAACATTCATACAAGTCAACATTCATATCTCTGCAGCATTTTATAATTTATTAATTCCTAACTTGCAAGAACTCTCTCTACAAATATCCAGCAGGCAACATTCTCCGCAAAACTAACATCCTGTATTTGTATATCATGAACTAGTATTAATTTAAAGTTTTATTGTGTATGTTGTTGCGAAGTTTCGGGAGGAAACAAACTTGTTTGTTAACCGTAACTTGTGTATTTGTCTTACGAAATCTCTTATTTCCTCTCACTCAGTCAAAGGCCATTATGAACTATCTGTAGAGAATGCCGAGACGGAGATTTATACCTTCTCTAATGCATTGCAGTTGTAAAAAACTTCTTAATGTAACAAGTTTCCAAAAGCTTCGCGAAATGAAAAGGTTGTCTGACAGTTTTTCTCGAGCAGCCATTTTCAGGCAATGGAAAAAACTTCGAGAAAAGTCATTTGTAAAGTAAGCAAACTAAATTTACAGGAGGTGATTTATTAAATTTTTAATTGTTTTGAAACTTCGCAAATAATTAGTAGGTTTCAATAGTGATTAAAAGAAAAGTTTTCACATACCCGGAATCCTGGGCTTACTTATAAGAAAATCCTTTCGGTTGACTTCGATGAAGTGCGACTTCTCTACAAAAAAACTATTTTCTTTTTATCTCTGTGTTCAAAACTGCCACCAGTACAGCGATCACCTATAGTAATCGAAGCTATTAATGGTGTACAGTTTGACAGTTTTTACTTCATTGTTTCAATCGTCTTGCCCTACTCAGCGGCTACAACTTTTTTATAAGTAGAGTTAATCAATTGTGCTCGATTTAGATGAACTTCCAATAGAGGTTAATTGGGAAAGTAAAGCTGTATATTTTTGGTAGTATTGTTAAATAGAAATTAAACCAAATAATGGAAATAAAAATAAATTTGATAAATAAAAGGTTTTACTTAGTTAAGAATTTACAAAAATTTGTACTCTAATTAGCAACATGTTATTTGTAAATTGCTTTCAATTTATATATAGGGGCATATAGTTTGGATGACAATACAATAATGTGGCATCATGGAGCTCATCGTTTCTACTGTGGGGCAGGGACAGATTCGAGGGGCATTGCTATGGGGGTAGAGGTGAATTTGATGTTGAATATTTGCTTTCAACAAATTTTTCAATGGCATCAAGACGTCTCAGTAATTTTAAATTGTGCACACTATATTTTCATAACAACTTTAATTCCACTGTTAGTAACTATTGAAATACTTTGCTGTCAAACATTTCACCTATAAACATTTTTTTTGTTAATTGCATTATTCTTATTTTAAACGTATTGCAAATCATTTAATTTTATTTAGTTAAAGGACATTCTGTCGGCGCAAGATCGTATTATATAGGTTGATTTTTTAAATTTATTTCCGTTTGCTACTCAAACATGTTTTTGATGCAAATAAAACAAAATATAACTCTAGCAAATAAATAACACATTCAATGTTGTTAGTTACCTACCCAGGTAGTAAAAAATATAAACATCAAAAGATGCTAATTCTGTACAATTTAATTACCTACCAATCTAGTATATTTTGAAGTCGGTGACAAGCAAATCTAAAATCCTTCAATGCCTACTTTTCTACTACTTCATGAAACTTGATTGTTGCTTGGCACCGACTTCAAAAATATACTGGATTGGTAGGTAATTAATTTGTACAGAATCAGCACCTTTTAATGTTTACATTTTTTACTTTCTGGGTAGGTACCTAACAATATTGAATGTGTTATTTATTTGCTAGAGTTGAGTTCTTTATTTTTTATGTTGTATGTACAACCTTAATAGACAGAACCAGGTAACATCGGAAGCCTCAACATTACACAATGATCCTAGTACGCGTTGACTTAATAAGCCCAAAATATATTTATGCCTTATGGACCACGCCATGTAACCTTTTTTCAACTTTTTTTGACAACTCTGTATAACTATAGATAAATCCACTCCGTTCTATGTACCAACCATCATGTACATACGACTGGCCACGGACAAGCATAAATTTGTTAGTTGCCTTCTGTAAACTATAGGACGGAGTCAAATCCGTCCTATATTTCAATCATAGTAAATAACTCCTTGTGGGCTACTCCATAAATTATTTAATTTTTAACATTTTATATTATCGCCCTGTGTAACATTAATTCCTCTCCACACTTTATGCAACTTCTTATGGGCTATAAAAGAAATAATTTTTTAATAATACTGTATAAATATAATTCTCCAGGATATATTTCAACCATCCTGTATATGATTTGCTTGTGGACATAAGTTTTTTAATCACCCTATATAATTTTAATTTCACATTTTTTTTCTAACATTTTTATACCACCAAACGTCCAGTCCAGCCTATATTCCAGCCATCCTGTATATATGGCTGCCTATGGACCACTATTATTCTACTCCGTACTATATTTCCATCATCATATAAATGTGACTCCTTCTATCACTTTACTTTGTGATTTTGTTTGCTGTATCTAAACACTCTGTGTACAAATGCACCAAATAGCAGTTTAAAGTTTGACATGTATTGTCACTGAATTTTTTATTAGATCGGGAGAATGTGACAACCAAAAGCACCGTCCTCCCAAAATGGAAAAATTTGCATTTAAATAGGTATTTGCCTGGTATACAAACAAAACGAGCTTCGTGCTCATTGATTTAAGGAGCCGAAAATACTATGCTTTACTACCTATATGCTTGAGATGAAAATAGAAAATTTTCAAATTCGCAATTAAAACTTCCAGTACCTAAAATTACCGCACTATTACGTTGGAATTAAAATATTTATGAGGGAATATCCATTATGTCATTTCGAAGAAATTTTTGATAAGAATTTTGGAATTTTCGGCGATTTTCTGCAAAACTGCTAGTTGCACGTCGCAGAAAAGTAGATGAGATCACCTAGTGATCTTCCTTAATATATTAAACGTTAAAAAACCAAACACATCCATAAGGAGTTATCGATAAATGGACAGTAAAATATTAGGGATAGTGGTCGATTTTCCATGCACGGATGTGTTCATTCACAAATTCCATCACTTTGCCAATAGAATTCTTTTCCAAAATTTGAAGTGGTCACCAATCCGGATTTATACTCTGTTAAACAAGACCATATTCATTCAAAAGGGTTCACCGGAGGAGAAGAAATCAGGTTACATCCATACAAAAAAAAGTAAAAAAAATACGCGAGAAATTGAAAACTCCTCCTTTTTGGAAGTCTGTTAAAAATATCTACTTCAATACTGTTCCAATAATTTAATCTATTTTAACTAAGTGACCTCTTATATAAGCCAGGATATGAAATAGGTTAACTAGGTTTGAATTATGATTATATGTAAATTAACATTGGATTACTATTTGAATTGTAACAATTATTTAAATTTTCATGAAATTATGTTCAGTACTAAATATGCTATGAAGGTTTTTTCAAAAAATCAACAAAATTTTTTTGTGGCCAAATGGCAGCTATCATCGAAAACGCCGCCTAATTCCTTTTCACTTTGATATAAGGAAACAATGTATGGTGGAATTGTTCCTCTCTAATGGGTCTACAGAAAACTTCGGCAAGACATATGTGGTCTATCTTTTACGGTTAGCTTGAAGTAGGCATTAAATTTTAAAAACATGGATCAGTTACAATGTGATAATTGGGAATCTATTTAAGCGGATACCAAATTAAATACGTTAGCTACCTTAAGCTTTTCATTCACATTGTAATTGGTCTGCTCAACATAAAATTTAAATTAGTATTTTAGAAGTAAATATTCCACCCTTAGCATCTTCCCATTTGCCGTCAGTGTTTGGGCGGGACTCTAATAATATACATCAATTTATTCAATCAACTGGTTGTCAGTATAAAATTGTACAATGTGTAAATGTATAGGGTAGTAGTAGTGCATCCTGGGTGTAAATATTCAGAATTTAAATGTACATGGTTACAATAAACAAAGTGTAAGTATATGGTTTGGCGATGTATACAAGGTGAAGTAGTAGCGGAAGTGTTCGGGGCGTTTGTGTACAAGATTACAGTATTCAATGTATAATACCCATAGAGGGATATTAATATACAGTGATGGGCAAATGTGTGGAACCAAGCAAATATCTCTGGAATTATTATAAAAAATTAAATTTGGAAGTTGGATACTGCAGTAGATTGCCTATTTGTTTCCAATTTTTTTTACAATTTTGAACTTCCTGTTTTACCGGAAGCAATGTCGATTATAAAATTTGTAATGAAACACCCTGTATAGTATTTTAGTTTCTGATGAAACATTTTATTGCGAATACAAAAATATCGGGTTTGATATTGTTGACTTCAATACCTACCGAGATATTAACACAAAAGTAATTAAGGAAAGGACAAATCTAATATCCATAAAAGAAATACATAATCATAATTATTAAGTAAATCTAAGTGATTTTCAAAATATTGAAACTTAACTTAACTAAACTTAATGTATTAGATGTTCAAACTGAGCACCGTTTACTTCTTGGCAATAAGCAAGTCGGTTTTTAAATTCTCTAGTAATATTAGCTATTACTTCTGGTATAATTCTCTGGATGTCTTCAGTTTTTCTTGCAGCTAATTCTTGCAAATTATTTGGTCTATCAACATAAACCTTAGACTTTAAGTAACCCCACAGAAAATAGTCTAGTGGATTAAGGTCGGGACTTCGTGCAGGCCATTCATAAGTACCCCTTTCTTCCAATCCATATGTGATGAAATGTCCTATCTAAATGATCTCGAACAATGCGAGCGTAATGGGGTGGTGCTCCATCCTGCTGAAACCAGATATTATTTGTTAATTTTCCATTTACCTCCAATACCGTAATAACTTGTGTCTCCAAGCTGTCTCCACGATTCTGTTGTTATAAATGCCGGCCCAAAAGTTTCAATTTTAGGGGATGTTGTGTATGAGCCTCTTGTACCCAATTAAGATTACTTTGCGACCAGTAGCGGCCGCTATGTCGATTAACCGCACCATTTAAACATAATGTAGCCTCGTCTGAAAACATCACATTTCTTATAAAATTATTATCACGGTTACAAATATCCATCATCGTTTCACAAAATTTCAAACGTCTGTCGAAATCGTCTTTTGTATGGATGATATTTTTCTCGCCTTAATATCCTTCCTACTGTACGACGGCTAATTTCATGCATATTGGCGAGGTCGGTAGTGGATAAGTGAGGATTTTCTTCCAAAGATATAGCAACATTTTGAGCTACACCTTCAGTACTTGCACTTTTTAACCGTCCACTTTTTGGTAAATTGCTAACTGTTCCACTTGTGTGGTACCTTCGCAAAGTTTTCGTCACTACTGAACGGAATATTTGTGTATTCGGATGAACAATGTTAAAAAGGTCACAAACTTCTTGATGCGTCCTTTTCCGCTCCCCATACCCAATCATCATTAATATTTCTATTCTTTCTCTATCACTTAATTCGGCCATTTTACGATCAAATTAAAACAATACAATCATTTTACGTTCAAATAAAAAACTTATTTTGACAACTACTGTCACTTTTGCAATGAATTTCATGTACTATTAAACTTGATTCAGATTTAATTTCCGTCTGATTTAAACAAACGCACGTGTATTCGACTATGGAACAAGCAGTGCTGTTGGCTGTGACGGTATAATGCCACCGATTGGCCAATAGAAATACAAATCCTTACCGAGCTGTTTGTTTATATCGGGCGTAAATGAAATTTGAACCGAGTTTAGCTACCATCGAATTTTTCCTTTCCTTAGTTGACTTTTCTGTTAATATCTCGGTAGGTATTGAAGTAAACAATATCATACCCGATATTTTTGTATTCGCAATAAAATGTTTCATCAGAAACTAAAATACTATAGAGGGTGTTTCATTGCAAATTTTAAAATAGACATTACTTTCGGTAAAACAGGAAGTTCAAAATTGTAAAAAAAATTGGAAACAAATAGGCAATCTACTGCAGTATCCACCTTCCAAATTTCATTTTGATATCTCTAATAATCCCAGAGGTATTTACTTGGTTCCACACATTTGCCCATCTTTGTATAGGATATACGTATACGGGAGTAAATCATCTTAGCAGAATGTATACCGAAAGTATACATAGTACTTGTATACATACCGTCAATAACCAAATGCAACCAATAGCCCATTTGAAGCATCTACATATAATTTTGCAAGCTATACACTACCGTAGTCGCGCGTAACAAATATCAAAAATAAAATATACCCGAGTTCAAAATAGTACTAAAAAGTGAAAGTAAATTATTTTAAAATATTAATCGACTTCAAGCAAAAAGCTGAAATAAAAAAGTTGCTAAAAAATATTAACCAACCTTCACAATAGAACTAAAGAGTTGAAAATAACTAACAAATAGATGTAAACAACAAATGGTGCCTATTCTGTATATATTAATTAGGTACATTTCTAATATTTTGCAGTAAACTTCGTAAATTCAAATTCAATTTTAAACACTGATATGATCAGTTCACTTTCTAGAACTTCATTTACACTTCAAAATCCAATATAACAGCTGATTCTGAAAACAATTTATATTAAAATAATAACACTATCTAAGCTATACTAACTAACTTTTGCAATGTCCAGCCGTGCCTTTTTATAATCTGCATCGAATTCTCTAGCAAATTCGACGGTCATCTCTCAGTTCGTGGAGTCTTTTCGAAAACTCGAGAACGGTCGACCTTGCGGATTCCTTCTTTTTATACTTCAGTCGACTTAAACGTTTCACGTTGTTTTAGTCAGGGCCTGCGTAGATCAATTTTATAACAGTATTTTGAAGTCGCTGCCAAGCAATAATCAAATTTGTGAAGTAGTAGCTTTGTAAACATTGCAGGATTTTAGATTTGCTTGGCACCGACTTCAAATATACAAGAAAGGTAGGAATTTAATTTTATGCTTTGTTAATTATTTTCAACTTTTTGAAGCTGGTTAATAAAAAAAATTCTTTATAATATACATTTTTAATGTGCATTATCGAAACGATAATTGTCTTTAGAAT
Source organism: Octodonta nipae (assembly GCA_034190945.1). Lineage (NCBI taxonomy): Eukaryota > Metazoa > Arthropoda > Insecta > Coleoptera > Chrysomelidae > Octodonta > Octodonta nipae. Next base: position 17,952,492 of record CM067220.1, on the reverse strand, counting down.
GACAATTGCGGCAAATCTATTTTGGGTTGGATAAGCTTTTGAGAATATCACCATAATTCGGGAAAAGAGGTTGTATATTTCAAGAACATTTACAAACGTTTAAGGCCAAGATATCAGTTGTAATTAAGCCAAATAAAATGAAAAAATAAATTTAATTATATGACAGTAAACAACTAGAAATTGGGTTCTTATTCAGACCCTGAACTGTTTCGATGTAAATCAAATATACTGATTTTTTACTCCATATATGGTATCAATCCCATAAAATCCGTAAATACGAAATCATAATGTTTAATGATATTATTTATTATAGTATCCATTAGCAATCGAAATAACTGTTATGGTGAAACAAATAAAGTAGTAGTATTTTCTTCAGTACTTAAATTAGCACTGAAACCCAGTTTACTCAGACCTTTTTCATTGTTCTTTGGCTCAATGTAGACAAGACAAGACAATCTGCGGGGTTTAACAGTATCAGGACAAACTTGTGTTAATTCCGGTATTAAAACTTGCTAAATTTTTCTGTTATTTGTTATGACAACACAAACGTTTACCTTAATAGAATACTGATTGTGAACTTTCCTCACCCAGTGAGGATTTTGCAAACTCCTATACCGAAAATGTTGCTTCTTGATGTGTAGGGTAAACATTGCCATTGTTCTAGAAAAGATCGACGTCATTTACTTCCTGAGCTAATTTAATTTTATGTTGATGGTATTTCTCTTTTTTTCACAGTTTCAAAATTCTCAAGACAAATGGTTTACTTACATTTAACAAAGGGCAGGTAATTCAAAAAGTGTAGTTTCGTATATGAAAATTAACGTTGTAAATGAAATATCCTGAATCATTTATAATCCTAATTACTTAGAACATGTATATATCAGCTCACTGCATATGATTATGCTAACTGATCATTCAAATACAAAATATTATATTTTAATAAAATAAACAAAGAGTCATTACTGACATTAAGTGCGTCAAATCACAATTATAATTTATTGTAAAAACATCAGACTAGCTCTACAGTTAATTGAGAAGAACAAAGTACGAGTAAGAAGTAAAAATGTAAACTATTACTTCTACTCCAATAATAAAAGAATAGCGCTAGTTAGAAAATATCAGCAATGCCTTAGAAAGTTAACTCTCTAGAAAATGTGTTGGAAAATTGCTAATTTATAGATGCTGAAACAAACCATCGGAGAAAGTGAAACATAAGTTTAATTGAGTCACTCACCGTTTAATTTATTTTTACTTTTTATAACGACTTCAGATTCCCTATAAAACGAGAAAACTCTACCATAAAGTTCCAAAATAAATCAACGTATAAATCTCAAACTACCATTGCTTGGATATCAAATTCATTTTGGCCGCGACTTTCGGAGACTTTTCCGGAAACGATGACGGTTAAGACTCGAGAATTACGAGGTCAAGACTGCGTACGTGCTCTTGAAATTTTATGACTCTTACAGCTTAGGGCATAAACGTTGTTAAAGTGTAAAAGCCGTTTGTTCCTATTCTATTCGACATTCGATCTGTTTGAACACAGACATTGAATTACAAATAAGAAAAAACCCATCGAATCCCGTTTTTATTAAAGTTCTTGATGAACTTGAAATACTTATGTATGAGTTCGGTTTACGTTCTCTTAAATATTTTGGTTGAATACTGACTCTTTACTGTTTGATCTTATGTAAAGCAACATGTTAAACATTATTCATTATATACAGGGTTATTCACGGATTACGACACGGAATATTATGACTGAGATACTCATTTTAGACGATCTTTTTTTTAGGTTGATATATCCTTCAGAGGAACATTTTAAAATTATCTTCGTTTTCTATAGGGTGTCCCAGAAATGTGAAAACTATCAATTTATTTTTTTAAATTGAATGATCTGTACATTATTACATTTTCGGTGTCTACGAATAAAATGATGAGGTAAAAGTTTACTATAGCTAAACCCCATAGTTTCTGCAATATTCACTATTTTATCAAAATGTAATGATCATTTAAGGGGTTAGTGTCTCAGCATAGTCTTTTCTTCCTTCCAACCAAATTACCACTGGGATCTTCTGAAGGATAATATTTTGTGTTGCACTTGTGGAAAATCCAATATTGTATACAAGGTATGAAATAAATACCAATTAATTAACCAAAAATTCAAATGACAATTACTTGCTGAAGTTTAATGAAACACCCTGTATTTTATGTCATCAGTAGTAGTAGAATTTTATTCTCTATGCGACAGTATAACATTTCCCTATACCTAACTATTCACGTTCCCATGAAAAACGCACATTCACAGAATACAGACGAATTTTAACTTATTTAATATTTAACAAGATAGCTATGAGAATTTGACAGTTTTCATTTAATACTTTTCCACATATATATATATATATATATATATATATATATATATATACAAACTATTTTTTCCAGAAAAATAAAAAATGCCAAGTTTTAAGCCAAAAAATTTTATTAACATTAGTTGCTGGGTAATTCATGAAGTAATGGTGGGTTTAAAACAATAATGTCGGCTCATAATAAATTTTCGATATGTCTTCCGTCTGACTAAACATAAATGTATCCATTTTTCAAAACTTTTAGCAACATTTGCCAAAATACTTTATCACACTTTATCGAACACTCACATACAAAATTGTACTCGATTTTCAAAATAATTTCCTGATGAATTTGGATTTTGTTATCATGATAATTATGCTTCTTAAGAATTCTGGACACAGTCGCTTGGCTGATATTAACATTTTGGGCAATATGGTTCTTCCATATGTGAGGATTTTCGATTACAGAAGCTATAACTCGATTTCTTCGTTTTCCATCACAGGGTTTTCTTTTGTAGGTTTTTTGTACTCAACGCTCCCAGATTGCCTGAATTGGTCCAACAGCCTTAAGAATGCTAATTTATTTGGATGAATTCTGTTAAGAAATATCTGAGCGTAGACTCTAGCAGCTACTAAACTATTTTGCAGGCATTCTCCAGGGACAGAAATTATGTCGATTCGTTCTTCTTTGCTATAAACTTTCTTTCTTATTGACTAATATTTACAGTAATCACCCATTATTACAACAAAATCATTCATAAAGAAGAGCTGTCAGATAATATTAAACGAAAAAATTCTTATAGCTATCTTGTTAAATATTAAATAAGTTAAAATTCGTCTGTATTATATGAATGTGCTTTTTTCATGGGAACGTGATTAGTTAGGTATAGGGGAATGTTATACTGTCGCATAGAGAATAAAATTCTACTACGTTAGTGACATAAAATACAGGATGTTTAACTAAACTTAAAGAAGTAATTGTCATTTGAAATTTTGTTTAATTAATTGGAATTTATTTCATACCTTCTATACAATATTGGATTTTCCACAAGTGCATCTCAAAATATTATCCTTCAGGAGACCTCAGTCGGAATTTGGTTACAAACAAGAATATAGTTTCTTGAGACACCAGCCCTTTAAGTGATCACTACATTTTGGTAAAATACTGAATATTACAGAAACTATGGGGGTTTAAGTACAGTAAACTTTTATGAAACACATTATCGTTTTAATCGTAGATACCGAAAATGTAATAATATACAGGGCAGTCAATTTAAAAAAATAAAACTTTGATACTTGATCTCTGGGACACCCTGTATAAAACAAAACTAATTTTAAAATGTTCCCCTCTCAAGAATATATATCAACCTAAAAAAGGGATCGTCTAAAATGAGTATCTTAGTCATAATAGTGTCGTAATACGTGAATAACCCTGTATAATATCATGCCCAAGATATTTAATACTTTGGAACTATTTAAATATAAGGTTAAACTACTATTATTCTAATATTTGTAGGCTACCTTAATAAACATTTATTTCAAATATAAAAACTCTGTATAACTTTAACTCTACTCCATCACATATTGAAACCACCCTGAGTCTGCTTATGGGATCCAACAGAACATTTTGTGAGCTACACTGTATAACTTTCATTCCACTCTACTCTATATTTCAACCCCTCTGTACATGCAACTGCTAATGGACTACCCTATAGATATAACATTCTTTTAACATTTCAACCACCCTGTACAACAATAATATTTCTACTATTATATAAATTGAACTACTTATGGGTCACCCTATATATTTTTTTAGCTTCTTATCACCATTTTGTATAACTATAATTCCACATCACTTTATATTTTAAAAAATCTGTATATGCATGTTTCGATCCAACCTGTTTAATTATAATTCTACAGCGCTTTATATTTCAACCAATTTATGTATGCAACTACTTATGGGCTACATACGACATTTTTTTATCCATCCTGCATAACTGCAATGATATGATATGTATTGGCACAATGTGATCACGACACAAAGACTGCAGTGTGTGCCTCGAGTTAACATGGGATCTGTTAAGATTTTACCCATTCAAAAATCGCCAAACCTCACAATTTTTCACATTAACAACCTGAAGGATCCACCTGTAAATATATAACGCTAAAAAAATATGAAAATGTCATAAAATAGTTGCATGCTGCTACACATCCATATGCTTTGAAAGAATTTTTGCCCACTTTAGTAAGTCAACAAATGACCCTGTATTAAACGATTTGAAATTTCAAAACAGCTGTCTGTCACCGAACATTTTAATATTTAAAATTCTTAATAACACGATTTTTCCCAAGGATATGATTCTCACCAATCGATTTCTAGACATCAAAAGTCCGAAATAGGTAAATTTCAACAAACTCAATAGAGCTGTTTTCAAGAACAAGCTAAATGCTGATTGGTTCCTCAAATTTTTTGCACTGATTTCCGGCTTACTATAGGATGGGAAGAACAGGTGTTTAGTGTTTGTCGCACAGATGCCAGATTTGACGATTTGCTATTTTTACCTAAACTTTATTAAATTTAAGTCGTAAAAATACAAAACACGTGAATTATAAAATGCTCTCAACAGTATTCAATATCAGAAGAAACAATTTGGTCAAGTGCGAGTTGGGCTCGCATACTTAGGGTTCCGTACCATCTTCAAAATTCTAATATTTCAGTTTCAGACTTTTATTTTTTATATTTTTGTTAATATATTTTAATTAATTTATTTTAAAAATATGAAAAAAAATATATTTGTTTTCGTCATAATGAAATATAACATGGTGGGTTAGAAACAATTTTAATTTCATATTTTCCATTTAATTCTATAATTTGCCTCCTAAAATGAATATTAGGGATTTTTCCTTATATTTCCAGTAAAGTTCAGGTGAGAGGTTATACCTCCATTTTTTTCGAAATTTTCCAGCTAATGGTTTCGGAGATAGGAGGGGGGATGGGTAAAATTATTTATATTTTTGTTAATATCTTTTAATTAATTTATTTTAAAAATATGTAAAAATATATTTGTTTTCGTCATTTGATATATAACATAATGGGTTAGAAACAATTGTAATTTTATATTTTCCATTTAATTCTATAATTTGCCCCCCAAAATTAATATTAGGAGTTTTTTCCTTATTTTTCCAGTAAAGTTCAGGTGAGGGGTTATACCTTTTTTTTCAAAATTTTCCAGCTTATGGTTTCGGAGATAGGAGGGGGGACGGGTAAAATTTTTTATATTTCTGTTAATATCTTTTAATTTATTTATTTAAAAAATATGAAAAAAATATATTTGTTTTCGTCATAATGAGCCCTTTCATTTGATATATAACATGATGGGTTAGAAACCTATACCTCTATTTTTTTTCAAAACTTTACGTTTCATAATTTCGGTGATAAGGGGGGGGGAATAAGTAAATTTTGGTATATTTTCGTTAATATCTTTTTAAATATTTTTTCTAAATATGAAAAAAATATATTTGTGATCCTCAAAATGAGACCTTTTTTTGATATATCACATGATGCGTTTGAATTTTTTTTATTTTTAAATTTTTATTTAGTTCAATAATTTGCCCCCCAAAATTAATATTAATGGTTTCTCCTTATTTTTCCCGTAAAGTTCGGGCAACGTTCTATATATCCATTTTTTTTTTTTTGAAAATTTTAGGCTCAGTAGTTTCGGAGATCAGGTTGGGAACGGTCGATTTTTTTAGGTTTTCTCACCAGATGCAGCCCTAAAATCTTTTTTTTTTTCTTTTAGGATATGTACTCCTGATCGGGTCACCAAACTATACATTGATACCAAATTTTAACCTCTTCCGTCCAGTAGTTTAGGAGAAAATTGCTGTGATGTGACAGTGGTAGATATCCGGAGTGATATTATATGGGTATCCATATATTGTATATATGGAACCCTAAAAAGGTCAATTGCAGCATTAACCAGATTTTAGTTGACAATCTGCAAATTGCAAAGTATTGAAAGTTGCTGTTGCGTACTTACGATAGAGGGGGAATTTTATTAATTGAACTATTTACCCAAATTATGTTTAAGAAATTTTTAAATAAAACTATTATTAATATTTTATTTTTTAAATATATTATTGATAGATACATGAATTTGATTATGGCCTAATATTTTTATTTCGAATGTAATGAATTTTAATATCAACTTCTTAGATCAATGACTGATTTGAATGATATTTTTCATTGAGTCGAACTCGTAAAAGAATATTATTGGTATTTCCAGATTTTTCTTTTCACGTAATTTTGCAACGTAAAACAATCTGCACCGGTCTGAAAGGTTGCATAACACACAACGCATTGTGTTGTCGATTTTAAACTAGATTCTTATTGGTACCACACTCATTATACGCACTCTGCTTGATGCCACCCATCACTTCAGGTCGAATGGCGTGATGAATAGTCTGTATACTATCAGTAGCCATGTTAAAATTTGGAAGTGAAGCGTCACCAAAAATTAATATAACAAATTTTGGAAATCAAGTTGAGTCACACTATACCGTAAGGTATTTTTGTAAGTAACATACGTACTAAAACTTGACCATGGTTTAACGTATCTAATTATTCTATAACTGACGCCGTATAATTCTCAGGCCCTTAATTTACTTCGTAGCACTTATCTAAAGGGAGCGTCACATTAATTTCAAATGCCCTAAACCAGACCGTCATAATACACGACAATAGTTTTAATTTTCAACAATCCTGGTATTAAGACTTAATTCATCCGAGTACAAGTTACCTTCCAAAGGCTACCCTTAATGATTAAAAAAAATTAATTTATCTGAGTACTTGATATCTAAGCGTTACAATCTGGGCAAGCAAAAAACAAACCGTAATTTGTTCTGGGAAATGAGCTAAGAAGAAACGTGAACATCGAGTTTATCGAAGAGGAACAAAAGCGCTTAGTTAAGAGGGTGTTAGAATATCTTATGTTTTATAAGGCTGGATCAGTAAAGGCAAATTTTAACCACCTTGGAATTTATTCCAGTTGTTAGGTTAATGCCTTCCTTAAAGCTAATATAATTTGTAAATTTATATTCTACATTTTTTACCGACTTCAGAAAATGAAAAGCTTCTCCATTTGATCGTATTTTTTTAGAGTGTTTTAGCTCAGTACCCTGCCAACTATCAATCGATTTCGTTAATTCTTATTTCATTTGATAGAATATACCTCCAGACTGGTCCGATATTTTTTCAAATATGTTGAATCACCTGAAATGTCCTTATATCACATCATAATATATGGCGAATGCGACAGTTTAAAAGATGAAAATATATAGCCTTATTCACAACATAGGCTGAAATGAATTAAAAATAGATTGGAGTTTAATTAAAATATTTGTTAATTGACAGCTTTATTAAGAAATTTTGTACGAGGTTGGTCAAAAAGAAGTTTTCTTTAATAGAGAAGTATTTTTGGAATTTAAAGTTTTTAATAGTATCCGACGGAGGTCAGATTTTGGCCGAAGCCGATTGTTCAGCCTTAGCCTTAACTTTCTGCCGAAGCCTAACGCCGAAAATTTAATTTTGTATGGCATTATTATACACGGTGTTCAAAAAGTCCGAGTACGGCTGATTTACTCAGTGGGAAAGCATTTTAGAGTAAAAAATTAAATGGATAACTCTTAATATTTTCTCCGGCAACCCTATTCTTATATGTCGGAAATGAAAAGAGCGGAAAAGTTCACCTCCAAATATTGTTCTGATTCATGCTTTACCTCAATTTGACATGCACCTTCAAGATCATTTCAAAAAACTGGTCAAGGCCATAATTGGACGTGAATTTTTCCGCTCTATTCAATTCCGACATAAAAAATGGGGTTCTGTTTGAAAAAATCGACTTGACCTTGATATGACCTTCAAGGTCATAGTCAAGCTCAATGCGGACATGGCCATTGGATAGCCGGGCAGAAATATTAAAAGTTATCCCTTTAATGTTTTCCTCTAAAATGCTTTTCCGTAATGAGTAAATCAGCCGTACTCGGACTTTCTGAACACCGTGTATATTTCTTTCATGTTATGAAATAAGGTAACGGAACTTAATAGGACATCCAACTATTACTTTGTAAGCAGTGCAATTTTTATATTGCAAAAAACTCCACAAGTGTTTGACTGGATTTTTTTGTACAAAGTACAGCGCATAACACATATTAACAATTTTTTATTTGTTAAATCATAGCGATTGATGAAGTTGCAAACATCGTAATTATATCAGTTTTGGTAACTTTCCGGCAACAGTATAATAATTTTAGTGTCAAATAGAAGTTTTGTGGTTAACTAGGGACTTGTTTTTGGGAAAAACCTAAAAAATCCACAATGCATAGCTATTAAGTGTTGTGTTAGAGCTTTGAAATGTGTCAGAAAATTTAATTTTTAATGCATAATTAACTGATCAAAACTCATGACTTTGACGCTTTCCTGGCAATTGTGTTTTTTTTGTGCGCATTTCATTTTATATGATTTTTACAATGCTACTGTTTTGTGATAGTTACTATTTTTCAACACTCTGAAAGGAATATAATAATTTATCAAGTCAGACCAACGCGTCAGAATTTACTATTCATTCCAATTGTTTATAATCCATAAATCAAGTTTGAAAGTTTATGTTTCAGTCTTCGGCTAATGAAAATAATAAAAAAAGAAACTATAACTCGTTGTTCTTAAAGATTAGATAAATACTAAGTTCTTTTCAGATTGTTAAAGCATAATTTGTCGCAAAATGGGAAATATGTAAAAATCTCAAAAAACCTATATTTTCTAGAAAACCAACAAAGCAAAGTTGAATTTTTAAAAACAAATCCATTTTTTTTCAGTACAAATTAAAAAGTTAAAAATTTGGAACAAATTCAAACTTCTTCACAACACTTTTTTGTGTGATTTTCCTACTTCTAGCAAAACCAGTCAAACATCGTTGAAATTATATAGTGCTATTCTAAAAAGTTATGGTGATTTACGATATCGTTACCACCGTCCTCGGCAAGCAACTTGTTTTCAGGGGCTGATAGAAACCTTCGGCTTCGGCCAAACCTTGGGCTCATTTTTGGACGAAGCCGAAGTTGAGGCCAAAGGTGCTTTTTGGCCGAAGGTGGCCGAAGCCGAATGTTGGGTCGGACCTTAGTTTTCAATCAGAAAAAAAAATTCACAATTTACGATTTTTAGATGGATAAAAACTTAGGAGTTTGGCTATTATTTGGAGGGACACATTGAAGGTGTGTGTCCCTATCATTTCAGTGTCAATAGATATAGTTTTGGTTTACTCCAGATGATGACATCATGTTGGGACGTGCGTAGAGTGATAAAATAAAAGTTGGTGTTAGGGTACAAAATGTTGCGTTTATATATCTGTAACACACCAAAGGTTCCACAGTGTTTCCAGTTAAAGAGGATGGTTCAATGAATTTTATAAGGTGCCAATAACTAGTTCCAGATATATTTATAGTTTGTTTGAAATATTAAGCGTTGTAGCATTTTAATAATACAGGATGGTTCAGAATATGTTAGATACTAAATATTTTATTGGGTGCCCTTTAAGTAGTAACATATATACGAGAGCTCAAATATAGAATGGCATGGAGAGAAATTATAGTTATACATGCTTGTTAGAAAAAAGCGAGAGAAAATAATTATCCGAGTAACCCACAAGCAGTTGAATACATATGATAGTTGAAAGATAGGGCGGAGTAGTACAATTCTTAGACAGGTTGGTACAAAGAATGTGACACAGAGTGGCCATGAGCACGTGTATATACAGGGTGGTTAGTAGAACTACAATTATACAGCGTGATTTAAAAAATGTTAGGGCAAAAATGCTATATTTGGTAGACCATAAGAAGTTGAATATATATGATAGAGAAGAAAGGCAGGCAGACAGGATGGTTAAAAAAATGTTAAAAAAAGAATTAATCTCAGGTAGCACTCAAGGTGTTTGCATGTACATTATGTTGAAATATAGGACGGAATAAAATTATAGTTACAGAAGGTGGTTAAAAAAATGGAAACCAAACTGTTTATATGGTGAACATAGACAATACATATACAGGATGGTTGGAATAAAAGTATTATACTTATACAGGGTAGTCCAAAAATTTTGAAAAAAAATATTATGGTGTGTCGTCCATAAGCATAGAGTGTCTCAATACATGTTAGAGAATTGAAATTTAACTGATTCATTTCGTCCTGGAAAAAAATTGTTCAGATAGCAAGTACCCACAGTTTATACGAAATCTTGAATTAACGAGTATAGTTAAAAAATTAGATATTTCTTTAAATCTTCATAGCAAGGTCTGCGTGGTCTGAAAGATAAAAAATAAAATTGTCATAGGTCTCTGTTTTTCAATTGTGTACTACGAGGTCCAAATTTTCCACTCAGTAAATCCGGCAATAACGAATGTTGGCGTCCAAGTTCTCAATTGTTCCTGGTGTACCAGCGCATACATACATAATATAATTCCATTAAATCACACGCACGAGGTGGCTAGTTAACAATTAATAGTTTACTGCATCTAGCGCTATGTGGTAAGTAATAGAGATTATACCTATAAATAGAGTGATTGAGGTATGGGGGCCTGTAGTCGAATCTGCATCTAGCAACAGCTAGAGGTCATTTAACTGTCGTAATCAAGCACTAGTCAGCTGCGAGCTTAGACAGAGAAATATACGTTCACTCGGTTTTTATTCTCTCTCACCATGCCTCTAGTATTTCTTGGGGCCTCACGTACAGTAGATTTAGTATTACCTCTATACCGCCTGCTGATACCTTAATTCTGTAACATTAATACCTACAAACTGAGGGACAAAAAAATTAGTGATCATGTCTCTGTACCGCTCACTTTTTACTGTAAAATTCTGCCCACTATCATTTTTGAAGATATATGGACTAGCAATGCTACAGAGCAACGATGGTCTGAGATTATGATTTTCGCGAATGCGTCAGTTATAATTATGGACAGTCATTCAACCAAAAGTGGCCTTCATTACTGAACAAAATTTTCATTTGTAATTGTGGATCAACTGCAGTGCTTCGTTAAGCGCACTCACCAAATGTACGGCAATAACCATGATCGTGTGCCTTCAGTGAATGAACACAATTTCAAAGATTGAACAGAAAACGAATTGATGTATTTGGATTATCACTAAACTAAACTGTACAATATCGTTTGTTATGCATATTATCAGTTAAAGTAAACTTATTGCGAAAAAGATTCTTAGCTTCTCGACGGAAACGCTCTGACGGACGATTATAAGCACCATAGAATATACGTAATTCCCAATATATTACTCGAATTGAAACATTTTTTTCAAATAAAACGTGAATATATTTATGTTTAATTGCCTAACCAAACTAATTCTAAATTTACCAAAAGTGGCAAAAACTGTGGAACCTTTGGTGAGTCACAGACGTATAAACACCCTATCACCAGACCTTTATTTTTTCACTCAACATACGTTTCAGCAGCGAAGCTGTCATCATCAGGAGTAAATCGAAACAGTTTTACCGTTGAAACGTGCGTTGAATGAAAAACAGAAAGGTTTAGTGTTAGGGTACAAAACGTTGTGTTTATATAACCGAAAAATGTCAAACTGCAGTGACAGAAAACAGTGTGGCTAAATTAAACTTCACTGCTTCCAAAAAAACTACCATTACTTAATGCCTGTTATACAAAAGCTTTGCGAATAAGGAATTTTCGCTGTGATGGGTAAACTTAACAGAAATTTTTAGCGTGTCTTTCAAAAAACATACAGATTTTGTTTAATTGAGAAAGTTTTTACACTCAACTCATTATTTACGGTCGCAAAGAACTAATTAAATACATAAACACATTCTCGTAATTATGAATAATTAGCCTCTTTACTATGAAAGAACATTTATAACCTCTTGAGGCGCTATACACCAAATTTATTAACTTTTCTGTCGCTTAAATTTAACTTTGCTAGAGAAAATATGCTGCAGCTATTCCGACATGAAATTTATTACACGAACACAGGAAATGCAATTCATTTGTGTATTTCAGTCTTTTGTTCCCGCGATATCGTGACCGAAATACAAACAAGAATTTTTCAGCTGAACATAATTCAAGTTGAAATTGCTTCAGGTAAAGAACATTTAGTTGAAATGTAACATTCCAGATTAGAGAAAATTTGAAAATACATCTAAATCGCTTACAAACCTTCATAAAAATAGAGAGAAGCATAGTTTGAAGATGTATGGGTATGGTAACTAAACATACACCAATTCATAATTAAGTTCTTCCTTTTCAAAGTCCTTTGACGGGCAGTTCAGCCATCTAGTGAGACTTGGGATGTAGGCAGATTGAGACCCCGAATTCGATCTAGACTCTGAAACTCATTAAAAAGTTCCAACATTACAAAATGAAACGTATTCGTTTAAATTGCAATACTGGCGGTATACTGATTATATTGCAGTCATAATATGTTGATGGGGGAAAATTTTCTAATATCGACCACCTAATACCTTTCACCGAATAAATTACAAACTTATTAGAATTTTAAATTTTTTATTTCACCATAATTTTCTGTTATAAAAATATATTAACTAATACTACACAGAAACATTTGCTTTAATCGATATTACCCGTCGTTATGGGAAATGTCGACCAGTTTAAGCAGGTAATATCGATTATTATTCTAAATGACATTTTCAACAGATTTAACGCATACATTAAAGAATTTGTTTTTCAACTATTTGGACGTTTCTTCGTCATCTGTTGCCTTGAAATCAAAAACTGTTTCAATTTGGGAATCAGAATCACCTCTTGAGAATAAAAATTCGTGTGCCTGTCTAGGATTTTTTTCCAAACCTCACCAGTACTTTTAGTCGTATACCACTCTGACGAGGGATAACCTCTTGAATACGAAGCCCATCGAGTAATTCTGGTTTACATTTTCATTCTCAGAGACGATGAATATTGATCACCAGTGTGAAATATTGATAAATGTGATCCATATTGCCCGCCTTAACAAACCGAAATACATCATAAACAAATTCAGGTTTTTACATATATATTCCCCTACTATGTAGACAACATTGTCTAGAAAATGAAGTAAAAAACATGTAAAACTAGTCAGTACAAACCTTCGTAAATATGTATAAGAAAGTCTCAACAAAACTTTTAAATGGTGGATCTTTAACTAAATTGTTGGAATTTATGATTATACCGATGCCTAGAAGATATGAAAACTGGCGATGTTGTCACTATTCTTGTTTCTCGGTAGTTGATGGTCGGTATTATATGCCGCTCCGCTATATAAGTAAGTAATATTTCTTGATATTGTAGAAATATTACATGGTGATATATAAATCAGTAATGTTTCTTCAATATTGTGGTAATATTTAAAATCGCAAGAATATCATAGGAATAACGTAGCAATCCTGCTGCAGTATTATTAGCAATATAACTGTGATGAAATATTAGCGGACATTTAATACTTCTGCAATCTTGCAGTAATATTCTTGAAAATATCATAGCGACTTTGTAACATTCTTCTAATATTGTTGCAATAATTATGCCTATGTGGGAAGCCACAAATCTGGTTAATTGAACTATTATTACTATTGCTTTTATAACTTTGCTTTATGATTTTGTTCGCTATAGCAAACACCCTGTATATAACCGCCCGAATAGGAGTTTTCTCTATTAGGCCGGGGATTGGTGAGACCAAAAGCCACCCTAGCAAAATTGAAAAAAATTCATGTACATCGATATTTAACAGGAATACAAACAAAATGAGATTGGTACTCGTTGATGAAACGAACCGAAAAAATGTTTTGTATGTCATTAATTATACTATACTACATTACATACGTGCTTGTGATAAACACAGAAAAAATCCAAATTCGCGATTAAAACTTTCCGCCTATAATTCCCAGACTATTGCTTTGGAATTAAAATTTTAATGCGGAAATGTCAGTTAAATCACTTCGATGGTATGTTTGAAAAGATCATCAAATTTTTCAGCATTTTTCTGAAAATCTGCATATTGCAAATCATAGAAAAATATAAGAGACCACTTCTGGATCTTTCTTAATACAATGTAATTTAGAAAACTATAGAAATAGGCATTTTTGGAGGAATTGACCAATTTGTAAGGTGTATTGGCCGATTTCCATGCAAGTATGTATTCAATCAAAACTTTCATTCCTTTACGAACACAATTCTTTACTCAAATTAGAAATTTCACCAACGGGCATGTCATAGAACCTCCAAAGTCTGTGGGGTCTATGTTAAATTTACTAGCATTCTTCCCATGACATCTCAAACATGTTCTATGGTTGAAAGATCGGGAGAACTGGACGCCCAGAACAACAGATTCACATAGGTCTCTTCAACAAAGTTTAAACTCGAACAAAGACTAAAGGTGACCTACATTCATGTGCAGTAGCACCCCATACCATAACACCTACTGTTCGGTGTACATATCGCTCAACATCAAATTGAGATCTTTCTCCTTTACGTTGTATAATTCTTCTTCGGTCATCATGTACACACGTACACATTCGATATTCATTGGAAAAGACGATCTGATGCTATTTCACATTCCCATGTTATCGTTCTCTGCAACGCTATAGTCGTTGCCGTCGATGCTCAGCGTTAAGAGGTAACACGAAATGAGGTCGATAATGCTGCAGTCCAAAAGACTTTATACGGCGGTAAACCGCTCAGACCCTTACAAGATGGCCTTGTTCTCCTAACCACTCGTCAGCCAAAGTTCGAGTTGTCGAAAATCGGTCTTTAAAGGCCATGAATCTTAGACGGCGATCTTGAACTTCATTTGTTCCCCTTCGATGTCCGTCTTTTCCGATTTTGTACTACGCTGGACAACATCTTTTAACAGTAGTTGGATCTCTGTTCGGGCGAAATGAAAAATCCACCTCCTATAAACCAATAATTCGACCTCTTTCAAATTCACTTAGGGTGGGATATAATCGGCGTAATCGAACTTTTTATCATTACTACCCATTGATTTTGGATCATATCAAACCGTTTGTTTTCTGGTAACTTAAAAAAAACTACAAAACTGACTAGAACATTAATTGATAAAAAAAGTTTACATGAATAAACATTCACCAAACTTTACCAAATTTTAATCATTTACTACTTTCTCTAGCTTCCATCTATGCTTTACCAAAACAATTTTAAACATATCCTTCTGGGTCTTGCAATTTCTTTGTCAGTGAGTATATTTATTCACATACCGTTTTAATCGTATGAATAAAAATGGTGGTCCATAACCCAGAAAAAAACTCTTTTAACGTTCAGCGCATGTTTTAACAAATATGTTTTCAATTATGAACTGAAGTACTAATAGTGTTTATTTGTTTCAGGTAAGTCTCTCAATTTACTCCTAAAGAATACCTATACTATATGTAAAGAGAAAGTAAGTACTGCCTTGTATCAAAATAATGTACGAAATAAAGTCTGTTTCTCCAAAACAATTTATGGCACTTATAAATAAACATTATTACACAAGAAACAGCCATACTGGTTAAAAATTATACATAAGTAATTAAATAGACAGTTTCAAACAATCCTTTTATTAAAAGCAAAAAATGATGCTTAAATATACCATTTTTTAGTAATTTTTATCATAAAATACATTGAAACGAAACACTGTCATACAAAAATAAAAAGGTTGCATAAATTTTTTATTCTAATTTGTAAATATTGGTCCTAGGTTGATTTACTTAGGGTTTAAGTTTTTGCAGGAGCCACTTTTCCACTGTCTTTTGGTATCATAGGGTTATCGCGTAAAAACTCAAGGGTTTGCTTTCACATAAAATGGGATTATTGGGTCAACTTTAAAATCTATGTCTCACCAACAGACCTAACATAAAAGCTGAATTTGCCTTTGCGAACATTCACCCAATCAAGCAAAATACAATAGTGCTCCCGGTCAGTGATGAAATGCCAGTAGATATAATCTACTAATTTTAGAAGAACAGATAGGTGTATTAGTAGAGTTAGATAACATAATGTAAAGCACAGGAATCATTCCTAGTTAGTAATTCATTTCCTTACGTAAATAACCAAACGCAAATTTAGTGTATATCAGAGAAAAAGCCCAATATGGAACACCTTCAAAATTAAAGTTCATACAGCAGGGAATATTTAGAAAACTAGAAGTAGACCTTAGTGACACTCATCTTGGATATAAAAACGCATAGGAAACAAGAGAGAGGAAGAGAAAGAGAGAGGCATTATTTAGATTCAATGTGGTTCTCAAAAATATATGGTTATTAACCAACCTATTTACGTGTGTCTAAGATTTGGTTTACAAATATTGCTATATCGAGAACCGCTATAGCTATAAACATGATTAAATTAGGAGAGTTGTATAGAATTTTAATCCAATATCAATTCTCCTCCGAGATATGATGATGAAAAATTATAAATGCGCGATTTTCATTTTCTGTATAATTCCCCAAATGCGAACGCTATTCTCTTAGAAATAATCTATTATTAAATCGTATTTTACGAAGACTTTGAAGCACAAGAAATAAAATTTCAAATTTCAGCTTGTTTTGTTTTCCAGATATTTTCATGAATTTTCAAATGTTTTATTACTGCAATTGATACCAAAAAAGTTATGGAGTCCCTCGGCGATCCTTTTGGTGATATATTTTTTTAATTTAATGGCCCCACAATTTGGCTAGCGAAGTCACTACACATTACACATGGATTTTTATTTGTGTGGATACGAAACATTTTTTTTATGAATTGTCTTCGCCGGAAGTTAAAAGAGAGCGTAGGACATGGAAACACCATAAAAACAGTGAGAGTGTGAAACATGTGCCCAAAATGGACGGAGACATGTGCCATAGTAGACATTGTAGATATTTTTCGAATAAGTCTGTTTATTTTAATAATTATTTTAATGTTAGTGACAATAACTGGACTTATAGATACACCCAGGTTTGTAACCACGCTTTTAAAATGTCTCTCGTTAGATTAATGTCGCTTTGAAAATTGTGTGTTCCTAGCATACTACCAAAAAAAGCAAGGTGAAATTTTATTATTTACTACGACAAATTCTTCCTAAAAAGTGACTTTATATACTATTCCTAAAAGCAAATTGCAGAGCAAAATGAAATCTGCACATTCTTAGTTTTTCCTAATTATCTTAAAAACCTACACAAATAAATAATATTTTTGAAAAGAATTGATTTTCCAATGAAATTCTCTGCAATATTGGTAATTTAACCATGGATCTAGCTATAACGGTTTTCTTTAAAATAAAATAACAGATCGCCGGGGGCCAACATAAAGGTACAACATCTCTACTGTTTAACTAAATCACAACAACTAAAATAGAAATAGAAAAAAATAAATATTTACGTACAAATATTTATGAAAACAGAAAAATTGATTTCATAAGCCAGAAGTGTATAATAAACGGAAGGTCATGTGTAGTAAGGAACTTATGTTACTCCTCAAAATAAGAATCTAGGAGTATTATGTTATTTTAACCCTTATGTAGGATGCTGGGACGCTGAAAAACGACAAAAGTTGTCTTATAGAGGTGTTTGAGATATGACCAATCGGAGAGTTCTAAGGATCAGCTGGGTGAATATAATGTCGCTTAGTGAAGGGTTAAAACTACCTACTGGAAAAGATAAAGAGATATTAAACACCATAAGAAAGTGGCAGTAGATATGTTACGTGAGTACCATAATTAGTCAAAGAAAAATTCAAGGATAAAACACACATGGAGGAGAAAAATGTATTGGTTCAGCAATTTGAACTTATCGTACAAGTGAAGTTCCATTGAGTTATACGGATCTACAGCATCAAAAATTAAATTGGTGTGATGATAGCCAACTATATTAAAGCCAAATGGCACTTAGAGAAGAAGAGACTCACGCAGGAAATTGGATGTCACTCAAATTAGCTAAGTTTGAATTCCACTGGTACTATGCATACCTTATAGTACTAGTATAGGCTATCCCTGTGCGAACACGTTCGTGGGTTGTTCGTCTACATTATGAAAGGAAGCCAAACCGTCAGACAGCTTTTTAGGATTCCGTATAAACAATATACGGATACCCTTATAATATCACTCAGGATTTCTGATTCTGTCACATCACAGCAATTTTCTCCTAAACTACTGGACGGAAGAGGTTGAAATTTGGTATCAATGTATAGTTTGGTGAAATTTTGGAATTTAGGGTTACTTCCCTTCCCCCCCCTAATCACCGAAACTACTGAGCCTAAAATTTTGAAAAAAATAGCAAATATAGAACGTTGCCGAACTTTACAGGAAAAATAAGGAGAAAGTATTAATATTAATTTTGGGGGGGCAAATTATATATTTAAATAAAAATTTAAAATTAAAAAAGTTTAAACGCATCATGTTATATATCAAATAAAAGGTCTCATTCTGAGGAACACAAATATATTTTTTTCATATTAAAAAAAAATATTTAAAAAGATATTAACGAAAATATACCAAAAATTACACATCCCCCCCCCTTATCTCCGAAACGTAAAGTTGAAAAAAATTAGAGGTATAGATTCTGACCTAAAGTTTACTGGAAAAATAAGACAGAATTAAATGGAAAATATAAAATTAAAATTGTTTCTAACCCATCTTGTTACATATCAAATGAAAGGGCTCATTACGACGAAAACACATTTATTTTTTTCATTTTTTAAAAATAAATTAATTAAAAGATATTAACAAAAATATAAAAAAATTACCCCCCCTATCTCCGAAACCATGAGCTGGAAAATTTTGAAAAAACAATGGAGGTATAGCCCCTCACCTGAACTTTACTGGAAAAATATGGAAAAACCCCCAAATATTCATTTTGGGGGGCAAATTATAGAATTAAATGGAAAATATAAAATTAAAATTGTTTCTAACCCATCATGTTATATATCAAATGAAATGGCTCATGATGAAGAAAACAAATATATTTTTTTCATATTTATAAAATAAATTAATTAAAAGATATTAACAAAACTATAAAAAAAATTTACCCAATCCCCCCCCCCTTATCTCCGAAACCATAAGCTGAACTTTCCTAGAAAAATAAGGAGAAACCCCTAATATTCATTTTGGGGGCAAATAATAGTGGTGCGTTCCCGCATTTGTTTAGTGTATTGTGTTCAATTTGATTGAATTACTTCATTGATTTTTAAACTTCTGCCCCTTTTCTAAAACATTCCGTCGCGCTAATGCTAATTGTAAGTGTGTTTTTGCGTGTAAAATATAGACAGTATTGAGATTCGTGTTTTGGATCCCAAGCTATTAAGACGCTTGGGAGTTTCGTGCAATGTACTCCGAACTTTTCGGTGGCTTTGATTCCGCCTGAAGAGACGCCGCTTTTTGTTGTTTTTTTGCGTTCCGATTCGCGAGTTTTGAGCTCCATTCGTGACGACCGCTAAACCGCTGTCATTTTGTTTCTTTTGTGTTTACAAAAGCGCATCATTTGTTGTTAAACCCGTATTTTTTTGTATGTTCAATCAATGAACATTACGTCGCTATTTTTTGTGTAACGTGTTGTCCAGACGAAGCTCTAAGAAACTGTTCCTGTTCACGGGGCTAGCCTCAGAAGAAAGAACCACCAAGAAAACACCCTTTGCAGAGCTTCGACGTAAAAGGTTAGTGATTAACTTTTATTTGGTGAATTACTTTACGTGTTTATTGATTGTTCCGCTAAAGGTCCTTCGTCAATTATATACTTGCATTGAACCAGCATTGAACTAAAACCGCAACATCTATTTCATACATTTTTTTGAATATTATTCTCTATATGTAATGTTTATCGAAGACATTACATATCATTTGGTCCAAGTACGAGCCGGATGCAATTTGAGTTAATTTAGTGCAAAGATTATCGAATAAATTACATAATTTGGACCAACTCCGGGCCGGATACATTTGAGTTAATTTCGTGCAAAGTTTAACGATCAAAAAAAAACATTGATTTTTCGTTGCAATTATTGTTGAAAACCGCATTGAATTTTCGTTTCTTTATTTGTTAGAAGAGAAAGCAATTTCGGGATATTCACTCATTCCGTTGGAAAAAAACGGAATTTTTTTGCTGCCTTAAAAACTTAACAAGTGCTCGTTTTGTTTGTTTTGGTTATTTGCTAAATTGTTTTGAATTTATTTGACATTTGGTCAGATATTTTACTACTTCAACAGTAAAAAATTGTACATTTTTGGAATAGTATTTTGATTCGTTCTATCGTGTTAGATTTGTTCAGTGTCGTTACAGTGATTTTGATTTATTGTTAAGATGTCAAAAACCGCTGAAAATTTACGAAAATTTAAAAATCATCGACATTCGGAGTTTAAAAGATTAGAAGATATTTATTTTGCTGCCGAGAAAGCCTTAAGAGGTGACGACGTTGAATTGTTTTTTAGCATGATTGATATGGTTGATTCAATTCATTTAGAATTTTTTAAACATCACAATTCCATTGTTGGATTAATTTCAGATGCAACCGATGATTTTGACTTTGAGGATGACATTCGCAATAAATTTGAAAAATTGTTTTATTCAATTAGGTCTATTTTTGCTAAACTGAAATCTGTTCAGAATTCTACGCCACAAAATACAACTCGGGAACAGGAAAGTGTTGCTTTGCCGCGAATTGATTTGCCTTTATTTAGTGGAGACATATTGGAATTTGGTACTTTTATTGATTTGTTTGATTCATTAATTCATAATAATGAAAAACTCAGTGCTATGCAGAAGTTCAAATATTTGCAGTTAGCTTTAAAAGGGCCTGCTTTTGAGGTTATTAGGAATTTTAAACTAACACAAAATAATTACGTGAGTGCTTATGAAACACTTTTGAAAAAATTCAAGCGAACTCGTTTAATCGCGGAGTTTCACTGGTCAGCTTTAGAACAATTCCCCCAACTATTTTCAGATAGCCCTTCAGAGGTTCGGAAGTTATTGGATGACTTCAGTGATAATTTGGAAGCACTGAAGAATTTGGGTTTACCAGTAAATCAATGGGATTTTTGTATCGTTCAGATGATGTTGAAACGAGTTCCAAAGAATTTAGCCGCTAAATTTGAACTTTACCATGGTACTGTGACCGCTCAAGATGACTTTCCGATCCGCTCGGAAGTTGTTGATTTTTTGTCGAAGCATTGCGATGCCTTTGAACATGTTGAATTATCCCGCAAGGCAAAGCGAAGTGTTGACAAAAAGTTACCATTGAATTCAAAGCAACATTCTTCCCGTTTCACTACATCTTTGTTTGTCACTAAGAATAGAAATTGTTTAGTTTGTAAATCCGATCATGCGATTTACAAATTTTCTGAATTCTTAAACAAATCAGTATCCGCGCGGTTTAAGTTTGTTAAAGATTTTAGGCTTTGTTTTAACTGCTTAGGCGATTCTCATCGGTTGAATCGCTGTAAATCTTTATCCACTTGCCGCAACTGCAAACAACGCCATCACACATTGCTTCATTTTGTAAATCGTGCTGATTCAGGTATTCGGTCTGAATCTAAAGCTCCCCCCGCAAACCTGGCTTCCACATCTGGTGGATCCAGTGCCATTGATACTGTTGAAAGTCCCGAAACTTCTCTACCGCAGACTTCTTATCAGAGTTCACTTTTGTCATACAATTCAAATGTGTTGTTATCTACCGCTTTAGTTGAGGTATTAGATAAGCACGGTTCTTATCAAACTTTGCGATGTCTGCTAAATTCTGGTAGCATGACATCATTCATTGCGAGCAAGGCTGTGAAACGCCTTGGCTTCCGACCTATGCCCGCTTCGATTCAAGTCAACGGGCTAGGTTCTATGCTGAGTCCCTCTGCTAAGGGCTCTCTTACCCTTTCTCTTCGCTCTATAGTAAAGCGTGAGTGCAATTTTGTTGTTGAGACTATTGTTTTACCCCGCATTTGCAATGATATGCCTGTTGCGCCCATTAACATGGCTAATATGACATATCTAACCAATTTGAAACTTGCTGATCCTGGTTTCAAAGCCCAGGCGCTATTGACCTTTTGTTAGGTGCCGATATATTCTCTCAAATTTTGTTGGATGGACGCCTTCTGGGAAAGGAAGGTGTTCCTGATGCTATTAACACTGTGTTTGGTTACATCCTTATGGGTAGAGTGTCTTCGAGTTCTGTTAACTCTCACTCTCAGTCGGCCATAAACCCAACTTCGCTTTTTTGTAAAATTGAAGATGTAGTATCATTAGATGATTCACTCCAAAGGTTCTGGACAATTGAAGATGTTCCTACCGCACTGGTTCAGTCCCCTGATGATCTTATCTGCGAAAAAATATTTTCCGAGGGATGCAGGAGATTGGATTCAGGTAGATTCGTTGTGCCTCTTCCTTTTCAAAATACACTTCCTGCTTTTGATGGAATGTATAATCTCGCCGTACAACGTTTCTACTCTTTAGAAAGACGTCTTCTACAGCAACCAGATCTCTACAAACAATATTGTGATTTTCTCAAAGAGTATTTGGAGCTGGATCATAGGGAGTTGGTTCCCGATCCATCTACTTTTTCTGATTGTTACTACATACCGCATCATTGTGTTTTGAAACCTGATAGTAGCACAACCAAACTTCGTGTAGTGTTTGATGCATCCGCTAAGATACTTTATCGGTTATCTTTGAATGATTTTTTGTTTATCGGTCCCAAATTGCAGCATTTACAGAATTTAGTTTTGCCTCACCTGCTTGCTATAGAAAACTTTTCTAGTTGTGAACTTCACGCATTTGGTGATGTTTCTGAGAAAAGTTATGCCGCTGTTGTTTATTTTGTGTTCGAAACCGCATCTGGATTTCGTCAAAGTTTTTTTGTGTTGTCTAAATCGAAAGTTGCCCCTTTGAAAACTTTGTCACTTCCCAGATTGGAACTGTGTGCTTCAGTTCTTACCGCTAAGTTGGCTCATTATGTTTATGAGCAATTCAATAGTCGTTTGTTGTTCAAGGTGATTCGTTGCTGGTCAGATTCCACGGTAGTCCTTTCATGGCTTAGTTCTTCCCCGCACCGTTGGAAGACATTTGTCAGTAATCGAGTTGCTTACATTCAGGAAAAATTTCCTTCTTCGCATTGGTTTTACATCCAATCTTGTGATAACCCCGCTGACTTGGGTTCCCGCGGCACTTTGCCATCAGAGTTGTTAGGCAATACACTTTGGTGGAAAGGCCCACAATTGTTGATTACCGCTTGTTTGCCACATGCTTGCTCAGACTCAAGCATGTCACCGCTAGTTATGACTGAAGCCCGTATAGTGGCGCTTCAAGTCACCGCTTCACCAAATTTATTTGGTACTTTGTTAGAAGAACATTCTTCTATTAATCGCATTACCCGCATTATAGCTCATATTTGTCGCTTTGTTGATAACGCTCGCAATCCAGACCGTAGGGGCTCTGGATCATTTTTGGCTGCTGAGTTATATCAGGCTCAGCTTCGCATTGTTCGCTATGTTCAAGATCAATATTTTTCTAAAGAGATTTCCCTTCTTCGAGAACGAAAACTTTTGCCCAAATCGCTTCGTAAACTTTCGCAGTTTCTTGATGAACAGGGAACTCTTAGAGTTGGTAGTAGATTGGCTAATGCTCCATTGCCGTTTGACACTAAATTTCCCGCACTGCTACCAAGTAAAAGTCGTTTGACTAATCTAATTGTCGAAGATTGTCATGTCACCAATCTTCACGCAGGAATCCAAACCGTTCAATTTCTTTTGCAGCAACGATTTTGGATTCTATCCGCAAAGAAAGTAATTCGTAGTGTTAAAGCTCACTTAAGACGTGTCGTTAGAGATCAAATCCTAACCTACGAAGAACTTTCTACTGTATTTGCACAGGTCGAAGCAGTTTTAAACTCGCGACCTATCACCCCTTGTAGCAACGATCCATTGGATCTTACCGCCATGAGTCCTGGAATGTTTCTTACCATGGAACCTTTAACAGCACCTCCTGAATCTGATTTCTTATCTGTCCCATCTAATCGTCTCAATAGATGGCAGTTACTGAGTCGTTTGCATCAGGCATTCTGGAAACGTTGGTCGCAAGAATATTTACATACTCTTCATCAACGGAGTAAATGGACTGATCCCTCGGAGGTTGTTAAGCCAGGTACTCTTGTTATGTTGAAGCAAGACACTTCACCTCCTTTGAATTGGCCATTAAGGCGCATTATTGACGTACATCCTGGAGGTGATGGTGTTGTACGCGTTGCTACAGTTAGAACTGCAAGTGGTACTTTGAAGCGACCTCTTGTAAAGCTTTGTCCACTGCCAGTGGACCCTTAGTTTTGAAATAAGTAATTCAAGGCTGGCGGAATGGTGCGTTCCCGCATTTGTTTAGTGTATTGTGTTCAATTTGATTGAATTACTTCATTGATTTTTAAACTTCTGCACCTTTTCTAAAACATTCCGTCGCGCTAATGCTAATTGTAAGTGTGTTTTTGCGTGTAAAATATAGACAGTATTGAGATTCGTGTTTTGGATCCCAAGCTATTAAGACGCTTCGGAGTTTCCTGCAATGTACTCCGAACTTTTCGGTGGCTTTGATTCCGTCAGAAGAGACGCCGCTTTTTGTTGTTTTTTTGCGTTCCGATTCGCGAGTTTTGAGCTTTATTCGTGACGACCGCTAAACCGCTGTCATTTTGTTTCTTTTGTGTTTACAAAAGCGCATCATTTGTTGTTAAACCCGCATTTTTTTGTATGTTCAATCAATGAACATTACGTCGCTATTTTTTGTGTAACGTGTTGTCCAGACGAAGCTCTAAGAAACTGTTCCTGTTCACGGGGCTAGCCTCAGAAGAAAGAACCACCAAGAAAACACCCTTTGCAGAGCTTCGACGTAAGAGGTTAGTGATTAACTTTTATTTGGTGAATTACTTTACGTGTTTATTGATTGTTCCGCTAAAGGTCCTTCGTCAATTATATACTTGCATTGAACCAGCATTGAACTAAAACCGCAACATCTATTTCATACATTTTTTTGAATATTATTCTCTCTATGGAATGTGCATCGAAGACATTCCATAACAAATAGAATTAAATGGAAAATAAAAAATTATAATTGTTTCTAACGGGTCCTGTCATATATCAAATCATGAATGATATAGTTCTAAATATGTGGATATATATCTGTATATATACTTATTTTTCATTTCAAGACACTCTGTTCAAACAAGTCCGTGGGGCCCCATGGGTTCACCTCTTTCTCCAGTGCTTGCTAACATTTTCATGGAACAAATCGAAACCCAGGCCCTAAACTCGTCTAATTTAAAACCTTCCTGTTGGCTTAGATATGTAGATGATACTTTTGTCATTTGGCCTCATGGCAGAGATTCATTAGACTTCTTTCTACAACACCTCAATGGTATACATTCTAATATACAATTTACAATGGAAATTGAGTCCGATTCTTCTCTCCCGTTTCTTGTAAAAAATTATTTAAAACGATATTAACGAAAATATACCAAAAATTACACATCTTCCCCCTTATCTCCGAAACGTAAAGTTGAAAAAAAATTAGAGGTATAGATTCTGACCTAAAGTTTACTGGAAAAATAAGACAGAATTAAATGGAAAATATAAAATTAAAATTGTTTCTAACCCATCTTGTTACATATCAAATGAAAGGGCTCATTACGGCGAAAACACATTAATTTTTTTCATATTTTAAAAATAAATTAATTAAAAGATATTAACAAAAATATAAAAAAATTACCCCCCCCCCTATCTCCGAAACCATGAGCTGGAAAATTTTGAAAAAACAATGGAGGTATAGCCCCTCACCTCAACTTTACTGAAAAAATAAGGAAAAACCCCTAATATTCATTTTGGGGGGCAAATTATAGAATTAAATGGAAAATATAAAATTAAAATTGTTTCTAACCTATCATGTTATATATCAAATGAAATGGCTCATGATGAAGAAAACAAATATATTTTTTTCATATTTATAAAATAAATTAATTAAAACATATTAACAAAACTATAAAAAAAATTTACCCAATCCCCCCCTTATCTCCGAAACCATAAGCTGAACTTTCCTAGAAAAATAAGGAGAAACCCCTAATATTCATTTTGGGGGCAAATAATAGAATTAAATGACAAATAAAAAATTATAATTGTTTCTAACGGGTCTTGTCATATATCAAATCACAGGGCTCATTATAACGAATACAAATATTTTTTTTTTATTTTTTTTTAAATTAATATTTTAAAATATATTAAAAAAATATTTTAAAAAATTACCCTTTCTCTCCGTTATTCCCCAAACTATAAGACCTCTATTTTTTTGTTTATAGGAACAATATCAAAAAATCCCTATTTCTATTATTTGGCCCCCAAATAATAGAATTAAACGGAAAATAAATTATTAGAAGATTCCCATAGTAATTTAAGGGACAAATTATACAATTAAATGGAAAATAAAGATTCAATTTTCAAACGCATCATGGAATATATCAGATAAAAGGCTCATTATGTGAATTACAAATATATCATATTTTTAAATCATTTGTTTAAAATATATTAACAAAAATATTAAACATCGACTTTATTGCTACTTTAGACACTACACTATTTAGATTTTGAAAGATATATTTTATCTATATTTTTAAATAATTTGAATAACAGATTTAATAATTTATAATTTAAACTTTGACCTATTTTGCCCTTTATCTTCCAATCTACAGAGCCTCAAAACTCAGACAGTAGATTATAAAAGGCATCTCTGAAAGTTTATTAGTAAAGTAAAACTCTAATGTTACTTTTTGGGGGCCAAATTAGAAAATTAAATACATATGTATTCTGATAAAAATCAAGCGAATCCTAAAGCAGATAAAATAAAAAGTCTATGTGTGGAAAATAAAAGTGTATATTTTTCATAAATTTAAAACGCTATAAGGGTAAATATAAGAAAATGCACTCATTCCCTGCTTGTCTGAATATTAGAATCTTGAAGGTGGTACGGAACCCTAAGTATGCGAGTCCAACTCGCACTTGACCAAATTATTTATAAAATATTGTAGGCATTTATTGAGGTTAAAACTTCCCGTATATCACCTGCTTTGTATTTAATTGGATTACCTAATTAATGCTACAAAAAGCAATCTTGGTTCATCCATAAATTAGCAACACTTTCCATAAATATTCCAACCGCATATATAATCACCATTTCAAATTCATCGCCATTCTGGCTTTCCAATACAGAATTGCTGTGCATGTTTCCATCACTGAGGGATAATTAGCTAACATAACATAATAGAATTCTGTAACTCAGCATCGCTGTTTACATTTTCTTATAGAGCAAACACTGAATGTATTGGAAAATAATCTGTTGAGCCTAGCAGTGTATATCATTGTATAGTTGTATTAAACTGAATGTCAGTTGATGGTAAACAAAGAGAGCTTTATAATAAAGGGATTGTAAATTAGGGTTCATGAAACTGAATTTAGTAAATAGCGCGCGTGTTCTGATATCTTTAGTTCATAATTGAACTCTAAAAATAATTATACACTAAAACCTTAGAAAAGGAAATTCTTAGATAGTGAATACATTCGGGTTATGAGATTTTAGCTACACAACATCATTTTTGTAACTGATTATTGGCACCTTTCTTTATTTTGTTTTGGTTTGTGATGAGGATTGTTGTTAAGGCACATTTCACGCGAAACTAGGGAATTTCTTTAATCCAAGGTGTATTACAGTTTTGATTGTCAAATTGTGGGGTTATATTAAGGCTAGTTGGTTTTTTGGTTTGTGGCCTTGGCCTATAATCTTTTAGACAGTCTGGGATTTAAGGATTAGGCAAGTAATGTTCTGAGGTGTGCCGTTAACACGTCTGCATCGAGCCCATCTTCCCTCCAATAATTCTATCACTACTTCCAGGACAGCAATACTTGGATTTCCTTCCATACTTAACTTCTGATTTGAAAGTAATTACTTTTCTAGCGTCTGTTAAAGTTTCTAACATGCATATGTTTCCGTTTAATACTAATCACTTTTATGAGTTTGCCACTTTAACGAGCCTCTATGTACGGGAGAGCTAATAAGAATACACAATTTACTCTTTTAAAATACTTAAAACTTTTCACGTCTATCCAATTAAATTATTAAACTATATTTCTTTACTAATAACTATACAAACATGTGGCTGTCCCGCCATCTTAACCGGAAGTCGGAGGTTATGTTAAGGTCAAATTATTATTTCTTCTTCTATTGCAATGAGCTGAACTATAAGAGACTTACTTGTTACTGGTTAATTTATCCCAAGAAAAGAATGGAAGGAAAATTATTAATTTCTTTATACTACCAAAATTTTTGGGTAAATTAAGTTCTGATGGTTATTGACACATTTGTGAATAATTCAACTTATTAAAAAAAAAAGGAAAACCTTATATTAGATTCTACGAAAACAGCGTATTTAGATTATTTTTGTATTTTTTGGTTGAATTATTAAGATTAGACGTGAATAAAACATTTTTTTTATGAATTTTGTAGGACAACTATAAAAAGTTGAGCAGCAGCAATTATCTGCAATTTCGATTGCCACGAAAGCACGAAAATGATTAGATATTAGCACTTTAAAACAAATACTGCCTACTTTAATTCAAAACTTGTACCTAAAATGGAATGTGGTGATATTTTGTCAAGCACAAAACATATTTTAAATTAGGAATTTCTCCTACCTATGTCTCATATGCCAAGGCGTGTCAAGTACTAGTAATGGAACATGGGTGTTAATTCTGATATATATTTCACCTTCAAACATGATGCTGTACCGTACTTAATTAACCACAATAAATTAATAATAAATCAATAAATATTCTTGGGTGGATCTTATTGACGTGAAGAAAATATTCAACAGGTTTATTATACAAGAAATTTTTCCTTCTGATTATAAGATTTTTGTTTCTGATATAATATTTTCGGGATTTTTATTGTGATAAATCGAATCTTTGACCCAGATGAAGGGTGCAGCATACGCCAGTATTCCTTTGTAAAATATGTTTGATAAAGATCTTTCATAAATAGCATATACACACAAAAATTTTGTCACTTATTTCTACTTATTGAAAATGCAAGAATATCCATTGTATTTCTGTACTGCTCTGGGCTTTTCTAGTCTTACATTCAATGCCATTCTATAATGCAAAAAATACACAGAATTCAGAATTCTAGTTCAACGATACATTGCTTATTATCGTCATTAACAAATATATGTTATGTACGTTAAACTTGTACGTCCAGCCACAATGGCACTGGTAATTTTGAAAATGTTATTTATACATTTTACCTTTCGGTTTTATTGAAGCTTCATGTCCAACGTTTCATCATTTGTCGAAGTCTGTTCTAAATGCGAGTATATCTTCAAGATAGTCGGCGATCTAGTACCATCCTGTACAGGCCTTTGCTGAAATTAATTTTATTTGTTGTTTTGTGTCCCACTTTTGCTATTAGAGTATTGGTTTCAAATAGGCCTTTAACTGCTTTAATAATTTATTTTTCAAATCCATTGATTCCATCACTTTCCATAGTTGGCCTCTCGGCTCATAAGCTTTGGCAGTAAAATCGGTTGGTTTGCCGCCACAGCGAACGGCAAGACGCTCTTATGTCATCGTTCACGTTCTTTTGATTATTATTTTTAACGTGCTTAAATAAAATGGAATCAGTAATATTATTATTTAATCGAAATATGAATGACCGTCACAATCAAGGGAATCAAAAGAAATGGTATACATTCAACATAAATGTCAAATTTTCATAAAAAATATTTAGCTCTAATATCAAGATATGCCATGAAAGTATATTGTACAGGATGTTTGTAACGGTTTTCATTGCATTCGAGTGAAATTGGGCAAAATATTCCATTAGTGTATCGAAAGGAAAAATTTTTAGATGAGCGATATTTTCTATATGGTATACGGTAGTAGATGTGTACGTGCATCGAAACTCAAGCAGCAAGCAATGTGCGCAGTTGAAATATAGGGCGATGTAAAATTACAGTTAGACAGGTTGGTTCAAAAAATTTTACCAATAAATGTGTGCATATTGAACAAGGTAAAATTATAGGTATACAGGGTGATTTAAATAACAGAAAAATAGAAAGAGTCAGTAGGGCGGTTGCAACATCGTGTAGAGTTGAATTATAGTTCGACAGGGTGATTCAGAAAGTGATGGACAAATAATTTATATAGAAACATATACACACATTTATAATATATGTGGATAATATAAAAATAAACAAATTAGAGAGAGAGGGAGAAATAGAAATACGCTAAAATAATCAATGGAATTACACCCTAAATCAGATAAAAAAATATGTCAGAATATAATTATTGATTACACACGGTTTCTAAACCGTTTTTATTTTAAGCCAGTTGAAGTTGGTTCTTTTTAGACATAAATTATAAACTTAAGGCGTAGTTAGATTTGAAGCCGACATATGATTCTTCTAACACTTCTAAAGTAAGTAAATTTGTATAATTATCGCTTTCAGTTTGTACCGTCAATTCGCTTTAAATATATATATATCATCTCTATTCAGGATCCTTTCTTTAGTATGTATTTTATACATTTCTTTTTACCAAACCCATTATTATTGAAATCCTACTCTTTATTTATGTCGATCCATCTTCTTTTTTACACAATAAACGTGTTAGCTCCAATGTTTTCTCGAGAAGACTGATGGGAGTCTGATTGATCGTATAATATCGTCCTTTATTCCATCACTTTGCCATTAATCTATTCATGATCAAGGTCACGTGCTGGACTGATGCCAGACTGAGCCTGTAAACTCATCCATGAATGTGTACTTTTTAGCTGTGACAATGTAAACATCGGCAATCTGCTCTAGCAGGCAACACGTTAGAACAGGATAATAAATAATACGTTTACTTGTAGAGTACAGTAACGAATAAAGGAGGGCGTGTTAGGAAAAACGCTTGGACAGATCGATGTGTATATTTAAATGCGCATTTTTTCCAAAAATATATATATATATATATATATATATATATATATATATTTGGAAAAAAAAAAATATATATATATATATAGGGTGTGTGATGTGACAGTGGCCAATACCAACTTTCTTATTTTAAATGCAAGCCCCTGTATATTATTTATTTTTTGGATTCTTCAGAAAATTTTAGACATAATTAATGTACAATGTCCTATAGGTACCAATCTTTAACTGTTTCGGAAATCAACATAAAAATAGAAAATTATTTTATTTCACAAATTCACAACATTACACTCAATACTTAGTTCCCATTTAGTTCTCGATATTGAGATAGTAAGCAAAAACCATTCCTGCATTCCTTTTTACTGATGTGAAAAAAAAACAGTTTTGTTTATTTTCGTCTAAACTGATAGCCTTAGGATCTTGTTGTCTGCCTGCATGACAGAGGTGATCAGTGTCAGCGCTATTGTCGCTTGAATTTCATTAACTGTACGTAATAATATCAGAAAAATGATTCATTTAAAAGAAATGCACAAAATAACCATTCTACAAATTATTGGTTATGGAGAAGTAAATTAGGGCACAACGTTTTTTTGTTTCATTTGCTGAAGCTTCTTCAGCGATTTGCTGAAGACTGATACGTGCAAATCTACCCGTGTTCAGCCGTCAACATACACCAGAAACTATTTTTGGCATATCTGAGGTACTTTTTTGTAGAGCAGTGTAGTTTATCCAGGATATTCAACAATTAGTGCCAAATTCCACTCTATAAACATTTTTACAATAGTAACACCCGCTTTCCAATTGAATCTTTTCATCATGTACTTCACGAATTTTGATTTTCCAACGTTTGAACATTTCAAATTCATATCAGAGCAGTCCTCCTCGACAAAGTTCCTAAACGTTCAAAGGATTCGTTCAGATAAAAAATGTTTGCTATTTGTAAAATAATTATTTGTGATATTTATTTGGTTACACCTTTTTAGAGTTCCATATATACAATATACGGTTACCCATATAAGATCAGTCAGGATTTCTGCCTCTGTCACATCACAGCAATTTTCTCCTAAACTACTGGACGGAAGAGGTTGAAATTTGGTATCAATGTTTGGTGAAATTTTGGAATTTAGGGGTACTTCTGGGGGGGGAACTAAAAAAATCGACCGTTCCCCCCCCTGATCTCCGAAACTACTAAGCCTAAAATTTTAAAAAAATAGAAAATTTAGAACGTTGCCCCAACTTTACAGGAAAAATAAGGAGAAACCATTAATATTAATTTTAGGGGGCAAATTATAGAATTAAATAAAAATTTAAAAATAAAAAAAATTTCAAACGCATCATGTAATATATCAAATGAAAGGTCTCATTCTGAGGAACACAAATATATTTTTTTCATATTTAAAAAAAATATTTAAAAAGATAATAACAAAAATACTCTTTACCCCCCCCTTATCTCCGAAACTATAAAACGTAAAGTTTTGAAAAAAATAGATTTATAGGTTTTGACCTGAAGTTTACTGGAAAAATAAGGAGAAACCCCTAATATTTATTTTGGGCGGCAAATTATAGAATTAAATGGAAAATTAAAATTAAAATTGTTTCTAACCCATCATGTTATATATCAAATGAAAGGGCTCATTATGACGAAAACAAATATATTTTTTTCCTATTTTTTAAATAAATTAATTGAAAGATATTAACAAAAATATTAAATATTTTAACCATCCCCCCTCCCTATCTCCGAAACCATAAGCTGGAAAATTTTGAAAAAACAATGGAGGTATAGCTTCTCACCTGAACTTTACTGGAAAAATAAGGAAAAACCCGTAATATTTTTTTGGGGCGGCCAAATTATAGAATTAAATGGAAAATTTATATATCAAATAAAAGGGCTCATGATGAAGAAAACAAATATATTTTTTCCATATTTATAAAATAAATTAATTAAAAGATATTAACAAAAATATAAAAAAATTTACCTATTCCCCCCCCCCTTATCTCCGAAACCATAAGCGGAAAAATTTTGAAAAACTGGAAGTATAGCCCCTCACCTGAACTTTACTGGAAAAATAAGATGAAACCCCTAATATTTTTTTAAAATGAATATTTTAAAATATATTAAAAAAATATTTTAAAAAAATTTTTTTTGTTTATAGGACAAATATGAAAAAAATCCCTAATTCTATTATTTGGCCCTCAAATAATAGAATTAAACGGAAAATAAATTATTAGAAAACCCCATAGTAATTTTAGGGACAAATTATACAATTAAATGGAAAATAAAGATTCAATTTTCAAACGCATCTTGTAATATATCAGATAAAAGGCTCATTATGTGAATTACAAATATATCATATTTTTAAATAATTTGTATAAAAATTCTTAACAAAAATATTAAACATCGACTTAATTCCCACTTTAGAAACTACACTATTTAAATTTTGAAAAATATGTTTTTATTTATTTTTAAATAAATGGAATAACAGATTTAATAATTTATAATTTAAACTTTGACCTATTTTGCCCTTTTTCTTCCAATCTACAGAGCCTCAAAACAAAGATTATAAAAGTTATCTCTGGCAGTTTATTAGTAAAATAAAACTCTAATGTTACTTTTTGGGGGCCAAATTAGAAAATTTAATACATATGTATTGTGATAAAAATCAAGCGAATCCTAAAGCAGATAAAATAAAAAGTCTATGTGTGGAAAATCAAAGTGTATATTTTTTCTAAATTTAAAACGCTTCTTTTAAAAGATATAAGGGTAAATATAAGAAAATGCACTCATTCCCTGCTTGTCTGAAACTGGAATATTCGAATCTTGAAGGTGGTACGGAACCCTAAGTATGTGAGTCCAACTCGCACTTGACCAAATTATTTGAGTAAGCTGGTTACTAACAACTTGCTCCATTTTCTGTTAGAATTTTCTACCTACCTTTTGTTTTCCAATTTCTAGGCAGTGTACACTCGGCTTCACCCTCTATTCTGAGATAGGCTTGGTATTGTTGTGTATGAAGTCAATCACAACACATCAATAGGCACATTTTAGGTTTTGTGGCACTAGTGAGTATCATAAGACGAAATGAGATTGCCTTTAAATAGTAGCTCTCTTCCCAATTCATTTGGTTGGGTGAGAACTTCTAAAGTGACATGGCCCCTTGGAGAAGAATGGAAGTTCAACTAAGGCTATTGCGGACTGGGTCTTGTACTTGAATTAAGCCTATACCTATTGAAATCACAGAGAGAGCTTAACTCCTAAACTATATAACCTGTGGAAAATTAAACAAAACCTTTTAGAATAAAATGTGAAAATACAATCAAACTGCACAAGATAATTGATCAGTCAACAATCAGCTACGGATCAAAAACAAAGCTAACAAATAAACGTGAAGTACAATTTACAGAAGAAGTATTAAAGATACTAGAATCATATTGAAAATATTTATCTGGTCAAGAAAATCGAGGAACAAAGGAACAGAGGCTACTATTATGAATGTAAGGCAGCAATGAACAACTGGGTAATATAACAGGAGACATGCCTAATACATGAAGCAGATAAAAAAAAGCTTTAAAACTCAATCGAACCAACAGTCGGTGTATGTAATGCTATATGTTATAGGATGAAAATCCCACATTCACTTATTGTAGTTCATTTCCTAACTGTTGTCTTTATTGTATGTATAAAAAACATAAACTTTAACCATTAGGTCAATATTAGTTCACAATTCCATTGGTGACGAAATTTGATTTTATAACGTTTGGTGAAAATGCGGCTTTTTTAATGATTTGTGTCTTCGATTTCCCAAAATTATTACCTACGTCCATCTACGACGCACATACCTGTAATATTTCAGTTAAAATGTACTTCATTTTAAGCTATATGTGTGGGTTACAGCTAAATTGCGAACCAACTTTACAATGTTTGTTTTAATTACTTTTCAGTGATACAATCTGCGTAATTTTCTAAAATTTTGCCGGAGTTGAGTTTTCCACTTGAAATCCTAAACAGATGTTAAACGTTTGTTTTAATTAGTTCTCCTATAACCTTAATAACCTGGAATGAAATTAAAGATTGAAATGGTATGCTAGTTATGTTTTACATTTTCATTAAGTTTAATTGGGAAAAAATAAATAAATACAGCTTTAACTTCAGTTATATATATGAATTATCTGAGAATGTTAACTTAGCTGAAAATTTGTTATCCGACCAATTAGACCTGGCGCTGGTGACAGAAAAAAACTGGACAATTTTTTCAAGGCTGCCTTTGATAGGAGACATATTTACAGTCGTAAGTCGTAGATAAGTATACTTTAGAATCATCGAAACCTACAAACTCATATTTAAACAATGAGTTTATTATGCATTTAAAAATGGCTACTCGGAACAAAGTTTTATAGTCTGCCATTTATTCAAATACAAGGCAGGATTGTGTGATTCATAAAATCTCATTGGCAGGTGATTTACTCGAGTACAAGGGTGAAATATAATAATATTAGTTTGCAATAACAGTCGTGTAACTAAGACCAATTTTTTCAAGTCTGCCAATGACATTGTAGTCTATCCTTAGCCTAAAATTGAGGAAACATCACAAGGCAGTCAATTTGCAGTGATATAAACATTCCTAATGTATTTGTCAATTAGCATTTTTGTAGCCATAACTGGGAACAATTTTTTCAAGTCTGCTTCTTGAATAATTATCAACTTTGACAATAAATATTCCATATGAAACTATTGGCATACTAATTCATATTTATTGAAGTGTAGGCAGACGCATTTCAACTTGCCAAAAAAGTAATGTTTAGTACTACTAATACTTAAACATCACGGCGCAAACATATATATGTTTATATCGTTTTACTGTACTTCGTGTCTTAAGCACATGTTCAAAAATGCGTCGAGTTGCAACGCTTGCGCACAACAGATCAAGTAACCTAAAACGGTATAACCTGCTGTCTCTGTTAGACGGTGACCCTTCCACTTATAGGCGAAAGCAATATATTAATATTGAGTATTTAGTGGGGGCATTTGGCTTTAAGAAAAGTAGGTTTCGTTACTTTTGTTTTGATACCAGCCATTAGTAGAGTATTCGATATCGTATCCCTATGTATGTTTCCGAATTCATTTTTCATATAAGTCAATAAAGGTAGAAAGATATGGGAGACACCATAGATAAATTTAATACACATTGGCGAAAATGCGCCACTTTTTTATTGCAATAGACTTGCAAGGAGTGATATACTTACCAGAACAAATAAGCAACAGATTTGATATGACAATAACTTTGAAGAAGACGATAGGTCTGACATTCTTTTGAAACCAAAATATGCGGACAAAGATATTCCTAAACAACTAACATTTGAACAGGTGAACAATTGTTGATACCTAGTATACAAGATTAATCCCATATATTGTTAAGATATGTCGAACTTTCCTCAATGATACTTTAAGTTAACAAAATTGTTACCAGTCCGTCATGAATCCAATGAACTTGAGCTCCTCATTCATGATCCTCAAAAATTACATGTTTGAATTATTTTTTTGAGCTCAAGTAACTGTACCAACTTGGTTGCTAAGAAATCTAAATGGAGATCCATATCTAGACTTTTTGCAAATTGCAGTCCACCCAGCACTATCGAAGTACTTCTCCGTTATCCATTACATTTACGTGAGTTTTTGGGTAAGGTGTGTCCTGGTAGACGAATTGGGAGAAAGAGTGCCGCCGAACAGCCCATAAGTTCACCCGATTCACCTCCCCTTGATTTCTCAAATTAAAAAGAGAAAACGGTTTTGGGAGAAAATTTGGTTAGAGGCCAACTTTCTAAATCGTTTTCGATGGCACACCTGGTGTATTTTACATTGAAACAAATTCGTGTACATATTTTACACAACGCTTTCATACAATTTAAAAATAAATTTGCAATCGATAAAATTTTTATTACATTAAACTTTTTGGGCAAGTTTCAAATCCTACAGCCCCCACATATTGCATTAATTATTTTAATTTATTAAAATGTTTAATATGTTCATCTAATATTTATATATTACTTCGAATCACATATAGAGTTTCGGCGTATTAAAACTGTTATGTATATTCTACTCGTATAGAAAACAATACATAACAATAATGCGAATAATATTTAATACATGCAAATTGCGGTATCGAGAGGGATTATTTCTCATCGGTATTTTAACCACAGATATGATACTCGCATAACGCATTTAGTGGTTTATTGCATAATCAAGCATAGTTTAAAAGTGAATTTAGGCTTGAACATTTCAACAAAAAGAGCAACTATAAATAGCCTTAAAGTTTAGTACCCTCACATCCAACTTTTATTTTTTACAGTAGATGCATTTGCAATATTTTTTTATTTATGGTAATCTTCATGTGAACAAATGTTTCTCATTAAATAACTCTCACGGCAGGGCGCAGATACTTGCTCCCGGGAGGGGGGGTTCAATTTTATGCTTCAGGAGGGGCGATCCTAAATCTATATATAAATAGGCAAAGACAAAACGATTAGGTACCATTTTCTCCTCTGTCTCTCAAACGATTTTCTTCATTTTTGTTTTGTTTAGTAGCTACTGATGAGCTTCAGTACAGAATGCTAATATTAATTTATAATAATGGTTCATTCATTAAATAAAATATAATAAAAATTTATTATTTACGTCATAATGTCAACGCCAAACAACTGAAAGTGCCGCGTGCCGACGCCGTCAGACTCAAAACATTGAGTAATTATATATAGAGGGACCAATGCTGTTTATACTTAGAGCATGTACTACTGGAAGTGGCATGCAAGCTTTGTTATTGTTTAGTGGTAAAGTAATCGTTGTATATTATAATTATACAGGGCGATTCCAGATATGTTCAAAATCTAATAAAATAATTATATAGGGAAGCCCATTAGCGGTTGAATTTACAGGGTTCGTGGAATAGAAGGTACAGTAGAATTACAGTTATACAGGGTGGTGCAAAGAATATTATACAGAGATGCATATACAGAGTGGCGGAAATGGAAATTCAACATTTCGTAACCCATAAGCAGTTGT
The DNA here is from genome assembly GCA_034190945.1 of Octodonta nipae. Taxonomy (NCBI): domain Eukaryota; kingdom Metazoa; phylum Arthropoda; class Insecta; order Coleoptera; family Chrysomelidae; genus Octodonta; species Octodonta nipae. The sequence goes on along the minus strand of CM067220.1, from coordinate 17,914,089 downwards.
ATATATATGGAAGATGAAATATAGGGTGATAGCAATTATTGATATACAGGATGATGATAAAAAATGTTAGAAACGGAAATGATTTATAGAGTAGCCCACGAAGAGTTCCATATGATTGAACTATAGCTCGGAGTAGAATTATAGTTACAGAAGATAGTTAAAAATTTCATAAACAAAAAGAGTAAATACGGTGGCTCATAGGCAGTGTCATATACAGAATGGTTTACCGGGTGGTTCGAAAATGTGAAAAAATATTATGCGTGGTCCATGAGCAGTTGCAAATACAGGGTGGTGGAAATATATAATGAGATGGAATTATTATAACGAGGATTTTAATAAATGTTAGAGAATTGAGTGCAATTATAGCTATACAGGGAGGTTGGAGAAAATAAATATGTAGGGTAGCCCATTAGCGGTTGCTTTGTTGCCATATTAAATTAAGAATTACGAAATTGAACACAAATAAAGTCCTATGAATTATATTTGAAAGAAACTTGAATTTCTTTACTTATTTGTAGAAGCGAGATGTAAGGCCGACATCTAGGATTTTCGAGGAAAGTATCACATAGAGGTTCCGAATCTGGATACGTTCCGTCTAATTGCTGTTCTCCCTAAAGTCCTAGGATTGAATGTTACGATAAGATTTTCAGGTTACTTAACCTGCCAGAGATATTGATACACAGTTGGTCGAATTTCGACCACTGGGCGACAGCTAGTTTACCTAAATTTAAGTTTAAACCCATATTTCTAGGACTATTACATTAAAAATAGTTGTTATGAGGTTTAAACTCATAGAAGTGACCATCTTCTCTGCTCTTGGAGTTAAGATGACCTTGTTTTAATATTAAATTTGCTAACTGTGGGGCTCTCGGTGGGAGCGATAACTCCCCTTGTATCCGCCCCTGATAATTCTTCGTATTTACCTTTTAGGGTATGTTGGGTAGGGTTGGGTCTCAATATACATTTTTTACAAAATATTTCTACATGTCCTGTCATTTACCAAGTTGCTAGGTAATAGGTGATTTTTTTAAACAGTTTTCGTTAAAACGTACATGAGGATTTTGCCAAGATTTACTTGTTCATCTTGCTAATAGAAATTCTTCATCCAAAAATATTAGTAAGTCTTACCTTCAAGTGTCAGTGACCTGCTTATAGCGGATATTGTCGACACTGGCTTAATTTCGGCTGAACTCAAAATTCTGGATTTGAAAATAGATACACCTGTATCGAAAATGATGGTGATGACTTTGCTAGTCGTCTTTAATCTAGGAAGGTGTACCTAATAAAACGGACCTTGACTTTGGGTAGAAAATATTCGTTGCAACTTCAATTTTTTTATGTCACTGAGTCCCGGGCTTTTCTGCATTTCAATTTTTTTAATAGTTTCGCTAAATCTTTGGCTTACAAACTGCTTCCTAAACCTTCCAGTAAAGCCTGGGCTAACTTTACCAAAGTTTCAGTCTCAAATTACCGAAAAAAAATCACGGGTTTGGTGTTAACGGTAGTCACCAAGGCTTATACATTGTTCACCATACCTTTTATCGAGGATTGACATTACCTTAAAAACCGTCTTAGAATTCTTTGGAGTTATTCTTGAGTAGATTCTGGCAATAAAGTCATAATTGATGTAACCTTTTTATTATTCTCCAATCCATTATTGACAAGTTCATCTTATTATATTTTTACGTATGTAATTGCTGTCATGAATTGTTACTACTTGTTATTTATCTTAAACGGATTTAACCTAGAATGTTCTTCTATAATACAGAACATGACCAAGAATGCCACTGTCAACATAGATACACGACTAAAAAGATGTTTGTTAGGATAAAGAAATAGGTAAAATGCTAGACCCAACCACTAGAAAGGACAGTATTTCAAAACTTTATTAACAAAATCATACAAGGTACTCTAACAACAAGCGATGTAAATAGTTTAAATGAACAAATTCTATACACTATCAATCAGGCACAATATAAATGCTGTCCAAATATCGAAAAATCGTCGAAAGAAGATAATGGTGAGACGATAATTAAATACAAATCTACAGCAAATTATAGAAATAAATAGGGACATATCAAACAAGGATAGAATAGATACAAAGAACAAGAAGAAACAATATTTACGACCAGAAAAATAACAACTAGCAAAAATGAAATATTTAAACATCAAGGTACAAACGGAAATCAAATAGAGAAGAATTACTACTCTTAGGAGAATAGTTTTATATGATATTATATAGAAGCAGAGGCAATCAAGAACCGGAGAACGTACAAATATTAGGAGTAGAGGAGTTTCCCAATATACCGGAAATTGAATAAAATAAAAAATAACAGAGATGGAGTAGTGACCTCTGTATAAAAGGAATGAACTATGCTAATAAAAATATGGACTAGCAGTAAGAAATTTGTAAAAATTTAACTCTGACAATAAAGACATGAAACTGAATAAAGTACAAGATCTCCTCAATCTTTCTCTCAATAACGAAAATATCCCCGCTACATGTAATTTTATTTAATTTAATACAATAAATTTAATAACTTAATTACAAACTTTACAAAAAGTATATATAACGTACTTTGGAAAGAGCAGTAAGTCTTTCAAATCGCCTTTGCTGTTCATATGCAGCTTAACAACTAGGCTGGAAAAACAATTCACCTTTATCAACCATACTTTATAATGTGATTAAAAAATATGAAGCAAAATTGTGAAATAGCGTGGCTCATAATCCATTGCACATATAGGATAGTTGAAATATAAAAATGAAATATAAAATGGAGAAGTGTTATAGTTAAGAGTTTAAGAAATGTTACATTGGTGGACCAATAAGCAGCAGCGTATACAGGGTAGTTATAATACATACAAGGTGATTCAATAAAATGTGGAACAAAATTGTTATATATTATGTTAAATATATTATGCATTGATGGATTTATAGTCATACAGGGAGGTACAAAAAATGTTATACTGGGTGGCCGATAAGTAGTTGTATATACAAGGTGGTTGAATTAGAGGGTGGAGTAGAATTATAGTTAAACATTGTGGATAAAAAAAATTTTGTGTTTTTTAAATAGAAGATGAGCTGTTACATATGTGCAATATCTGAAATGTGGATCGAAGTAAAATTATAGTTATACAGTGTGATTAAAACAATGTTAGAAACAGTTGCATATACGGGTGGTTGAAATATAAGATAGAGACAAATAATACTTTTCAGGGTGGTTTAAAATGGTTATATAGCAGTCCATAAGCAGTTGCGTAGATAAGATAGAGAAAGGAGTAGAGTTATAGTTAAGTGTTTAAAAAAAGTTATATTTGGTGGCCACTAAGCAGATGAACATACAGGATGGTTGAGGTATTTTGTAGAGTAAAATTATTGTTATACAGTATGGTTTAAAAATAAGTTATAATGTTTGACTGATTGGCAGTAGTCTATACAGGACGGTTTTAACGAAAGCAGAGTTATAGTTATACAAGACCGTTCAGAAAAATTAATAAAATTGTTATAACTAGGGTGGCCAAAAAGCAGTAGCAGTTCGGGTGAGTGTTTCAATAAAGGTTTGGTTTGGTTTAGGGTGCCAAATTGTGTTTTTACATTTGCTCAAAAAGTTTAAACAAAAATTGTTATATAGGGCATGAACAGATGCATCCTACTATAAGGAATACCTGAAACATAAGGCGAAGCAAGATTATAGTTTTCGAGTGTGATTAACACAATGTTAGAAAAAGTTGCATATTAAGGGTGATTTATTGTTTTTACAAGGTGGCTCAAAAAATATCAGAAATTATTGTTATATAGCGTAGACCATAAGCAGTTGCATATATATAGGATGGAGTATAGTTATAATCAGGTGTTAAAAAAAGTTATATTGGTTGACAAATAAACGCAGCTTATACAGGATGGTTGCACTATAGGGTAATTAAAAGTTACAGTTATACAAGGTGATTCAAAAAAATGTCTAATAAAATTGTTATATAAGGTGACCCATAAACACTTGCAGTTTCGGTGATAAACGTTCGGGATTGGTGGAGTTATAGTTAAGTAGGGTGTTTAAAAAAATTTAACAATTTTTTTTATGGGATAACCCATATGTTTCATAAGTAATTTCTGTTTGCAAAGTCGTGTTCATTCAGTACGGGGGTGAAACCTCGGGTAACGGCTACTATAATATAAAGCCCTGTTTTTACGAAACTGTAATAAAGAGCGATTGTATGTTTTTATTTTAAAAAATACATTATACTGATATATTTTGTTCATTACTACTCTATTTTACTCTATTCAAAAAGAACAAAAGAACGAAAAGTTATCCAGTTCCATGGGCATAAGGATCTGCAATAGAAAACCCCGAAAGGGAAAAACCTCGGCATTCCCTGATTACTTCTCTTGTTCATTCACTCATAAAAAATTCATCAACCCACTTCATTTTCGAGATGCCAATACGAAGTTCTGTGTATTAGAAGAAATCCTTGCCCCGTAACTTCAACGATAAAGAACAGATTACGTTGGCATTCCGAAGTACATTAGCATTTACATTATTCTCCAAACAAGAAGTATTGTTCAGGATCCTCGGCGTTCAGAAGTTACCTAAATTATTCTCGAACTAACTTTCATTTAATTTGTCCTTCGCGGTACATTTGGTTATTCGAGCATGTTGGAATAAATGATGTCGATGTAATGCTAGGCGATGAATGCAAGCGAAATGTATTTCTTGCACTGTGAAGATTAAGTTTCTGACCTTTGATGATTAAACCGACTAAATTATCTCCGGAGAATTATGCTCTAATGGGAAATTCTAGCATCTAATTGTAACAATTTAGTTTCTTGTTTTCTGAATAATAGTTGTGGCATCTCTAATTTGTATTTTAGAATTTTTTAGCAACAAGACCACACTTACAGGAAATGTTGATTTTATATTATCCACATCTTTTTTAACTTTTTTATTTGTTTTATTATTTGGCCCACTTTCTATAATGGTTACTGTAATTCACCCTATATTGCGACCACCCTGTATATGTTTCTGTGTGTTAGTCACCCAATATAAAGTATTTGTCAATCATTTTCTGTACCACCCTGAACACTTATAATTTAACTCCACACGATCCTGCAACCGCCCTGTATAAGTATTAATCATCTCCACCCTAGTGACTATTTCTATTTTTCTATCGTTTAAACCTATAATTTTACTTCGCCCAAAATGCCAAGCATAAGCAACTACTTATGTTCCACACTATATAACATTTTTTAATCACCCTGTATAACTATAAGTCCACTCCACCTTATATTTCTGTCTGAAACTGCTTCTAGAATTTTTTCAACCCTTCGCCCTATAACTCGAATATCCTTACTGTGTATAAGTTTTTAGCAATTTTTTAAGTTTTTTTCTCCACTCTGTATAACTATAGTTTTACTTCACTCTTATTTCAACCATCTTGGATACGCAACTACTTATGTTCCACCCAATACAACATTTTTGAATCACCCTGTATAACTTTAATTCTATTTCACCTTATATTTCAACCATCCTGTATACGGGACTGCTTATGTACCACCCAATATCACATTTAGTTTAAGATTTTTTGAACCCACCTGTCTAACTGTAATTTTACTTCGCCCAATATTTCAACTGGTACATTGCTTGCTGCTTCAATTTCGGTGCACGCACACACCTACCACCGTATACCATATAGAAGACATCGCTTACCTAATAAAATTTCTTTTCGATTTACTAATGGAATATTTTGTGCCATTTTACTCGACTGGAATGAAAACCATTAAAAACACTCTGTACGATATACTTCCATTAGAGAAAACAATATAGATTTATGAAAATTCACTGAAATGTACTCCCTTAATTACTGTTTTTTCTAATTTTCTGGAAAATCGTGAAGCTCACGTTATGGAAAATTATATGGTACCTTGGACGGATCCGGGCCGGTACGGTGTTTAATTGAATTTTCCAACAATTCGATAAGTCCTGAATTTAATTGCGTGCGTTTAGACTGTGAGACCTCTTCGCTATTTCAATTGCCTCTCTTACGAGTCTTGATTTCGGTGTTCTCAAAGTATATTCGGTGTGACATGGTAGTGGCGTGTTCCGCAATGGATGTTGTTTTTTCCTGTTTTCTTACAGCGTTCTGGTGTTCATCACGTCTAGCTTGAATTCTTCTATTGGTTTGCCCCACATAGGTTTTATGACAGTCTGCACATGGAATTTTGTACACTCCCTGTTGTTCTAAAGGGATCCTCGTCTTCGGAGTCCTCAACACCGTGCTTATTTTTCTGTCTGTATTGAAAATAGTATCTTTATTGTGTCTCCGTAGAATTCTTGCAATACTGTCCGTGGTCCCCTTGACATATGGTAAATAAGCCTTGGTTATTGGTGTCTCATGCTCCTCGTCTGTTTGTCTCGGTTTTGCCTTTAGGGCTCTTTGTATATTTCGGTCTGTAAATCCGTTTTGTCTCAGAGCTGTTTTTAAACTGTCCATTTCCTGTTTGATGTTACCCTGGTCAGCTAGTCTTTGCGATCTGGTTACTAAAGTGTTGACGACGGCTTGCAGTTGGGCTGGGTGGTGATGAGAATTACCATGAAGGTATCTGTTGGTGTGAGTTGCTTTCCTATATACTGTATGGCCAAGGGTTCCATCTTCCTTCCTATTTATGAGAACATCAAGGAATGGTAGTTGATTGTTGGCTTCAACCTCCATGGTAAATTTTATTTTGTGATGGATGCCATTAAGGTGGTCTAAAAAAGTATTGAGGTGTTCCTTCCCATGAGGCCAAATCACAAATGTATCATCCACATATCGCAACCATAAACTGGGTTTAAGAGTTGTAGTTCTTAGTGCCAACTCCTCAAAGTTCTCCATGAAAAGGTGCGCTATAACTGGTGAGAGTGGCGATCCCATTGGATCTCCTTCCACTTGTTTATATGGTTGGTTCTCGTAAACAAAATAGGTGTTCATCAGACAGTACCTTGTTAAGTCTACAAGGTGTTGCGATGGTTTGTATTTTTCTATTATGATATCCAAGGCTTCGTCAATAGGGATGTTGGTGAAAAGGGACACTACGTCAAAACTTACAAGAATACACTCTGGTTGTAAGACCGTTTTTCTAAGTATTTCGATGAAATGTGTCGAATTTTTCACATATGAGTCTGCCTCCTCTGCAAACGGTTGAAGTTGTTAGGCTAGGTGTTGTGTTGGGGATCCAATTGAGCTTACTATTGGCCTCCAAGGGGCACCTTCTTTATGTACTTTTGGCAATCCATAGAATTTCGGACATCTCGATGACTTTTCACGCGGAATGAGTTGCAGTTGGAGATTTTTGTCGATCCTACTTGCTTGGATTTTGGCCTTGGTTGTTTTCTCCATTTAGTGTCCTCGAAAACTTAAAAACAAATATATATATATATAAATTGACTAAAATTTTTCTTGGTTTTTGGTCATTTGTTATGTTACATTTTGTCCTCTTTCAAACATGTCAAACTCAATAACACACATTTATGGACAAACCACTAATTTGTTTCTGGGCACATTTACACATTTAAAATTATTTACATTCACTTTCACACACAAATTGATGCCTGACTCCCAAAAACAAAACAAATTAGTGGTTTGTCCATAAATGTCTATTATTGAGTTTGACATGTTTGAAAAAGGACAAAATGTGTCCGAAACGTAACGTTTAAAATTAAATAAACAAATGACCAAAAACCAAGAAAAATTTTAGCCAATTTATATGAAACCTATGGTCAAAGAAACTCTAAAGTAATAAATAAACAATATATATATATATATATATATATATATATATATATATATATATATAAATGTTTTAGGTGGTTTCCGGGAATTCATCCGCGTAGTTGATAACTGATCCCTGCCGGGATCGATGGTAAAATGACGACGTTTCGGCAGAGTCACATCTGCCCTCTTCACGTCGTCATTTTACCATCGATCCCGGCAGGAATCAGTTATCAACTACGCGGATGAATTCCCCGAAACCACCTAAAACATATATATATTCAATTTTATTAGTAGAAAAACTCGCTGCACTAACTCTTTTATTTGAAATGTTTAGCATTTCCATTGAAGTTAGAGTTAACCAGGTTCTATTGTATGCGAGAAATTATGTGTCTATAATAACACTAATAGATAAGCAACTCTATTTTATCATCGGCCATTTTAATCTTTTGTTATTGTTATTGACTAGACAGCGCAGAAACCGTGGAAGCACTTTTTCTGTCATATTAGATGTACACATGAAACGACTGGGATGGACTTAAAAGCCAGCTTCGAAAAATAACAATAAGTAATAGTAATAAGTTATTGTGATTAAAATATATACATAAAAATATTTGTATAACTACCAAGATTAAACGTACGACTATTGTAACAGAAAAGTGAAACAAAAGTAGTTTAAAGAAAAATTAAATTGGAAATGTTTGCATTGCGAACATCACATTTCCTCACACTAGCTGTGACCCCCCACCCCCCTGTATGCGAACGTATTTTATGAACGACCCCAAAGATAAACCCACTTTGCAGTCTGAGTAGAGACAAACATAAAATAACATTTTTCAAAATATATATACAAAGGTGAGCAGTTCAAATGTATCGTGTAAACCTTGACATTTACCAAATAAACGAGAAATCTGTAAATAAGTTATTGCCCGAAGCGAGATTAAGAATTGAAAGAAAATATTGCTTTAGGCAAATGCGTTTCTCGTATTAAACTTTAAAAAGAAAAGTGTCTCTTTTTATTTGTTCTAATACAAAACGCAAATTAAGGTTAATTAATTTATACATAAAAAATATAGCAGGATACGTATGCAATTTCAAAAAAAATATATAATTTTCCAGATTTTCTTGTAGTGTAACAATCGTTAATGCTTTTTTTAATATTAACAATTATTCGGACGTTGTCACTCTCACGTTTTATGGTGGTCCAATATAGGCGTAATATAGGTTGTCCACATAAAAATGGCTTTCTTGTAAATCTCACTGTTTTCGTTTCTGTCGTTTATATGAACCTCTTTGTTTTAACTGATTAAGTTTCTGTCTCAGTAGTGTAAGTCACCCTGAATACTGTTTTAAATTTTAACAACTAATATGCACTTCACTTTCTAGAACTCTATTTACACGTCAAAACCCAATATGACAGCTGATTTCGCAAACAATTTACATCAAAATAATAACACTATCTAACCTATACTAAATGTGGAATGTCCAGCCGTTCCTTTTATAATCTACATCCAACTCTCTAGCAAATTTCGACAGTCGTCTCCCAGTTTGTTTGAGTATTCAATGCTAACATGTTTTTGCTGACCAGAAGGTTCCCGATCGGTGTTTTAACTCCCAGACGGTCAATGTTTTATTTTATAACTAATTTAGGTATCTCCAGTGTCGGCGAATATAAACTGTATAACAATACTGTCGTCACATCGAAACTTGCCTCGGCCGTTTCTTGATCTTACCTCAAATTCTAGATTTACTTAACTGACTTTTGATGTCCGCAATATTTAACAGTGTTAGTCTGAAGTAGGTACACAATGTAACTCATTCCTCGAAGTTTTCTTGGACTTTCATCGTCTTGAAGTGGTTGATCTCACAACGTTTCAGAAGCTGTTATTTGCTATCGTCATCAGGTGAATGATAGGAAATTCAGAGTATGGGTCGTATTTATAGTACACCCTTAACCGGTCATGCGTCGCCGGTCATGGTCATTGGGTCTTATCTGGTCCAATCAGCGTCGTCGTTCCTGGAGGTTGGTTGCCGGTGATGCATAGCGCAGAGGCCCAAGAAGAGCTCTCCAAATATTTTTAATTTGGACGCTGGGCTCGCTAATTATATTTTCGTTCGAGATTATATATACTGTCTCTATGAATTTTCTTGTGTACCAGTGCCCTTCCTTGTGAATTTCTCTAGCCTCGACCCAGTTGGTATTATGGTGTTCGGTCCATGCGTGATTAGGTAGCCCAGACTTCGTTACCTCTGCCCTTTGACTAGCTGTGCGGTGTTCCTTAATACTGGCGTCCAGCGGTCGCTTTGTCTCTCCAATATAAAGATTGCCACATTCACACGGTATGCTGTATATACAGTTATTTGGTATTGCTGGTGCGTCGGGCCTCGTTCTTGTTGTCATGCTTCTCACGGTGGATTATCATCATCATCATCAAAACACTAATCCAGAGAGCCAAAAATATCTGCAGCACACCAGAAGCCCTCAACGGAGAACAAGTGAAACTTAGAAAAGACCTTATGGCTAATGAGTATCCGTAAACGATCATTGCCAAAGCGTTTGAACAGCTGGACAAACCACATAGGCAGGAAGAGGACACCACGGTAGCAACTTTACTATTACCGTATACTAAAGGGTTGTCGGAGACACTTAGTAGAATTGCACACAGCTATGGAATCAAAATGATCTTCATAAGCAACGACACCTTGAGGAGCATAATAACAAGAACGAGGCCCGACACACCAGCAATACCAAATAACTGTATATACAGCATACCTTATGAATGTGGCAATCTTTACATTGGAGAGACAAAGCGACCGCTGGACACCAGGATTAAGAAACACCGCACAGCTGCTCAAAGGGCAGAGGTAACTAAGTCTGGGATAGCTAATCACGCATGGACCGAACACCATAATATCAACTGGGACGAGGCTAGAGCAATTCACAAGAAAGGGCACTGGTACAAAAGAAAATTCATAGAGACAGTATATATAATCTCAAACGAAAATATAATTAGCGAGCCCAGCGTCCAAATTAAAAATTGATTGGACCAGATAAGACCCAATGACCATGACCGGCGACGCATGACCGGTTGAGGGTATAATATAAATACGACCGATACTCTGAATCTCCTATCATTCACCTGATGACGATATCAGATACACAGCTATTGAAAAGTTGTGAGATCAACCACTTCAAGACGATGGAAGTCCAAGGAAACTTCGAGGAATATTTAACAGCTTCTATTCGCTCGGAGCTTATCTAAAGAGAAGTCTCGACAGAAAACTATCCTCTTGCATTTTTTTACAGATGCTTTTGTTACGTCGAAACCTAAATGGCACTCCAAAAAGAAGAATATTGTTAGGGTTAGGATTAAGGTATTTAGCCTGTTTAGTAATGGTGTGATAACTATCCTTGGCACCTGTCCCTTTGTTGCTTACATATAGATCTCAGAATTAATTTTCTACGGTTTCTTTCCTATTTGTTTAATTCCCTATTCTCTGTATGTGTTTGTTTAAGCTGCTAGTATATGCTCTTTGTTTTTCTTAATAGCCTACTCTATTTTGTTGTTCGAAGTTCTTAAGACTATTTCGTTTTGTAAGTCGGAGATTGTTTTTTTTTTGGGGAGACTAACCTGGGTTTATTTTTCTTAAAATTTGATTCATTCATTGATTTATATAGATAACTGACACTCTCACCTTTACATAAATATACCAATTGCTCATTTTTATTTCTTTCAAAAATATAGCTTTCCATCATGGATACGTATCTATGTTTGATATTACCAGGAAATGATCAGAACCGATGCCATGTTCTCTACAAACAGGTGTGTCTATCACTGTGTCCGCTACTGTTAATTAGTAATACAAAGGCGAGTATTGATCTATAAGCTCTCATTGTCCATATATATTTACATATATCTCCATTTTAATTGCATGTTTCCTCCTCAAAACATACCCTCTATTTTTTGCATCTGAGTGTTGCTGAATTTTGCCATAAAATCTCTCATTAGATAGATTTGGTCGTTGAGTTATATGTATTAAGATTCCTTATATTTATGAAGAAAAATTTTTAACTTCTCTTGTCTGGAATATATTCTGCAATATTGGACGCTTTTCTTTAAATTTCGTTTGTTCAGGGTGGGACTATTTGTTCACTTATACCGTTTTAAATGTTCATTTGGTTTTTATCTATTCACAGTGAATTCTGAAAACAGTATGTAAATAACACTAATCAAAAAAAAAATATTTTCAATTTTTTCCTGTGATGATAAGGTAATTTTTAACTAATGCACATGCTTAGATTTCAAAACTCACGCTGCTTTATTCGTAACAGCTCTTCTTGACGACTGCAGACTCTACAGTGAAAAGCAGGGTGAAAGATTTCACCAAGATATTCGGATAATGAAATAACGCTATCAAGGACAGTGGGACTATCATATGATAGCTGAATACTGTTGGTGTTTACAAAGGGACCAGTCTGCTGCCGAATAACCAAGAAAATCATATAACAAGACATTTTATGGGCGTTAATAACAAATAAACATATTTTAAAAACATTTAAAAACATTAAAAAATATTGATTTCAATTAAACAAAAAAGTAAAGCTAATACAATGAGATAAATTTGAGGAAATTGCCTCCTGATAGTAAAGCTTTCTCGGAGGATTATTTAACATAAACTAGTTCTATGGATATTTTGTCAACTAATTTTCCCGTATAATATGCTTGAACGTATATTGCAAAATACTTTTCTGTGCGATGAGACTTTGCGATTCCTGAGAAGGAACGGTGGTTTTTTTAAAGCAATATGTGATAGTTTACCTGGCTTTTGTGCAATTGTAAATAATGTTGGACTTGATTAATTTATTCTGAAGTTTCTTTTTTTATGTAGATTCGACAGAATATGTTACCCTGACACATACATGAAGTAATAGACCTTCATTTGTTGCTGTACTTTTGCCAATTCTGCTACACATTATTAAATATTATTATTATTATTATTAGAAGACAATTAAATATGCTTTTACGTTTGCGTTCTTTTAGATTCCTATTTGGTTTTTGTTAATGGTGCAACTGCTAATCCAATGTTACCTAGCATATTGTACCACTGTTATTTGTATTATTTCCGAGTCGCTACTGTAATATAATTCCTTTGTTTATACTCGTTTTGCTTGTGTCGTCATTATGTCATCTGACAATATCTGAAGCTTTTATGCATTCAACAAATACTTTTAACTGTTGAGAGAGCTGTTTACTAACTATTTGCTCAGACACACGACTAGGAAGGCCAGGGATGAGGTGATAGATCATTTTCATGAATCAATATAACAGACAGACGTATTTCCCGATAAATATTTCTTCATATTGTTCCATCCCTGAATTACTAAGACTAGACATATATATATATATATATATATATATATATATATATATATATATATATATATATATATATATATAACTATGTCTGATGAACACTTATTTTGTTCACAAGAACCAACGATACAAACAAGTGGAAGGAGCTCCAATGGGATCACCACTCTCACCAGTAATAAGCAAACTTTTTTATGGAGAACTTTGAGGAGTTGGCACTAAGAATTCAAATTCTTAAACCCAGTTTATGGTTGTGATATGTGGATCATACATTTGTGATTTGGCCTCATGAGAGGGAACACTTCAACACATTTTTAGATTACCTTAATGGCATCCTTCGCAAAATATAATTTACCATGGCGGTTAAGCCAACAGTCAACTCTTATTCCTTGATGTTCTGATAAATAGGAAGGAAGATGTGTTGGCCATACAGTATATAGGAAGATACCTTCATGATAATTCTCATCACCACCCAACCCAACGACAAGCAGTCGTCGAGACTTTAGTAACCAGATCAGAAAGACTAATTTACCAGGATAACAGCAAATAGAAAATGTACAGTTTCACAGACCGAAATGTACAAAGAGCCCTAAAGTCAAAATCTAGACAAACAGACGAGGAGCATGTACCGTATGTCAAGGGTACCACGGACAATATTGCTATAATTTTACGGTGACGCAATTATCGATACAATTTTCAATACAGGCAGAACAATAAGCACGGTGTTGAGGACTCCGAAAATGAGGATCTCTTTAGAGCAACAGGAGTGTACGAGATTCCATATGCAGACTGTCACAAAACCTATGTTGGGCAAACTAATAGAAGAATTCAAGCTAGACGTGATGAACACCAGAACGCCATAAGAAAGCAAGAAAAAACAACATCCATTGCGGAATACGCCACTAGGACGTCACAACGAATAGACTTTTAGAATACCAGAGTACTGGCAAATATAGAACACCCTAAATCGAGACTCGTAGGAGATCCAACTGAAATCGAGAAGAAGCCTCACAGTGTAAACGCACGAAATGGGATCCAGAACTTATCGAATTCTATTAAACACCGTAAATAACCTTGACGTGGCCACTGAGTGACAAGGGCCAACCACACCGAGTCGTTCACGGTACCAACCGGTAAGCGCCGAACCGCGACTATATAACAACGCGCACGCTTTGGAGCCAAGACAAAAAAATAAAATTTAATAACAAAATTCAAGTTCTAGAATGGGGGTCTCAATCTGTCTCCTCCTCAAATCTCACTAAAACACTGATTTAAAAGAGTTTCAGTGTCAAGATAGAACTCGGGGTCTCATTCTTCCGACTCCACAAATGTTACTAGAAAACTGAACTGAGTGTGTATCTGCTCTGCTTTTATATGTAGTTGTAGATCGAGTAGAAGGAAATCTCACTTTCAGTTGTATTGTACTTCAAAACATAACCAAACTAGTTAAAACATATTAAGGCCTATATTATATATCACATCAATTTTATATTAATAATATTCAAAGAAAAACCATTAAGGAATTGTTACTGAAAAGTTAATATATTTTCCAATTTTAAGCCTGTAATTTGTCCTTCACAAAGTTTCATATGAGAATTTGCAACAGTTGAATAAAAAAACATTCAAGTCCACTTTCAATATTTCGTAACTCTGTAAGCCTGTTCGATTTATGCTCCACAATCTCCTGGGGGATGCCCTAAATTCAATTCACAAATTGCCTAATTTATATGCAAATTTAACGGCTCCTTGACACTGTGAAACGTTCACCATCTGTGTTTCTGTTATTTGTTAACCCAACAAATGACACAATTTTCGTTTCAAAATTATTTTTTGTCTTGTGCTTTCTGTTTTTTCCCTTAGTATATAGGATAGTGTATATTTTATGGTGGAACTTGTCTAATACATTCAGGGTCACCTTTACCCTTTCCTGAAAAGGCTTTCTAACAAATAAACACTGCTAATATGTTGATGATTGCTTCAGTCTTCACTTGAAAATTGATTTTTAAAACTTCAAATTAAAAACAACAAACACGTAATTAAATTTTCACTTCTTATTTATTTTGATTTTAACATGTTTCGCCAAGTCTGGCTTCCTCAGGAATTGGAAATTCAATGTAGGCTAAATTTATATTTCTAAGAAAGAAAAAATAAACTACAGATAGGGTAATAAAATAAATAAAAGTATCCTCTTATTTCTGGGGAATTTCCGAGGAAGTGGGCGGGGTGTAGGTCAGGTAAATTATACATTTATAAAACATTATTGACAACAGATGTGGATAATATGATATAATATTGTTTTGAACCGGATGTTGAGATTAAGTAAGGGAGATGAATTGGTATCAGTTTGATCATTTAAGAGATTCCGAGAATTTTTGTTTTAGTTGTTTTCTGTTTCACCATTAACCTTCCTGTCACTTATTATTTCATGGAACGGCAACGTCGTGTATTTACATTTTATTTCATCACGCAAATGATTGTTATTTAAAAACAATTTTAAAATTTTACCTAATATATTATTTTTATAAAATAATTTACATTAACATTTGTAATTCAAATGTGTTTTATGTGTTTGTTTACTTTGTGATAGATGCTTAGATACTAATTAATGGCAAATATTTTTCATGAGTTCTGTTTTTGTTGGTTATTGAACATGAAAAAACATAAGCTCGAAAGACGAGTTAATTTCACTCAAGAAGAAACAGACATTCTAGTGTAGCTTGCAGAGACAAAAAATATATAGTTGAAAATAAAAAAGATGACGCTACAGCTTGGCAAGACAAAAAAGCATGGAGGGATAATGAAACGCCATTTAATAGTGCACCTGTTTCGGTATTAAGCAAATATAAACACCTCAAATGAAAGCATGAGGCAATAAAATGGGACACTGTGAAGAAAAGTGCTTAATTTGAGCATAACGCTGCAAAACTAATGGCGGTACTGGTAGAGATTCATTATTTAGACCATCAGAACAAAAACTGAAGAAAACGATTATTCTATCTGTTGAAGGAAATGAAACTTGTTTTGACTCTGATTTGGTTCTGCCAAGCGAGTTGCATATTTATATTACCTGTTTATCTTAAATATTAATTAATTAATAACCAAGATCTATTTAATCCAATTATTAAGGTACTGTAGCTTCGAACTTAATAATTCCTTCATAACGCAAGGTTCAACTATCTAATGAGCAAACAGTTAAGAGCTGTCTAAGTACTTCTTTTGAAATAACACCACAGTTAAGAAAATTGCTCTATATTCCAAACCTAGACCCCAAAACGTTTGGAATATACAGCAATTTTCTTAACTGTGGTGTACTTAGACATTGAAAAATATGCCACAAATATCATTCAGAAAACAATTCTTGCTAGGACACTTTTAATTACGCTCGTTAAAAAAATGCTCTAAAATTATGTGCGTTCTCACCACTTGAAACAATATGTTTATCTTCTAGATGTAAACTTTACCAACCACACGAATCGGCTGATAAGTTCTCAGCGACTTATTTGCCAGATATTTCTATTCGAGACCTGTGAAATCAAAAATTCTAGTTAACTTTGCAGATAAGTTGCTAATAGGCTATCAGAGACGTTATCTGTACCTGAAGAAGTTGGGAAACTGGCACTCAGTGTTTCAATTATTCTTCTATAGTCCAGAATATCCCCGCTATTATTGGCGAGTATTTATATTCTACATGAAATAGCAATGCAATGTAATGCATTAAGAGAATTGGATATTTGAAATTGATGAGGTTCCATAAGCGACCTGAAACACCGAGTAACAAGTAGCGTGCTTCAGAAGATTAAAGGGGGCTGACATTCGAATAAAGGAAATATTGCAATAAAAAAAGGATTTACTCCACAGATGAAAATTACTTCTGCCTTCGCCTAAATCTCCCTAAGCACGCAGGATGATATACCGCTAGATGTTGTTAGTAGTGACAAACAATTATCATTTGGAAGATATCAATACAATCTATATATTCTCAAGTTTTATGGCAATTTTATTGTTTACTACATTTATATTATATAAAGGAACTCACATTCACATGTATGTTATTGTTAGCAAATAAAGTATTATTTTATTATTCATATTATTACTATTTCCATTTGTAGATTCCTTCATTAATTGTTTATATATTTTACTGCATCGTTTAGTATTGTATCAATTACACGAATTAGTACGTAGTTAACTGAATCGTATGTAGCTTACTGACTCTTCCTATACAATATTCTTATAGTTTCCTGGAATAAAGCTTATCATCACAACGACTTGATCATACAATATATAGCACGCATACTCTCTCTAAGATACGGATAACATGCTTTTAAGGGCAAAAATTCCTACACCTCCGATATACTAAAATAGGATTTAGCTCTGTGGGAGCTTTCGCCAGGTTATTGGCGTCGTGTCTGCAGTCTGAACTTTCTATTCTTCAGAGCTATCGTCAGGGACTGATATCTTTTAGTTAGTTGTTTTTCTAAAGACTTTTCCTACGAAACCTATCATGTAAAGTTCAACAAGTAATCTGGGCAATTTTTCGAAACTTGTTTTATTGCATTATTAGTTTGAAGCTCGTTTCACGAAGTTTCATTGCACTTCGTCTTGAAATGGTTTATTTCACAACGTTTCAATAGCTTTGTATCCGCTATCGTCATCGGTGAATGGGAAATTCAGGTAATCATGGTCATTGGGACTCCTCTGGTCCAATTAGCGTAGTCGTACCTGGCGATTGGTTCGCGGTGATGCGTAGCGACAGTGGCATAAGAAACCACTTGGTTCTTCCTTGTAAATTACCCTGGTCTGGTCCCAGTTGATATTATGGTGTTCGGTTCATGTGTGATTAGCTAGCCCATCCTTCTTTAACTCCGTCCTCTGAGTAACTATGCAGTGTTCCTTAATCCTGGTGTCCAGCTGACGCTTTATCTCTCCAATGTAAAGATTGCCACATTCACAATGGTGCTGTATTGTTATAGATACAGTTATTTGGTTTTGCTAGAGCGTCCAGCCTGGTTCTTTTAACCATGCGGTATTGCTGCTTTTGAAGATCATTCTAATTCCATATTTATGTGCAATTCGTCTGAGTTTCTCTGTCAAGGCTCTAGTATACGATAATAATAGAGTTGCTATGGTGGTTTCATCTTCCTGTCTAATGGTTTGTCCAGTTCTTCAAAAGCCTTTTTAATGATGGCCTTCGAATATCCATTCGCCAAAAGGTCTTCTCTAAGTTTCACTTGTTATTCTTTGAGGAATCCTGGTGTGCAGCAGATATTGTTAGCTCTATGGATTAGTGTTTTGATGATGCCAGTTTTCGTCGCTGAGTGGTGGATAGAATTGTAGTGTAGCTATAATCCTGTATCTGTAGCCTTCTGTAGACTGTTGTTTGGATTCCGAACTTAGTCCTTTGACGATTTACATCAAGGAATGATAGGCAGCCACTCTGTTCCATCTCCATGGTGAATCTAATGGATGCTCTACTGCACTTATACACTACAATACGAAATAAAAACAGTCCTTTTACAAAACAATACTGAGGAGAGAATATACCAATAAGCGTTTCAAAATAATACCAGATTATTGTTTAGAAAGCAAAATTTCTTGTTAACTTGTATATTAAATTATTAGATGCCATACCAACCTTACAAACTGAAACGCAGAATTAAATTATCTTTTTTGCCTCTTAATAACATAATCATCCGAGACTATTTGCTGCTTCCTATATTCTTTATAAGATACAGTTAATTTTTTATAAAGAAACTTGGAATAGTTTTGTAAATTACAAATATATACTCTTCTTTGCTAAATACTAATGAAACAATCGTTAAAGCTAGTGCTGTCTCAGAAAGTGATGTGCCTATTTTTCAAATACTTAATCGATCAAACTCTAAAGTCATCTAAATTATCTATTCAATTTTATCATTCAGTTTTCTTTTACCATTATTTTGGACAAGGGGCAAGAGTTTGGAGTGCGGTTTTTGCAAACTTGTTGGGTCTTCTTCATATTACTATTTTTCTATGTAAAAAATTGAAACCAAAAGAAATGAAAATATGCAATTTCTATTGTAACTAATAATATAAGAAGAGTTCCTTGCAACGGCAATGAATTTTTAAAATTTCTTTTGACAGTTTTTGAAGTAACAAATGTTTGTTTAGACAAATATTAGAACACCTTGATCTTCAAAATAAAAATTTCTCAAATCTATTTCAGCTTGGAAAAGTATACTCAAGCGAAACTCAAATACTGCATTTGAAAAACAAATGCAGCTTTTTGAAGTCAGCTAAAGCTACACAAATATGAGAAAAAATAGCTGCAGTAGTAGTAAGTAACACTCATAATATTATCGATCAGGTAAATGTAGAAAATACAGAAAGACGGCATTCAGAAACTTTAAAGAAACGCTTTCTGTCATCTCTAACGATATTTACCATTAGCCTAATTTATCTCTGAACGGGAAATATTTAAATGCTACTTACTGAACCGGCACGGTAACTTTTCAAAGGACACAAACCGCTATCCAAAAATGACTAACGATTATTTTATGTTTCCATAATCCACCTAATGACCTTCATTTTTAAAGAGGACAGTACAAAGGGAAAGTTTGAAGAACTCCAATTTATTTTCGTAAGTTCTGAAAAGAAACCTAAAACTCTTTAAGATGTCTGAAATTAGTTATTGTGTACTTTGTCAAACGAATAGAACTTTCAATTTCCGTCATTACTTTAAAACACCACAACTTCATAAATAAATTTGCATAACTAATAAAAGAACTGGTGATAGATTATTTTTCATTTATGAGCGCTTTCATGAAAATTTACAAACATATCAACCTCATAGTAAAAGGATTGGCCGTGGCACTATAGGTAGAACGCACTTATTTTGATATGTGTTATTAGACCATCAGGCACATCTAATACCAAAGTGATAGAAGCAATAAAGTCTAGTATCAATTGATTAATTATATACTAATTCTGTAATTGACTGTTACTATTTCCACAATTTTCCTTGTAAAGAAATAACTTCTATCATCTTATCTTTATCTCTTTCTAATCAGCCTTCCTTGGTACAACAACTTTTGGTTTGCAGATTTTTGGACTAAAGACTCCCTATTTTATTCGTATGTCGCTATCTTCCGGCCATCTTCTAGATCTTCCCTTCATCATTTCAGGATTCTGGTGGTTAACATTTCATCTTGATTTCTGACTACGTGGCCTGATTATGGAGTCTTATTATTTTTTTACCCGCATAACTTTGTTTCTGATCTTTGCTAATTATGTGTTATTATTTGGTTTTTCATCGATACTTTGGTTAATTTTACACGCCTGTTAATATTTTTGCAACTGTTTGGGAGTTTTTCAGCAAATCTGAGGTTGTTTAGACCCACTTCATTTATTAGAATGCACCAATTTCTTGAAAATACCATCTAAAGAATTGATAAATAATGCGCAACAAGTTGATCTTGTCTTATATATACAGGGTGCTCCAAAAGTGTGGACATCTCTGAATAACTCATCAGGAATGTATTTTTTGACAAATGTTAAATACAAAAGTTTTAACATTTTCCCCTGGCTATCGAACGGTGACCTTGACCTTGCCGGTTTATTAAAGTCAAATGCATTTTTTAAATGTGAACCCACATTTCTTATTTCAGATTTAGAAAGCGGAAAATTTATTTCCAAATTGACCTTGACCGTTACCTTCATCATGACCTTTACCACGACAAAGGTCAAATGGATTTTACAAATATGAACTCCCATTTTTGATTCAGAATTTGTAGGGGGCGCAGTAGTCAACAACCTTGACCTTCATTTGTCCTTGACCATGAATTGATGGTATATCAAAGTAAAATAAATTCAGACTAAAAAATGGGAGCATGAGTAAGGTCTCATCAAATTTTGAAAAAATGGGGGTTCTAATTTGCAGTTAACCTTAAGGTCGTAATCGTTAGTAGCCAAGATCACCTGTATAATCTAACAAAAAAACGGCTATTAATAGATACGGTTGTGATAAAGTTCTGCACAAAATACATGAATCGGACAATTTTCTTTTTTCGATTGATTAATTTTTTTACTCGTCTGGCGACACCTGTAAAAACAGGAAAAATTATATTTGTTAAAATGATGAGGTCCTTGAATTTATTTTGAAGTAAATAGATGTAATTTCTTTTTTGCTATTAAATATAGAACATTCTGCTGCAAATTTTATCGTACTTGGATCAGAATAATTCTGGATAGAAATTATTAACCAACGACAATTAACATTAATAATAATACATTTCAATGAATAAAAATAAATAATATACATTAGCAACAGCTCACTCGATGATACACTAAATTAATGATTTTTCAATCATTCCGAGATTCATTAGATGGAACGAATTAGAGCAAATTTTCTCCCCTGTCGAGTTAAACTTAGTTATTTAAAGGGCCTCACATAAAAAATCTATTGGAATCAACTGTTGAGATCTTAGTTGCCACTCAATTATTCCACATATACCAATCCATGTTTTATTAAAGATGGTATCTATAAACCTTACTTGTACACCATAATGCTGCTGTGTCCTATCTTGTTGGCAAAATAATGGATGATTTAAATGTTGCGCATTGTTGGTATCTACGAACGCTTGAGTTAAGGCACGGAGAATTGATATCCGGGAAAAATGTGCACCTGTAAAATTACCATGTTTGTTAACTATGCCTTCCCAAACATTAATTTTTGTGGGTTTTGTGTGGGTACTGGTTTGTACCCAAACAGCATATTCCTGAGAGAAGCATCCACAATTGTGACGATTCACTGCACCATTTAAACAGCAAAGTACCCATCACTAAACACAACTTGATTTAATTTTGGAGATCCTTGTCTATTTGCCCCATTATAATCGTCGATCAGTATCAACTTATGTCCGCTCATGACTGAGGTGCGTTCTGTTAAAAGGCAATTTGATTTTCTTTAAATTTAAATAAAAGACTGTCTGGCATTTTTCTTTGACACCCTCCATTTCCTGGTACTTGCAATAATTCTACTTACAGTAGGTCTAGAAATTGCATCCCTCTCACCATTAAAAATGTCCAAGTATTCTATGCATTCTCTCTCATAAAGAGTCAATTTGATAAGTAGTATGATAACATCTAATACTTAAAACTGAAAGCTACTATTAGACACTAATCAAGAAGTTATCACTTGTAAATTATTTTCTATAAGGACACGAAAATAAAGAACTTTTGAAATTTTGAAAAAATATTGAAGTATTGTATTGTATTCTCTCTAAATTTTTATTTATTCATTTGCTAAAAAAGTATAATATGCTAATACAAAAAAATAGAATTAGAATTATAACGTACTGAACCTGTAGACGCAATTAAGTTGCCTGTACGTAGGACTGGGATATAACTGCTAATTAATATTCTTGAAACTAAAAGCTAAAACTAATAAATGCTAACAAAATCAAAAATTTTATAAAAATAAATTAAATATATAGAGTTACTCAAATATTTGTCTTATTTCTCTTGTTTTATATTTATATTATATTTATTTTTTATTTATATTATACCTATATTAATATTATACTTATAATCTTAATACTCTTGTTTGTTACTGAAAAGAAAATCGTGAAAATCTTGAAAGGTTGTTCAGAATCCATTGTTTTAATTCCTTTTTCCTCTGTTTTTAACTCATTTAGGAGTTCATTCAACAATTTAAAGTCCATGACAAGACTTCTTTTTTCGGTACTTCTCTTTTTCATTTTCGGCAACTGTAGACTTTTACATCTGGTCTTGCAATTGGATTTAATGTAGTTATATATTCTCTATAGTGATGTAATAGAGATTATAGCGAGAAAATTTGATGATCCTAATTCAGTAGGTTTTTGTTGGAAAGCTATTTATTCTTGTTTACAATTTTCAATATTCTATTTTGTAACCGTTGCAGCAGGTTAAGATTATTGTCATAGGCTCCTCCCCATGCTATATGACCATAACTGATTATATTATGAAACAGAGCGTAATAAACCATTCTAAATGTTTCAGTGTCCATATATTTTATAAAAAATAAATACCAAATATTTTTTTTTTTTTATAATATATTCAATATGATTGTCCGATTTTAGATGGGGATCAAAAATGACACCTAAATATTTTAAGTTATTCACCTTAGGTACGTTACTTCCGTTTATATAAACATCAATGGAAAGTGGTAAACTGTCCCATCGATTCCCGAAAAGCACATAAACTATTTTATCTATATTCAGGGATAATTTATTTACGGCTAGCCATTCCGATATTTGATTCAGGCAGTGATTCATTTTTGATTTTACATCTTGCTAAGTTTTGTCATAAGTTATTATCACAGTAAGAAAAGATCTTGTTATCAGTAAAATCTTCTAGAAGGTCATTCACATACAATATAAACAACAGAGGTCTAATTATTGTTCCCTGAGAAACACCGATAATTACTGGCATAAATTCACTCACTGTGTTATTAATTTTTACTCGTTGTAGCCTGTTGCCAAGATAACTCACTAATAATTTATTCGCAATACCTCTAAACTTCCTAAACAATTTTTACGTAACTCTCTGATTCAAGTACATTGTCGTTTTCACAAAAATGTCCTTAGTCTAATGACGCAAACAGTTTTTTTAAAAGAAATTCAATGACGTCATCATTTTGACAATTATACTTTTTTCTTTTTGACATATTATGTATTTTGTCTATTCATGGGTTTTCTCTCCTCCAAATTTTTTCCTGTGTATGGAGACGTTTCAACTCCGAGTCTGGAGTCGTTGTCAATCGTTTAGTGTTGTTTTCGAGGCTTTTTTCTAAAAAATTTTCGCTTTGATTTTGAATTTATTGTTTGTCAAAAAATTTGACACTGACAATTTTTTGACAAACAATAAATTCAAAATCAAAGCGAAAATTTTTTAGAAAAAAGCCTCGAAAACAACACTAAACGATTGACAACGACTCCAGACTCGGAGTTGAAACGTCTCCATACACAGGAAAAAATTTGGAGGAGAGAAAACCCATGAATAGACAAAATAATTCAAGACCTCCTCAACAATCTTTTCGAAATTACATATTATGTAATCAAAACCGTAATACAATTTATCGCTTTCTCATAACACGATATATAAAATATAAATTAGTTTTAAATATTTTTAATTGTAAAAATTGCTTACTATGACAACCTCACCTGCAACATTTTATGAAAATATACATTTTATCGCATCCAAACTTTCTGCCGCAATATTCCCAAACAGAATTTATAGTGAAAATGCCGTCAATTCAGCTGAAGCAGCTCCCTCACTACAAACGTCAGTGAAACTTGCCGGAAAACCATTTCGTGCGGTTTCCTGGAAAAGTAGGTCAAAAAATCCATTCTGCCGCTA
The DNA here is from genome assembly GCA_034190945.1 of Octodonta nipae. Classification (NCBI taxonomy): domain Eukaryota; kingdom Metazoa; phylum Arthropoda; class Insecta; order Coleoptera; family Chrysomelidae; genus Octodonta; species Octodonta nipae. The sequence continues at coordinate 17,889,598 of CM067220.1, read as the reverse complement.
ACGATTTTATCTATCCACACGTGTGAAACGTAACGATTTTGACGCATTGCATTCCGCCTCTTCCATTGTTTTCAGATGTTTCAGCTACCGCTCGCTTGGTGGCGGTAGCGAGTTCTTGCTGATATTAAATATGTTTTCCGCCAGAAATTACAATTTACAGTTTATTGGGCAAGTTTAACATTTCTTTGCAGGAATCTATATCGAATTTATTTGTCTAATTTTCATAAACTCGTCTTATTGACCTCCGACGCAAAAAAGGCGTGATATAAGTTAAAATCTGTATGTATGTCTGTCTCCTAAACGGATGTACCGTCTTTGATGCGATTTTTGTGTTTGAAAGCTGACTTGATCGTGATGGCCATAAGCTATAATTTGTGAAGATTTATTCAGCCGTTTGAAAATCGTCACCTCTCTGGGTAGCTTAGATTCACAATTTAGTCCGATAGATGGCGCTATGATTAGATTTTAAAAGTATATTTCTCAACTTTTCGCTGATAAATCTTCAATGACTTAGCGATTAAATGCGACGTATTACAATCAAGGATAATATGTTAAGCTATTAAAGCTAGATCGAAAAATCTTTTGACTTTATAAACAACAGAATTAACATAGAAGACATGCCTAGTATACCTTGACGATATTTTAGGCCGAATCAGGTATTCGGACTAATGAGGATAATTGGTCAGTCCCTAGAGACAAAAATGAACTTGGAAGCTTTTTGGATCTCTGGATCTTTACATCGAAAGACTACAAAAAAAGAGATATTTCACTGGAATCAGCGTTTTCTAACCAGTACGGCAAATTCGTCTTAGACACCGACGCCAGCAACCCCGGTTTGGAAGCCATCCGTTCTATAGTGCAAAATGGCGAGAAGCGAGTAATCGATTATTAAAACATTGGAATTTCTAAGACAAAAAAGTCAACAGAAAAAAACTGCTAGCAATAATCAAGGCTGTGGAACATTTTTACACAGATATCCCAATGATAGTCACTTCTTAATCAGAAACAATCATGCCGCTTCCTAGGCATGAAGAAACCAGATGAAAAACTGGCCAGGTAAATAGGGAAATTGCAACAATACAATTTCAAGGTACGGCGGCCGTTTGTTTATCAATGGTGATGCGGTATCAAGAAAACCTTGTCGAACGAAAGTATATATGTTGGATCAAATGACCGACCCAGATATAGAATCAAAAAGAAGACAGAGGAACACAGGGCTCGATAGGATGAAATGGCTAGCCATTCGGGCATCCTGAAGTCATTGTATGGAATTTACAAAAAGTAGAAAATGGGACTTTATGGGAAAAAACGAATAGAAGAGTCCCAAAAGCAAAGCTACTGGCCGTCATGACTGATGTACATAATGGGTTTACCGGAAGTCATCTGGATAAGAATAAGAATTCAAACACGAAATGACAACGGTTTCACTGAGTAAACTATTTCGAATATGTTAGAACTTGGTGCTAGAAATGCAACATCGGCAAAATCAGTAAGGACTTGAAGATTTATACCACAGGAAAACTGGAACCAGACAAGGAGGGTGTTCAATTTAAAAGAGTTGCTATTGATCTAACACCGTCATTTCTCTATTCTGAGTGGGGAACTATTACTTCAGGTCGTTAGTAAATGGCTTGAATCACTTGGTCTATCTACCCAATCAGGAAGCTACCACGGTGCCAACAGTGTTAATAGAATAGCTTTTCAGTAGGTTTAACACAACTTTAGAGTTGCGTTTGGACCAATGGCGAAACTTTGAGTCTAACTTATTACAGAACATCTATCTAAAGTCGTGATTGGGATGAGCACAGACCCCTGTTTCTGTTAGCATATCGCTCAGCCGTCCACAACGGGACAGTACTAACTCTGCTTAGAGTAGTGTGCGGCCAAGTGAAGGTTATCGTATGAATTGGCTTTTATCTCACAGGAGGAATTCCCAACGATTATGCAGGCCAACTTCGGTAAAGCATGCACATGAAATAATCCGAACTCAGCTACCTGGTACCAGAGATCGGATGAAGACATGTTATGATATGAGAGCGAATTCAGTTTGGTTCCAATGTGATAAGTTATGGTTAGACAACCCCAGAGGAGTCAAGGACTTCAAAACTTATAGCAACTTGTCACGACATTTACGAGTATATGCAAGGCAATAGATTGTACAACGTTTCCAAACTTCATTGTAGATATTTCACTTTTAAAAAATTTAAATTGAGCTTTAAGTTTTAACTTGAAGAACCAGGATGCACAGAAACCATTAGCAATGAAATTTTAACATACTTTGAGCATTTAATATTATCGTATAACTTATTTTTAGGAACTAGCTTTCCGAACTAACTTTCAATTAAGATTATTGTACATAAGGACAAAGAAATACCTATAATAGATATTTCAGTTATAAAAGAAGCTAAATTAATAATTTACTCAAAGGTACATTTGCATTAAAGGGTTTTTCAAGCTTTGTAAGGGGTGGTAATTACTATTCTCAGATAAGCGAAATTTGTTGGATTTTCAGAAAGCCTGATGATCGATCATTTGCCAAATTTTCACCTTGCGGCAGTTAGTATAAGAATTATGATAAACATCAGGTAAGATAAACCAAAATTGGATCTAATTCTATAAACACTCGGTTCGAGTAACGACGAAATATTTTTATAATTAACAGAAATGATTTTTTTCTACTAAACTTATAAAACAACTTATGGAGTAAAGTATACTCGCTGACAAAGAAATTACAACATACAGACGGAGATGTTTAAATTTAATATTGTATATTGCGATTATCTATACACTCCCCAACACCTCTTGGTATTAATTGAATATGGTGGTTTATTTCGTTTTGAGGAATACTATCCAAACTGCTTGTATTTCAGGTCGTAGATCCAAAATGCTTAGGGGCTGGATTAAATTTCATAGTCTTCTACCCATCATATCTAAACATGTTCTATGTGCGAAAGACCGAGAAATCGTGGCGGTTAGGGCAACAGATTCTCTCTTCGAAAAGTTTAATCTAACTCGAGCAACATGAGGCCGAGTATTATCTTGAAATATGGGATCAATGGGCCGATTAAGGTAAGGAAGTACATAGCTCTACTTCTTCCTGAAGATAACGTTGCGTTGACATGTTGCCAATAACAACTAAAGGTGACCTACTTCCATGTGCAATACCACCCCATACCATAATGCTTACGGTTTGGTGTACATGTCGCTCAACATCAATTGAGGTTGACTTTTCCGACCATCTTGTCCACCCAAGCAGAATCCAGATTCATCAGAGAAGACTGTTGTTGTTGTCTGTACCAGTGTAGGCGTTGCCGTGGATGCTCAGCGGTTAGGGGTAGCACAACATGGGGTCAATACGGCGGACACTTACAAGATGGTCACGGGAGTAGTTTTCTGACTTGCCTCCCCCCCCCCTGGACCAAATTTTCTTCTTATTTCCATCTTTTTAGAACAATTTTTTTCCGATGTGCCCCTTGCCCCTCTCTAGGAGATTTTTTTCTCAAATTTGCTACCCCAAACCAAAAGCTGGGTACGCCACTGATTATGGCTAAGTATGGAAATTTTGGGTTGCATACCTTCAAACTGACTATTTTTAGTTGCTTTTAGTGGGGTAATTTAGACTCAATATCCTATTTAAGTGAACGTTTGGACTGGCATATCAACTACCAGTATTATTTGACCATATTTAACTGAGGCAACTTACTTAGATTTACAAATTGATTTAATAACTGAATTAAAACAACTTTCTGCCGAGCCTATTAAGCCCGCAGACATTAGTATAAATATATGGTTTCAACAAGATGGAGCTACACCTCATTATGCAGCAGCAGTAAATGATTATCTCAATCAAGTTCTTCCTACATAAAATAAAATATCTACAAGAGTAAACCAACTAATACTAATGGTTTAAAACACCGAGAAAGACAAGAAATTAATCATATCAGTACAGAGATGTTGCACAACGTAAAAGAAATTCACCGTCTTTGTTTTGTTAAGAATTGAACGGTGCCCAGTTTCAAGATATAAATTAGACTACAATTATGTTAAAAATTTTTAATTACATAATTCGAACTATTTTTTTTTCTTTGTCATTAATTATTTTACCAATTAACAATAGAAAATTCTTTTTCTTATTTCCAACGTCCAAATATCAACAAGTCTTCTATTGGAAAATAAACTGAAAACCCTCTTAAACGCGCTGAATAATTTTATTCAAAAAGCGTCCTTTCATATACAAAAATTGATCTGTTTCAGGACTTTTCATTTACTTCATAATTATGTAGAAAAAGAATTTATCATATATGTAGTTCATACAATTGAGCAGAAAACACATTTATTAAACATATAATGCAAAATGGCACAAATATAGTATATTACGAAAAGTTATACACACAAGTCGTATCTTAGTATGTTTGATATATATGAAACTAAAAAACAACGTTTTTTGTTAACTGTTTATTTGGTCAACCATAAAATTGTTGTACATGGATTTTAAAACGAAAATCACGTCAGGAATTTTCTTGCTGATTTACCAGGTCTAAAAATTTAATAACTTCATTATTTTTCTTGTATAATATTTGATAAATAATATTTGAATATAAATAAAAACGTCCACAAATCAGTTCATTATTTTCTTCTATTCAATGACGATAACGCTCAAATAATTGAATGTAAAACCTAATAATAGTTGTGACATTTGTTTTAAGACAAACCTAAGAAAACATTTGTTTCGTTTCTTTAAGTGAAACGTGTGTTGTTCTTTGTTCTATTATTAAATTAGCTTGCTTGTTTCAACATAATATGATTCTTCAAATTGCTTTCTTTGTATAATATTTCTATATGTTTAGCATTTTTGTCTTAGCTTATTCCGCTTATTCAGCCTGCAGTGAAATGCTAATATAAATTTTAAACAGTAGATTTAACTTCAGGCAAATTTAATTTCAACTAGGATTCCTTGAGAAAAAATGTGTTATGTATGAACGCCGACAGAACATGTCTTTAGAAAAATTAAATGTAAATGAAAATTTGTATTGCGAAATATGTTTAACCCAATTGGCTATTTAAAACGTATACAGTACAAAGTGGTATTTTAAGTGTACAAATGGAAACTAAGAAAATGCAGCAAAATCTACAGACAGGGAAATATCAAAACACAGCAGGTACCAAAGGTTCTTCAATAAAATCACCCACCTTTGGAGGTAACTCATCTTGGCTTATGTACAAACGTCAATTTGAAGCGGTGGCTACAGCTAATGAATGTCTATTTCACTTATAATTTCTTCAAGAGGTCCAGCATTAGAATTGCTCAACAGCACTCCTGCGGAAGAACAACTGAGTGCTGGAAAAATACCAAAATTTGGAGAAAGAAATTATGCAAGAATTCGAAGCAGCAGTTTTGTACACCGAGATCTACGGAGGACACTAATGGTCACTTGGTTACATAGAATTAAATAAATATAAATAAACGATGTCAAAAATCTGCTAGTTCAAAATCTAATGGTATGTTCACATCTGACATTTCTCCCCGGACATAAATGTCATATGACAGCGACAAATTCGCATCAGAGATAAATTGCTTGATACGATATTTGTCTCTATTAACGACTATCCAAAATTTGGAGAGACATGTATCAGTCGTTTACACCTACTACTACATTTATTTCATACACTTCTCTCAGTTCGTCAGAATTAAATATAGACGGACAATGAAATTACAGCATGATGAATTTATCCACTGAACAAAAATTACCATTTTGTGATTATTTCAGAATTAACAAAAAATAAGAAAAACTCGCAATGTATTCGTAAATTGATAATAAGAAGCTACATTGAGGGTGTTTGCACCACTTATTATCAGAATTAATTGTTCATGGTTCGTAGTAATGTTTCCCGCTGCTGATCTACATGACAAACGCTTTTTGCAAAAATAATAAGGAAACATAAAGGTCATTTGTGTCCAGTATTATTTTTTCTTTCATGTATTTTCTTGATCGATCACTGAACTGATTCTGTAAATTATGTATTTTTGTGGTAGTCTCCTTCACATTAGTATAAAATTTTGAGAAAACCTTTAATCAGGCATTTTGTTTTTTTAACCGACTTCCAAAAAGGAGCAAGTTATCAATTAGTCGCGTATTTTTTTTGTATGTATGTTACCAGATTTCTTCTCCTGTGGGAAACCGTTTTGAACGAATATGGTCTTGTTTAATAGAGTATATATCCGGATTGGTGAAACTTCAAATTTTGGAAAAGAATTCTATTCGTAAAGTTATGAAATTTGTAAATGAACACATGCATGCATGGAAATCAACCAATATCCCTAACATATTGGTCGATTTTTCGAAAATTCATTATGGATGTGTATAGTGGTTAATGTTTAATCTATTAAAGAAGATACCTAGGTGATCTCATATACTTTTCTGCGACGTGCAACTTGCAGTTTTGTAGAAAATCACCGAAAATTATTCTTATCAAAAATTTCATCGAAATGTAACAGTGCGGGAATTTTAGGCACTCAAAGTTTTAATTGCGAATCGAAAATTTTCTATGTACATCTCAAGCATATAGGTAGTAAAGCATACTATTTTCGGCTCCTTAAATCAATGATTACCAAGCTCCTTTTGTTTGTATACCAGGCAAATACCTACTTAAATGAAAATTTTTCCATTTTGCGAAGACGGTGCTTTTGGCTGTCACATTCTCCCGGCCTAATAGAAAATTCAGTGACAACATATGTCAAACTCTAAACTGCTATTTGGTACGTTTAGTTATAGCAAACAAAATCACAAAGCAAAGTGATAGAAGGAGTTGCATTTAAGTGATGATTGAAATATAGGACGGACTAGAATGATAGTGGTCCATAGGTTGCCGTATATACAATATGGTTGGAATATAGGGTAGAGTGGACGTTTGGTGGTATAAAAATCTTTGAAAAATGTGAAATTAAAATTATATAGGGTGATTAAAAAACTGTTATATGATGTGGAAGTAAACAAATCATATACAGGATGGTTGAAAGATATGCTGGAGTTGAATTATATTTATACAGTGTGATTAAAAAATTATTTATTGTATAGTCCATAAGAAGTTGCATAAAGTGTGGAAAGAAATTAATGTTACACAGGGCGATAATATAAAATGTTAACAATGAAATAATTTATGGGGTAGTCCACTAGGAGTAAAATACTATGGTGGAAATATAAAACGGATTTGACTCCGTAAATATGGGATGGATTCTACTCCGTCCTATAGGTTACAGAAGGCAGGTAACAAATTTATGCTTGTCCGTGGGAAGTCCTATGTACAGGATGATTGGTACATAAAGTGGAGTGGAATTATCTATAGTTATGCAGAGTTATCAAAAAAAGTTGAAAAAAGGTTACATGGCGTGGTCCATAAGGTATAAATATATTTTAGGCTTATTAAGTCAAAGCGTACTAGTACATTTTGTTTGTAAACATTTACCTGTCAAGTTAAATGATAATGTCTCATTGTGTAATGTTGAGGCTAAAAGTTGAAAATAAAACATTTAAAAAAAATATAACCGACTTCCACCTATAACTAAAAAGCTAAAAATAATTATAACAAAATGCACCTCTAGCAAATAAATAACACATTCAATGTTGTTAGGTACCTACCCAGGAAGTAAAAAATGTAAACAGTAAATGGTGGTCATTCTGTACAAATTAATTACCTACCAATCTAGTATATTTTTGAAGTAGGTGCCAAGCAACAATCAAGTTTGATGAAGTAGTAGATAAGTACGCAATGTACGATTTCTAGCTACCACAACCCACAATACAAAGTCTTTCATTTATTAACAACGCACCCCTGCGACACACACTACACACAATAGAATGTCTTTCATTTATTCTTCTTATCCAAACAACAACTACCAAGAGCTCGCCAGCAGCTCCCAACGAGAACTCGATGACTGATTGCCTTTATGCCCACTTTCGGTCCAGAACTCTGTTTAACTACTTTTGCCATATGTTGCTATATAGGTTTTTGTCTTAGAACCTATTGTAGATCGCCATAGATGTTACAGGATGTGCTCGGCTTGTAAAGAAGAAGAGAGATACCCCTAGACATTATGCAAAACGCTAAATAAGAGAAAACTTAGCAATTAACGCTGCGAATTTTTTGTTACAAATTAATTTTAAAAATTTTATTTATGGATAAACTTTTCTAAAAATGAACTGTGAAGCAGCTTTGAAGTACAGACAGGGACTATCTATAATTTATACCATTTCATGTAATATAGTATACGGCTCTGCACGCCACTGCTTGAACAAGCTATTTCCTCACATTATCCATTCCAGTCTCGGAGAAATTTCAAGAAGAACCCTGGCCATCACTTCCTTCGCCTTCTACATCTAGACAGCCAAGAGGGGATTCTGACTGCAATATGGGCTGCGGGAGGGTGTGAATTACAAAGCTTTCTTGACACTCAGACATTCATTGATTTCTTTTCAAACCTGTTGCTGTTCTCTACACACCCGCATATATTTGGGGTTGAGTATGTTTGTGTGTATGTGTGTGTGAGCTTTCGAGACTTTTATTAAAGCCGATATTGTATTTATTGTTCGCGTGTACGGTCCGTAACCGACTCGATAAAAAACGATCGATTGGTTGAGGGGAAAAGGAGAGGAAAAGTAGTGTAGACTCGACCTGAATAAATGAAAAGCTCGGCTTAGTTACGCACGCAGCTTCAGCATAATTATTCACAACATAATAGCTGTCGTAGAGCCCATAGTGTTTACGAGCAAATGTGGAGTTAAGAGCTAAAAATTGTTTGGGAAAATAAACGAATTAATGCAAAAAAATTGCGAAAGGAAAGTTATTGTACGAATCCCGGAACAAAAGCATCGCTTCACAAAGGAAGCTTTCGATCAAACGACATAGAATAATGTAGTGCATGCATATACCAGGCAGGCAGAATTAAAGATATAATGAAGTGATAACTTTTTTGGAAGTGGTGGAACATTTATGAAAAACTCTTTTGTGCCCTTGTAATTTAATTTACTCCCTACATTTATGTCGAAAACTTTCTTTGAAGTGCAAGCGAAAGAGAAGTTTTTATTTAAAGTGCTCTAAAAAGTTCCAGTTATGTCGGAGTTAAATATAATTAATGAGAATATGCGCTTCAAAAATCTGAATAGTAATGAAACGTGAAACGCGTTTTTCAGTCAATAGCATATAATATTTTTATTTCTATATGAAACAGAGAGTAGAGGCATAAATGGGAAACTATAACAATTTAATCTGTAATTGTGGATGTCTCAAAAATATGCATACTAGGAAAAAAGAGGTTCAGATAAGAGTCGTACAATACTGAAGCGGTCACCAAACCCTGTTAATGGCTATGACCTTAACCACGACATTCAAGGTTATTTGAAAGTCAAACTGATTTTAAAAATATTTTGTCGCGGATTCGGATAAAGCAGAAAAACAGAAATACTTCTGATTTGAACATTTTTTTAAATTGAGGTCACACTTGAGCCATAAATAGACTATTAAATTGTTTAGGCCAAACTATGCCACCAATTAAAAACCTAAATTTATTTGTACACCTAACAATTGAGGATAGGTTCCATGTTACCACCGCTTTCGTTCATATATAAATCAACTCCCTTCAACACATTTGTTACAGTGGATAGTGAAATTACTCGTGGAATAGCACTTCAAATGCATATTTTTTCTTGTAGTTCACTACTGCTCATACACGAAGTGATTCAAGTATCCCAATAGGTCATATGAAGTTAGATCTGGTTGCCACGCAGGCCATAGAATCGGACCGCCATTGCCAATCCATTTGTTTGTGTATGTTTGATATCGATCTTGTCGTATTCATCAATACTTGAGTTGAGTCTTTGAGTATCCTACAACTATTACTTGAATCGTTATTTTTTCCTTAAAGCATCCTGTTTTAGATGTTCTTTGTTTTTGATTTAAATGGTCCATCATGTATATAATCATACAAAAACACTTCTCCACATTCAATATGCTTATTGATAGTATGAAAGCGTTTCTACGCGTCATTGCCGAATATCAATATTAATATAGCAGACATTTTCTCGACAATTTTTATTGTGTCATTTTGAATACCCAGAACCTCCTTATAGCACCCCCATGGTCCCCTTGTTCTTAGTGGGATTCCCTTCCCTACAATCAGCAAAAATACCTTGTATGGGGGTGCTGTATCTAGGAAACCCTGAATACGAAATTAGCAAGGGAAGATATATTGTGCATGTACTATATGACTTATCTTTCTGAAAGAAAAACTTCATAACGGAGAACCACACTTATACTTGAGAAATTAGATATATATGGTAATGAAATGCAAAAACCGCATTTATTTCTAGACCCCGTTCCGAACGATACGACACTTCCGACCGTCACCACACTTCTTTTTCCGTGAAATTCCCATACAACTCAGTTCTCTGTATAAGAAACAGTGATCAAGTTATATATGAAGAGTCTCATCGTTTACGGAAGATAAAGAAATTATAGTAAATAAACAAATATAACATCCCATTAATATACAAGACCAGCCTAAGTTTGCTTTTCGTTCTAATACACACAAATTTCTTTGCAATATTTTAAATTACACTTTACACATGTCAGAAGGCAAAACACAAACAAAAGCAAGGTACACGGATAACAGTCCACCAAAAGGGCTACCTTACCACCCATAGATGGTAGAGACCAAGTTGACAAACTTACAGGGGAATAAATTGAAAAAAAGAACAGGTTAAATCATTAAATAACCAAGTGTAAGAAGTGGACAAAATGGCGCTGGTGTAGAAAGATGGTATAATGTGAATTGTTGAATATAAAATAATATTAAAAATAAGCTACCAGTTTTATCGTTTTGTCAACCAAGGATATATAAAATATATATAACTGAAATCTCAAAAATTCTAGTACATATGTTCATATTCGAACGATTCCAGGAAATAAACGGATCCACAAATATCTTTTAAGACTGAAATTAACCAAGTCGGCTTCCGAAACCATATCAGAAAGTGTTCATCTTTTGAAACTATAAACCCCCAATGAGCGGCACGACGTACTAATCTTGACAACGGAATGTGAATTCGAATCTATAATGGATAACGATAGCATTTGTATCCTTTCGACGTAGTCGAAGTTTTTTTTTTGCTAACCTGGTAAATCTGCAGGTGTAAACAGATTAATTCTAAATGGAAACAGACCAATTTTAAGTAAACTGCGACAATCATAAGGTATGAAATATTGAACTATATGGTAAGTTGTAACGTGAACACCTTTCAGAATAATAATATACACAGCGTTGTTACATATTTTCGAATAGCAAATATGCTAGCAGAAATTCGCAAACACTTCTAGCAGTCAAAAGACAAAAGTAATGTCTTTAGGAGCGCCGGCTTGTGGAAAACAGGATACAAGGTACTCAGGGGCTACAGACAAGTTAGTTCTGTGAACCTACAAAGACTAGCTCCAGATGTTATTGATAAAACCTACTTCAATTTTTACACACTACAATACATTTGCAAGAAGCACAATAAATGGGTATCGTCTTTCTCACAAAAGAATAAATTTCCGGCAATAAATTTGTTCTATAACTTTCCATTTCAATCTAGTTAATGTTTCCACATGTTCACCATACTTCATCTCCGGTAAGGTAGTATGTGAAAATTGTACTCTATAACACCTATTTTGAAATGCATAAGATTTTTGACGAGTATTTACGCATTCTTTATGGAAACCGCAGAAAGGAAATACGCGGCAGGAAACGTAAAATTCAAAATGAACATGTGGGTCAGTTTCACCTTATAAATTTTTCATATAACTCTCTACTTATACACGTTATGTAATTTCATTATACGTGATTCCACAGTATCCTTGGGGCACTAAATTAGAAGTCAATTGAATATTTATGGTTTGTCCCCCTTTCTGAATATATAAGTAAAGCAACACCAAGCATAAATTTGTAATCTTAGAATTAGTTACATGAAATGGAAAACGAGAAAAACCTGGTCTCAACACGCTTTTGTTGGTATATTACAGATAATATCAAATCATTTTTTTACTGATAATGATAGTGATAGTACACTATTAATTAGACTCTTCTCAAGGTGGATGAATCTGAAAAGGAAGAAATATTTATTTCAAATGAGATAAACCTTTAGTTTTTGTGGCATTATGTGGATGATCAATAGCAACGGAATAACGATACAATTCACTTTTTATTTTTTCTTAGTTCTTTGGGAATACCACCACATAAACTTGAAAGTCTATATATTTCAAAACTCCAAACAATTCAAGGTCAAAATCAGACCCAAAGAACTAAGAAAAAATAAAATCCTGAGATGCCACAATTATCCTTCAGAAAACAACGATACAATTCACATTAGAACTTGAACTGAATAACTAATTACCTTTTTTATCGATATTAATAATAAAAACAAGTCGAGGGGTCTCTCAAACAATCCAAATATAGTAAAATGCGAAATAATTAAATTTTTATATGATAAAGCGGAGATTCACTCTTCTAACATCTGTAAATGTAATGCGTAAAAACTTTGACCAAAAATGTAGGTTATGCTAACAATAACCTTAAAAAACAGAAAACTATCAAAGAAAACCTCTCCAAGCAACATACAGCTTTTTTCCCTCACTGGGTTGAATAAACCAATTCTAGGTTGACAGAACCAGTTATTCACTATAGGTCTTAGGCTAAATCGCTTCATAATGATTTATATTTAAAAAAGAACCGACTTTAGCTGACTTAAAATAAAACCCATTTAGAAACCGTGTGCAATCAATCACTATTTTCGGACATATCTTCTTTTTTATCTTTTGAGGTACAATTCTATTGAACATTTTAACGTATTCTTATCTTTCTTTCTCCCTCTCTCCTCTGTCTTTCTCCCTCTCTAATTTGTATCCTTTATTTTATTATTTGGACCACTTTCTACTCTAATGCACTCTATATTGCATCCACACTATATATGCTTCTATGTATTGGTCACCCCAATTTCACTTATTTATCTATCATTTTCTGAACCACCCTGTACAAATATAATTCATCTCCAAACAATTTTTTTATTTCAATTACCCGGTGTACACAACTGTTTCTAAA